>VZTF01000769.1:1040686-1123413 GCA_013397755.1 Cnemophilus loriae
GGCGGGCGGCCCCGCGGGCTGCCGGCACGGCCACGGGCGGCACTGAAGTCGCGGAGGGGAGAAGCTGCTGAAGCGCCCAAGTTGCAGGCAGCTCGCCGCGCAGACGTACCGCTCAGCCTGGAAGTGAAAGCGGCACCGCGCCGGGGCTCGGCTCTCGCTCCTGCGGGGGCAGAGCTGCCCGGCGGCGGCTGACAACGCCCCGGGGGGACCCCACCGCCGCTTCTCACGGAGAGAGATGACACCGCCGCCTCTCGGTCACCCTCACCGCTGGGGCAGCTCCTGCCTTTCCCGCAGGAGAGACGCATCACCCGGCGCACCCTCGGAGGGCAGGAGAGGACCGCTCTCCTCCAGAAGCGCAGCGGGATGCGGCGGGCACCACCGGTCGGGAGCGACCCCCGGCGAGCAGAGAGCCCGCGGTAGGTGCTGGGGCGCTCTGGGGAGCGGCGGGCAGGCACCGCCACCTGCGCCCCGGCCTCCCCTCCGCCAAGTTACGCGCGGCCGGGACGGCGCGGCCGCGNGGCAGGCAGAGTACTGCGAGCAGGAGGCAGAGCAGGGGCGGCAGCGGGCGGCGGCGGCAGGAGGCGCAGGCGGCGGCGGCGGGGGGCTCCATCATCCCGCCTGCCCGCGGCGGGACCGGGAGGCGGCGGCGGAGCGGGNCCTCCCGGCACACGGCGCGCAGGCGGGGGGAGCCCCGCGGGCCGCCCGCGCCGCCGCCCCGCCGGGTGAAGTCTGCCCTGCCACTCGGGATGTGCCTCCCGTGCCACCCGGGATGTGCCACCCGCTCAGCCCCGGGATGCGCCGCTGCCACCGGAGCAGCGCTGGGAAGGCGAGGGGGCCGGAGCTGGCGGGCATGCGGGACAAGCCGATCCCGCCTGCACCTACCCCTGCTTTGCCTCTGCTCGGTGCATGGGCTGTTTTCTGGTGCGGTGTTCAGGATGCGTGTTGGTTACGAGTACTGCAAATCCAAAGCTAAAAAAAATGAAATAATAATGGCAATGTCCGTTCTGTTGTGTGTGTAGGAACGTGATGGTGCCTCATCTGAGCCAAAATGAAAAAAAAAAAAAAGGAAGCAAAGATAATAACGATCAGCTTAATCTGATTTAATTGATATAGCGGAGGATTGGATAAAAGGAAGGGAGCTCACACAACACTCTAGTTGCATGAAGAAATGCACTGCAGGGTGAAGAGGGATCTTTCGTCACTTGTGGAAGTCGGCTGCCCTAAAGGTCAAAAAGATTCCTCATCAAAGTAATGTAATCCAGAAGCAGCGCTTTCATGCACAGTGCTCCATTCTCCTCCGGTTTCGGTCTGAGTAAGCAGTGTTGTTCCACTGAGAGGGAAATAAGTACGCTGAAGCTGTGCAGGAAGTTTCTCAGCTAACAGTACTGCGTGATCAACATGTAGCCCACGCTGTCATGTGAAGTAAACCTGATGTCCAAAATCTGAAATATGAATAATGCACATAGTTTGGTCTCTCCGGAGGGACTTTCTAGTAGTGAAATCCAAAGTGTCAAGTGCTCCATCTCACTTCACCATGTGATGATTTGAATTCTTTGACGGGAACTTGCCCAAAACTCCTGAGAATGAAAGACTAACATAGCCAGTCTGTTGTGCTATTCTCAAAACTGATAGCTAAGAACTAAAAATACTTAAACATTACAGTGATACAGAGTAGATTTAGAAAAACACAGTCTGTGTACTTTTTTGTGTATCATGCTTGTTCTCTGGAAAGCGGAGTAAGAATATTTAGCTTTTTAGAACTTTAAGTCTAAAACATTGCCTTCACTTCAAAAAATCCTTCTGTTCTTCCACATTATTATTATTATTATCTTTCTTATTGTGTAAGGCACGCCATGCAATCAGTTTTAAAAATATTTTACTTTCTAGGCTTACTGCTCAGCAGAGCTCTGTCGTCTTTTGTTTTCTCAGCAAATTTCTCTTTATGGGTGTATTACTAAGCAGATTAAAAAAAAAATACAACTTTTAAGATCAATAATCTTTTTGTTTTCCCGTTGAAGCAAATTAGCATTTCCCATTCAGTGTTTTTTTTCTTGCATGTTTAGAAGTGATAGGGTAATCATTAGTAGGGATATTTAATATTTCTATTGCTGTCAGACCTGGAGATCCCCTCAAAATCTTGAGAGAGGCTTTCTATAGAATTGCACTGAGATGACCTTCTAACAGAGTTTAAACTTTTATTCCTACTATGTTGTTGTTGTTTTTTTTTTAATTTCTAGAGCTTTTAATAGTATATGCTGATTTTGCAACAACTTGGGCTCCATTACAAATTAAAGGCCTAGTCCTGCTTTCTTCATTGATATGGGCAAGCTTTTTGAGGTGGGTAGAATTGTGACTGGGAAAAAATGACAGGAAAGGCCAACTCTAAAAATTATCTCAATGCAAGTAAGCATAGGAAGAGGCTTATAGGCCAGAATTCACTCTGCATTCAGTAAATGTTTGGTTTGGTTTTTTTTTTTTTTCAACATGGCAATAGCAAGATCAATTTGTATAAATACAAACACATGGTTTGCTGATTTAGGGAATTAAATAATGCCCAAGTACCTTGTTTTCAAAGATGATTAACTGCTGCCTCATTTGCATCAACATAATGAATAGTATATGTTCTCTCTCACTAGGAGGAGGGATGAGGAAGTCTTTCTGAATATTGTAAATAATTTCCAATGGCATGGTGCAGAGACTAAAAGGCAAGCTATAGAACTAAAATTTCAGGCAGGTAAAACATACAGAGTAATTTTAAAATTTATGCTCAAGATAGTATTGAGAAAAATTATTTGAGGACTATTTTGCTCAAATGTGTTGTTTCAAGTCTGTAAGAAATATGAGAAATGTGGGAGATTACATTAAGGACATAATACTTTAATCAGAAGTATGATTTGTTTAGGGTTTCCCTCACTCCTTTGTCATTTATCTTCAAAGCTCTTTCTACCTTTCACATGAAAGGAGCTCTTTGAATTCTGAGTAAATAGAAAACATCTCAAGCTCAGATTACTTAAGTGTTTTGATAACTTTACAGGATTCTAAATGTGATTAGAAATTGTTAAGATAATTATTAAAGATATCTTTATATGCTATGTTATTTCGACGATCCTCAGTTCTGAGACTTATAATTAATTCTTTTAATGTCTATTAGTTCTATTAGGTTGATAGAATATGGATTTATTTTTCTAGAGATTTTCTTGGGCCATGCTCCTCTTCCTATTGAAGTTAATGGGAGCATGAGTGAGGCACTGATCTGTTGGGAAAGCAGCGACTGCCTGGCTTTAAAGTCCAAGATAAACATTTATTTTAAAGAAGTTAAAACACTTACTGGTATAAAAAAATTTTATAGAAAATAACTGGTTTTGAAAAGCAAAAATAATAATAATTCTTTGTTAAATGCTTAATCCTATCAAACCATAGATTTTCTGTTTATGTGCCAAAGTGGATTAAAAGTGTAATCCATTAATAATGGATGTGCATAATAACAAAGAGTTTTTGTTAACGTGAAACGTCATTTTCCTTCTACAACAGGTGCATAAAACACTTTAGAAGCAAATTTCTAGCAAGAATAGAAGAGAGTAGTATTTAATAGAGCACAATGCTCCTGATAATTTAATCTGTTGTTAATAGTGAGTGGATAACTGTTAATATTGTTTCAAGGAAACTTTGTGGGCCAGTTTGGCTCAGTGCTCAAAATACTGTCTGCGAAGTGGAGACCTGTTGTTGAAACTGCCCTTGAATTGTAAGACAAGTATTGAACACGGTGTCCAGCCCTGCATTTCTGCAAATCTGATTCTGTTAGTTTGGCTGGGCACTGCTGGGGTAAAGGTGTTAATTCAGAAGAGACCTGCCTGGATATAGATTATTGTCATTTGTGTTAAGATGTGATTCAACATTATCTAACACCAAGAGTTAAGCATATATGTAATCCATGCTGCCAGTTACAACACAGCTACAGGAATTTTTAGTGAATCATATGAGACTTGGCTCATGTTTTATGACTCTTGAGAAATCCACAAGGTGCTTCCAGCCCCCTCAGGCACCTTGAATACCTCTAAACACCAGGCTTTGCAAATGTGAGCCAAAGCATGCTGAAGTCAAGCAGAGTCTTTCACTGATTTTGCTTGATTGCAGTAGAAGCCGTGGTAGATGAATACTCATGTCTGTCAGGAACTGTTTTGCATTGCTCAGTATCGGCACGTGAGGATAGCTGGCAGCAAAGTCTTTCTGAACTGGATCAGCTGTACATCAAGGTCAAGTGTCTCTAGGTTGTAAAGTATTTCAAACAGAACATGCAGGACACATAGAAAAGGGTCAAAAACCAGAGCTGGCATAAAAGCGAACTGTGACCAATAGTAGCAAAGAGGAAAGGCTGCTTAACTGGGGTTTCTGCAGGTATCTGCAAATTTGGCTGTCTCTGACCTAAGTAAACAAGACTTGTATATTTGGAATAAGTAAAAAAACCCTGACAAATTACAGTAAGAATACCTGGAATCTGCGTTTTCAGTATTTCTTCACTGCAAAAATCATACGACTCAAAAACATCAGCAAATGCCTGCCAATGTTGTTATTACAGTCATCAGCATAGCAATTAGGCTCCTGAAACAAACTTATTTTCCTATTACCCATGTCCAGTGCACCTGTTTTTTACATAATTTAACTAAAAGACCACTACTGTACAAACATTCATTAAAATAACATTATACTTGTATTATATACAAAATACCCAGAAGGCTTTCAGCTGAGATGAAATTTTCGTAAAATACAAGTGGAACATGAGAATAAGGAGTTTGTAGAATAGCTGGTTGTCTTTAAAAGTTTGTGATCTGCCTTAAAAAAACAAACACGAAGAAAACATAAATTTTAGACTATGAGCAGGTTTTATGTACAAAATAGACAAGAGTCACATTAGATGATGATGATGATTGAGAAGTGCATAAAGAGAAAAAGCAATCCAGTTCTTTAGGCTGGACCAGTATATATCAACTTTGGTGGCCACCTACTCGCCTTTTGTGAAGGCTCAGTTACCTTTTCCTCTGCCTTTTTCAGAAAGGTTTGAGGTAGGTAAAAGTAAGCAGTATTCAGATTTCAGGTATCTTTTTTCATTAAAAAAGCCACTTATGAGGGTAAAGGATTCTTTTTCTATGAATATCTAGTGGGATACACAATTGTGAAGAGTAGCACTGATAATATATTGGAGAAATAAAAGAGCTGTAATACGAAGAATGAGGTTATTAGCATTGCTAAAATGATTAGACTGTTTCCTCTTTTCTCAGTGTCCATGAAACCAAATTCTCTGACTTTCAGTGTTTTCTAGTCCTTGACAGTCCCTGACAGTAACAGGAAAATACCTTAATAATATAGCATCTGATGGGCCTCCTGTACTAAGGAGCATCCTTGTCAAGACACTTTGAATTCTGCCAGAAATATCCTGCAAGCAGTTCTGCAACATCTGGTTTGCAATGTTGGCGTGCTGTGAAGGACCAAGAAAGAGCACAGTGTCGTGTGATTTATTAGGATGTCACTGAGTTTCTCTGCCTTGTTGGATGGATCCAGACAACTCCTTACGCTTACCCACAGCTGGCTTGCCTGTCTATAGGATGGACTTTCCTGAGGCTCAAGTGGTGCAGAACACAGTTCTCAGAAGGGCTCAGCCAAGTCCTGGCTTGTGAAGTTGCTTCTTGGGCTGAGGAGTCTTTCCACAGGGCTGCTCACAAAGGAGTGGAGTGCAGTTGGTGTTGGCGCTAGCCTCACCTGGAAGCAGTTCTCCATCTGTTCCCTTGATGTCACTTGTGGCTGAGACTTGGACTAGCTCGATTCTTGCAAGGTCAGCTCTGGCATAATCTGCCCCAGTTTCCAAATCTGGGCCTGTGTTACCCAGTTCTACTCACGTTGCCAAAGCGAGTGCAGACAGCACCCTGGCAGAGCAACAGAAGAGAGTGGAGGCCCACTCTGGCCAGCATCCTCCTTTTATCCCTGCTGCATGCTGCCAGTCAGGAAGCAATATGTAATCACTCAGGGATCGTGTGGCATCAGATGAGCTGGTGCAGGTGCTAGTGTTGAAACACCATTAGGAGGAGCCTTCAGTTTCTGAAGTTTGAAATAGTGCAAATGGGAGCTCTGAAAGCATCAAGAGATGGGTCCTTCCATATGGAGTGCCCTTGCTAGGGGGCTAGTGGGGAGCAATCCAACAGAGCAGCAATGGACATGGCCACAGGTACGCCCTCCTGAACCAACAGTGGAAGACTAAATATCACTGTATTAAAAAATAATTTTAACTTCCTTTATTTACAAAGGCTATCTCTGGTAAAAAATTCAAATTCTTACTTGGATTCCTGATTTCTGTATGAGCTATGTAATTTAAAATATCTTCTCGATCAAATCTAATCAGAATACTGGTACTGTGCAGTTTTTAATCTGAGGGTCTGATTAAGCCTTGAATCATGGCATTTTATAAGGTGTGGATTTCACCTTCATCCTGCTTTTCATTTGAGGATTTCGGATTCTGTGAGAGCATTAAGTGCTTGGCAGCCTGTGACATTGGACAAGATACTGAACCCTAGAGATATGAACAGATTTCCTAATCTGTTTGAAAAACCAGTGGTGATCAAAAGAAAGGATTCAGAGTTTCTGAGATTTCATCCTCAACCTCCCAAACTGAAACTATTCTGTTTATATTTCTGTTGGTTAAAGAAAGGTAATAAAAACAAATGTGAAGATCAGAAGCAGGGCTGGTAGTCAGTTCAGTGAAATGCTCCTGCCTGTACTAGTTAGTGTGCTCATGTTTAATTTTAAAACCTAGCCAAGGGGAGAAAAGTGGAGGTAACTCATTCAGAGCATGTTGCAGATTTTCTCCTTTTCGTTATGAGAACAGCGGTGAAAATAAGGATGGAAAGAAATGAGGCATATTTTATAGAAAGTTTGAGTGCAAGGAGTGGAACAGAGTTTGCACTTCATCCACCTGGAGACCACTCGGTTTTAGGTCTGCTTGTGGCTGAAGATAATCAGTGAAAACTGAGCAGACCTGTAGGTCTCTATGGAAGATGGACAGGGCAAAGAGCTCAGAGCCTTTCATGCCTGCTCAGAACTTACTCGGGCCAAAGGAAATTTGTTACTTCTTCTGCAGAAGCAGTTTTCTTCCCTGTTTGTCTTGGGTGAACCAAAGAACCTTAATCAAGTGTTGAAGATTGATGAGATAGTGTTGAGTAGAGCAGGTGCACCATACTGCAGAGTTCAGCTCCTTCAAAGTACTGCTTCTTTGAGAGATGCAAATAATAAATGAGAAATGAGAAAATCAGAGATGCCAATAAAATGAGAATTGGAAAGGAGGGATTAAAATAGAGAGTTAGTACCAGGTTCACACTGGTTTTCAATGCTAGGACAGTGGATTCTGAACATATCAAAGCTGGGCGGTTTCCTTACGTGAGAGGTATTGCCTCAGACCCTACTAATTAGGTTTTCTTTACAGTCTTGGTGGTAGTAGCAGACTTTCTCATGCTGCATGACTTTTAACATAAGCAGCTTTCATTCATTAACTTGGAGGAGAGGGTCAGCAGGAAATCAATTATCCTTTTTTTTTTAATGCAGCCATATGCAGAACCATTAAAATGAATCCACTGTCTGTGTTCCAGCATTGCAATTTCTTCCTTGCAACCTTTATTGCAGTGTGTCTGCCCCTAGTTGTGCTACATCAGCACTTGTAGATTAGGAAGAGCAATTCCTAAGCAAATGAAAGGAATTGCTTCTTCCCAGTCTGCCAGTTACCCAAGGCAAGAATAGGCCTGCCTCATGGGATGAAAAGACCACCAGTTGGTCATGTGTTCCTCAGAGCCATGTGTTGTCAGATCTCTGGGAAAATGTATTTGATCATCTGTCGTTTAACTGGATACCTGTGTCAAGGCTAGATTTGTAAATTATATTTTTAAATGCTTGAAGATTGAAAGGTTTTCAAGAGCAGACTGTTTGGATTGCAACATGACTTAGGGGAATGGTGTTGGAATATCTCCCTTATATATGGTAATGCTGGTTCCTCAGAAGGTGATATTTGCCCTTGAAAAGGATGCAGTGATTGAAACTGTTGAAAACAGAGAGTTTAATTAAATCAGTAGAAATGTGCCAACATACTTGAAGATGTGGATGGATAGCACATGGATTTCGAGAATTAGCCATGCAGGAATTATGATTATGATACAATATGTATGTTGCATTAGAGCAAAAGGCTCTGAAGTGCTTGGACTCTCTTTAAATAGCTTTGCTGTTCTGGAACAAGGAAGAGCTCCTGCTACAGATAGTTTACAGATGAACTAGACAGGATGAGCAAAGTGTTTTTTGAAGGAAAAGAAAATTGTTATTCTTGTACATCATCCTGGCTCAGTTGAATACGTTACACTGCTGTATGCATTTCTTTTTTATGTTAAAGCAAAAAAAAATTATAGAAAAAATCAAATCAAACTCGAAAAAACTTTTGATTTGCAGAAATTATGCTAGGAGATGTATTTTCATAAAAATGAACTTGTAATTACCTTCAAGAAACTGTAAAGATGTCTTTGGGAAGGAGATTTATGGCATTGTATGTTGGCAGAAGATGTAACCACAGGCTGTTGGATTAGGGACTAGTGCTGAGTCACAGCTTAGAAGGTAATACCAATTACTGGTGCATCCTTGTGAGAGAAGCTCACAGTAGTAGCTGCCTTGTGTGTTTCCAGTGGCTAAAATCATCAGTGCAATTATAGAAGCAGTGCTGCAAAGACTTTTGTTTTCCATATAGAGTGCTGAGAATTTCTGATAAGGATGGATAACTAATATTTTGCCAGTCTGTTTAGTAGCAGTCTGCAATTCAAAGGCTGGAAGACAATTGTTACCAGCTGTCTCAGGATCACGCTCTGCAAGAGGTGGATTCACAAGCACATTGTAGATTTCAAGGTCAGATTCACATTCTGTCAGGTTGTGTGTAATGGTTCTTTGCTAGGAATGGCAGTCAGAAGGGTTCAAAGCTTCCTGGCATTAATGTTCTGAAAGTTTGCAGTTAGTAACAAGAAGGAGAGTCTGCCTGATTTGCTTAGGGCAGACTTACCAAGATCTCTCTACTTTTCTGGCTTACATTTGATCTAACTTTTTAAGTCTATGACATTTTTCAGAGGGAAATTTATTCCCTTGATTCTGCTACCCAGATTTCTAATTTATTCGCAGACTTGCTGTTCACCTTATTCTCTCCTTGGCAAACAGTCTTCCATGTCTCACAGACAAGATGTTTCTGCTTCATCCCATTATTTCTGTTTCTGTTCTTTGTCAATCTCAGTTCATATGTGTGCCTATTTCTTGATCTGTCCCCCCACTCGAAGTCATTAGTCTTAGCCCACAGGTAGGTTTCTACCTGTCCGCCTGTCTGCAGCCTAGCAGCTTCCAACCTGGCAGTCAGTTCTTCTCCCCACTTTTTTTCTGTGCACCTTCCTCTGAAGAAGAGGAAGATCAAGGACCCCTTAGCTCTGGTTTTCATTTCCACCAAAAATCACCCACTCACTGCTTGCTGAGCTCAGCAGCACGGGATTCTCCTGTTACTTGGAAATTCACCTATAGCCCTGTACTGGTTTTGGCTGGGATAGAGTTGTTTTTCTTCCTGGTAGTTCCTGTGGTGTTCTGTTTTGTATCTGTGACCAAAACAGTGCTGATAGCAGTATTTGCACAGTGTCAAGTCCTTTTCTGCTTCTCACACCACCCCATGAGTGAGGGAGCTGGGGATGCCCAAGAAGTTGTGGAGAGACACGGATGGGACAGCAGACCCCAAGTGAATGAAGGAATATTCCACACCATACAGCATCATGTGCAGTACATAAATCTGGAGAAGAAGGAGGAAGTGGGAGATGTTTGGAATCATAGTATTTGTATTCTCAAATCACCGTTACAATTGGTGGGTCCCTGCATTCCTGGGATGGCTGAACACCTGCCTGTCCATGGGATGTAGTGAAATAATTCCTTGTTTTGCCTTGCTTACATGCATGGCTTTTACTTTCCCTGTTAATTTCCCTGTCTTTATCTCAGCCTACAGAAGATTTTTCACTCTAACCCTTCTGATTTTCTCCCCCACCCCACTGTGGGGAGTGAGCAAGCGGCTGGGTGGGTGTGAGCTGCCTTTCAGGGCTAACCTACAACAGGTCTTGTTTGTTACTGAATTGCTTCTGACCCATTGTTTGAATTTCTCTTCTGTTTTGTACTTTTATTAATTCACCCTAAAGATGTTACATAGTCAATACAAGTGAACAGGCTTTATATCACTTTATGAATAGATAATGACGTACACAAAATAGTGGTCATGCATCTAATTCACCAACAAAATTGTATATTCGGTATGTAGTCCAAGAAAAGAAGGTTTATCTGTACAAGGATAAGGATGTTTATAAGTGTAAGATGTATGCTGAAGAACGATTTGATCCTCAAACTAAACTTTTCCCTTGCTGTTCTTTTGTAAGACAGTTGTAAAACCTATTTAAACAAACAAACAAAATGGATGCATTAATCACAGTTCTCTCCACCTTGCTCACATTCACTCACCCACTCTTTAAGTATAAATCTTTCAGCATTGTTGCTTTCTCACATAGATAAAAGATTAAGAAAGAAGGAGAAGTTGGAAGTGGGAAGAGAGTGCAGACTTTTATAAGTCCTTTTGTGAGTGAGATGGGGAAGGAAATTAAAATTTGCTTCAATGAAACAGGGCAGCAGTGTATGAAATTTCAGTTTTCTGAGAATGGAGGTGAGGTTTTAGAGAGGCTTAAATGCAGTAGTAGATTGCTGAAGTGAATGCTGCTGTTAGGCAAACAGGTTTCTACTTCCTTTTGAACCACTGCGACTAATTTTGCATGCATTGTGAGCTTTTTTTTTGCAAATTATATGTGTTTCAAGAGAGATGAACCCCTTGAAAAGCAGAACCCTCTAAAAGGCAACCAGGAGGATTTGAGCCTATAATTGAGCTCCTCCTAAATTAATGTTGCATTGTCAAATGCTACTTGATGACATTGAGGATGGCACAGCCACGTAATTCTTATATTGTATGAACCAAATTCTGAGGTCTTAAGAGGTTCTTAGAGATGGCATCTATCTCACTTATAGCTAAGTGGCTCTTAAATTAAAAAAAAAAAAAAAGAAGAGAATAATGGTACTTACGGGCAGCTTCTATGAAGTGCTTGTCATGCACAGTTCCAACAGCACTTTAAGAAAGAATGTCAGTATCATTATTTATATTGTGTTTGATTGGGAAACTGAGGCAGGGGATGAAGTGTTGAATTCCTGAATCAACAAGTAGTCTGTGAAAGACTCAGGAACAGCTACAATGTCCTGTGAATGCTAATAATGCCCCATAATCTTTAACATCTTGTTTTTTCCTCTGAATGTTGCTTGAGAATAAGCTGTCCTTGAGAGAAACTCTTCAAGTGGGCCACTTCAGTTCTTTGAGAAATTTTAAGAAGTCTGAATTTGAGATTTTTTTTTTAATCCAATGCCTCTTTGCTGTTGAATCCTTCGTATCCTTCCCAAAGTATATGTGGAGCCTTTGCGGAAGCCATGGATAATCTGGAAAACGGTACTATTAGGAGGCAGGCAGCATGCTGATTTATCTCCTTTGCATTCAAGTCGTATACTGTGGTCTTTGTTATTTCAATAGCTGCCAACCACAAGGACCAGAATGAGGAGCAGGGAGAAGGCTGAGCCAGAGATGACAGAAGGAGAGCTAATATATTGGCACAGGGGCTTTGCAATGGGTGCATTATCCTCCTGTGATGGCAGACTGCCCTCTCAAGGTACTTGTTCAAAGACATTACTGAAGCTAAGTCCTGCTGAAACATGAAGTTTTAGATAATATTGGTTAAAATGTGATTTTTATCTGTGCGCAATGAAATAAATTATGATTAGGTCGTTTGGATTTTTCTTTTTTATTAAATCATTCTTGGGATCTTACATATGCAATCTATAGGAAGTGTTATTTATCTATAGATAAATTGAAGATAGACAAAGCAATGTGGAAACCACAGGGGACAAAGGTACTTTTCTTGCACAGGTGCACAAGTGACTACTACAGTTAATGTAATAGGCATTATAATTATTTGTTCTTATGACCTTTTCATCATGAGGCCCCAAGTTCTGATCAGAAGATGGGCAGTACCATCATCCTTATGGAACATTCACGGGAAGAGATGGATGGAAATGTGTGACTCAGTGTGATTCAGAGTGTTGAAGCTGTTTGTGGCATTAGGAATTGGGTCTTGATTTTTCAGAAGGATATCAAGTTCTCCATGCAGAGCAGCTGCTGTTACTGATGACTCCTACTGTTTGAACACATGGAACACAGCAGCAGTGGCCACACATGATTGTATGTATATAAGGGAAAGAGTAGATTGGAAATAAGTTTGGAAATTCCTTTGCCTTCTGAACAACAATGCATTAGCTTCAGAACTAATCCACTCTTTAACAAGTTGGAAAAATGATTCAGTTACAGCTGGTAGGAGGCTGAACAGTAGCGAGAATCATTTGCAGAGACATATTGGATGCCTGCTAACTCACATTCTTGATCTCGGTCTTTTTTATTCCTAACTCTACAACTATTTTATTTTAGTACAGGAGGTTTGAGAAAAAAAAAAAATCATTGAACATAATACTTTGTTTACTAAGCTAATCTTTGCATAATTTCTGTCCAGAGCTAATTTATTTTTGTTATTCAAATTTACTCCAATCACATGTTTGAGGGGTCTTAACACTTGTGCAGCATATGCAAGCTGATCTTAATAAACAATCTATTGTAGAATTTATATCTCAATATGAAATTGAGATTTTTTTACTTGTCATTTATTTATATTAAAACTTTCCTGGATTGTCAAGAGACACCAGTATTTTTGCATGAATTACTGCTGACCTGACGAATTGTTCATGCACTTACTTAAGTCCATCCTGTTTGTCTTAAAAGTGAAATAACAGTCTTGGCTGATTGAGGGTGATAGCTTTTTTGAACAATGTGTGGTATATCTTCATTGCCTTTTAGCCTGGATGCAGCTACCACAGGCTGCAAACGTTCTTCATGAAATTCTGTGAGTATGGGTGAGTTAACTTGCTCTGAGTTCCTGTTGTTATGTTTCAGTACCCCAGCTAGTACCAGCCACTGCTGTTGCAGACACACACAGCATAACAGAATTGGTTTCCTTTAGCCATGTTCCTCTTGGTGGCAAGATGCTGTTTCTAGCAGTCCAAGTGGAATTTACTTCCCTTCAAGGGAGGTCCTTTTAGCAGTGCTGTCAGCAGGTCACAAGCAACTTTCAATGGAATTTTTTTGTTGAGCGCGTTGCTCAGCCTGCCTCCCATACTCCCCGGGTAATGGCTGTATTTTGCTGGTTTTTAACCAAGTAAATTTCCTGTTAAAAAAATATTATGGCTTAATTAAGATGCAAAAAATTTCATCCAGTATTCATTTTGTTAACATTTTTAGTTTCATTTTCCTCCCAATTTTCCTATGCTATCAACATCTGTTTGGAAAAAAAATAGTTTGAGAGAGAAAAAGTTTTAGATGAGTTTGTGCCCTAGTAACCAACTAAAAACTCCTATTTTCATTGAGATTGAAACTATGTTTGAACTCTCCACTAATGCTAAATCCATGGTTATCAAACTGTTCTACAATACTGTGGGAGTGAATACGGCAACTATTTTTTTTTTGAGACATTGCTTGTGATTGCTGGAAAAGAGAGGCATATTAGTAACAACATTCAGAAGATTTATAGCTTGTTTGCTGGTGCATAGGAGAGTAAGTGCAGATTACTGAGGGCTCTCAGTTATGAGGGCTATGAATTAAAGTTGTTATCCATAATTTATTATTCTCCATGTGCTTCCAGTCTACATTCAGTTAGAGAGAAAACACAGACAGGCAGAGTAGGGAGGAGTAACCTTGAAAGAATAAGACTTGCCTCATATAATTACCATCTTCATTGTGTCCCTGAAAACAAATACAGAATCTTATAGTTATTTAAATACTTGATTGCTATCTTGCTCTAAGAATTGGAGACCCATTCATTAAAACAGAAAAACTGCAGCAGCCCACTTGCACAACCTCTGTACCTTAACCAGGAGCTCCTGTGGAAAATTTGGAAGACTGGAAAAAGCAACAATGAGCCCTGGAAAGACTACCAGCGTAGTAGAATCAACTTCTTCTATTCTTGCAAGTATTTTTATACATTTTTCATAACCGGTGCTCCTTGGATCTAGAGCACAGGTCAGACCTAGTGCACTTCCATGTGCTTTTCTGAAGTTGGCTAAGAAGAAAAAACACTAGTTTAATAGATATTCTTTTGTTTGTTACATCCTAGTAAATTTTTCACACTGATACAGATGTATGTAGTTAGAGAGAGAGAAAACTGTACAGCACTTCTGAAAAGAGGAGAAAGAAAATATCTGTAATTTCTTTTAAACACAGTTCAGGTGAACTTTATTATCAGAATACATTGTTTAATGGTCTACTTTTAGCCCTTATAATAGCAGCATATCCGCTTCTCTTCAGTATGTCTCTCATTCCCCAAAATTTTAAACAGGTAGTAGTTTAAGAATTTAAAGAAATTGTTTCCTGTCCGTCTTCTTTTTTCCAATGTTTTCAAATTAGCTTCTCAAGTCCTGCCCGTGTAACGCATGGTGCAAGTTCTGCAGAAAATGAGTAACGTCATCCACTTATAGATGTGTAGGGTGGCTGAATTTGTAGATAATCATGATGTAATTAAGTAACAGAATTGTTACATTAGAGTCTGCCTAGGCAGATTGAACCTCACCATTTTTAAAATTGTCATTAATGTTCATAAAAAGAGGATATAACGTTTTATTACCTGGAAATAATTTGCATTTATTTCCTAGTTATTAATTCTTAAATTTATAGCACAAAAGTAACAGAAAGAGACCTGAACAATGTCTGAACATTCTAGATTCTTCTGACACATATCTGAGAATGGAATAAATCCCCACCAAAAGCAGCATCCTTGTAAAATGAGAGGAAATCATTGGGTAGATCAAAAAATTACCCAAAAAGCTTATTTTTTTATTTGAAGAAGATTCCCAATGCTGCTATAGCAACTGTTCTAATAATTTGAACTCTGTGATGCACAAAGGAAAGGGATGGATTTCAGCAGTATTGAGGAACTCATTGAAAAGAGAACCTTAGAGCCATTTCTAATGTATTGCCAAAGGACAGAGTTCATCTCCTGAACTCCAGACAAGCAGAAGAACTGAGATTCAGTTCTCATGGACGGATTAAGACTCCTCCAGAGCAATTTACCTTGTATATTTTTTTAGCACAGTGCAGCCACAGAAGTGTTGACATTGCTCCTTGATTTAGTTGAAATTTCAAAATGAAGTTTCTCACCACCACAGTAGTGAGATTTGTTTGGCAACTTGTTAACACATTAAAAAAGAAAATAGCTAGGTTTATTATAAAAATGTACTCCTGGGCATCACATACACACCCTTTGTCACTGTATTTGTTGCCTTATCATTTTTTTTCTTGCACTATCTTTCTTTAGCTAATAGTCTGAGAATATTTATGCACGTGCTCATTGTAGGTTTGAAAGTATTCCAGATGTGGCTGCTCAGATGCTTGCAGTAAGTTCCTGTGTTTGCTGAACCTTTAAGGGTTCCAGTTGTGACAGTAAAGTGTTTTTTTACAGTGTTATGGCTGAATATCTGAAGCTATCTAGATATTTGGCTTCCCCCAAATCTAACAGAAATCAGCTTGCTTAAATACCTTTGAAAATCTGCACTCTCGATCATTTGAGGCAGAAACATTCTTTTCCCTATTTAACAACAGAACAGTATGCCAACTTCTGGTTGTGTTTTAGCCGCAGTAATAATACTACATGCACTCACTGCTGCTATTTTCATAAGTGTATAAGACCTTTTTTGCTTTTACATTATTATTCGAGGAATTGTTCTGTCTGAAGAAGAGAGGGTCTGGGAAAACACTTTATATGGAGAGGCGAGGAGGTGGTCAAGAAGTTGGAGCCAGGTTCCTAATGGTGGAGCACTGAGGGAGGGCAAGAGGTAGTCGACAGAAGTCTAAACAAGAGGGGTTCAAACTGGATACAAGAAAAATCTTTTTCCTCAAGAGGACGGTAAGGCAGTGGAACAGGTTGCTCAACGAGGCTGTTCTGTCTCTGTCTTTGAAGGATTTCAAGACCTGGCTGGGCTAAGTTGTGAGCAACCTGGTCTGCCCTCAACAGAGATCCTGTGTTTGAGTTCCTGAGGTCACTTGCAGCTGAACCTTGTTATAATCCTATGAGCATACTATTTTAATTACAGAAGTTTTAAAATAACACTGCTGGAACAGATAAAAGTGGCTACTGCACTCAGATTGTGAATGAATTAGTCTAATCAAGCAGTTCTGCATGAACTACAGGACCAAACTCTTCCTCGATACTGTAAGTATGTTTCTTTATAGCTTCTGAATCATTGTAGTGACGCCACATCTAACGGCATGCAGGTGCTTGAATATATTTACTGGAAAGACAGGTTGATTTTGTTTTTGCTGTCTAGCTGTTGAGATAAAGAGGTTGGCAATGCCTTCATAAACCATGAGATGCAAGCTTAGGATTGCTAGGGTTTTAGCTGTTAATAAATTCTTCAGTTTCTGACAATCAGCAAATATTTTTTTGAAAAGCAGAACTTAGTCAATGCTGTTTTCAAATGAGACTTCTAATGCCTAAGATGTATTGTACTAAAACATTTTTTTTCCACATAAGGTTTTCTTTAAATCGCCTATCATGGTTAAAGACAGATGCACCTTTATTCCATGCTCTAAAGCAGCATTTTTTATATTACACTCTAAAAAAAATCTGCTTCTATCTTTCAATTCAGAAAGTCCCATCAAGATGTGCTTGTTTTTGCCTTAGATAAAAATAAAGAAAGAGAGAGAGGAGGAGAGAAGCTACAGTTTTTAAATTCCTTTTTTTAGAGATTCTGATTTCAACAGCTGCAGAGAGTAATTATTATAAAGACTGTAGTCCCAATTGTTTTGAGTTGATGTTGTAGCCCTACTGTAGCAGATACTCAGCAGATGCAGACTGAAGCACACAACTTGAAACATATGGCAAGATAAAATCTGAAAGCTATGCTAGCTAGCTACCATAAAAATTTTGTGAGGGAAAAGAACTTTAAATCAACATAGACTTTTAAGGGAGGACAGCAAAAACGTTTTAGGACAGAAATGATGATACCTCGCTATCACTTCTGCATCTGTAGCTGAAATCTCTGGAAGAAGTTACTATGTTTTATTCCAATCGAGAGAAGTTAACAATTTTTTCAAGACTTCCAAATAACACTTATAATCTCAAAGTTCGATTATTGCACTTTCTACTATTCGAAGGTCTTTGTTACTGTATCAGTATTCCAAAGAAGGCAGAATAAAATTTCAGATATTGCCAACAAGAAAACAGATTTTAACTCAAATAGATATTATTAGCGAGTAAATCACTGAGAAAATTTCTGTCTTTTGGAAATCGTTTAGGTGATTTCCACTTGAGGCATGATGTAAATAATGTAGCACCTGCCTTTTTCCCTGATGGGCAAGTTTAGTTTTAATTTCTCTGGTAGAATACATTACTGAAGTGCAATTGTCATTCATTTAATTTTAAGCTTTCCGCAGTAGAAACAATGATATGCATCTTAGAAGGCTCATGAAAGGCTTATAAATGTGAATATCCATAGCTATATCAATATAGTAAAGAACATCTATTTTAGAATTGATGCTTATGATGCCTTAAATCTGAGATTATTCCTTTCTCCTGTAGATATATACATCCGCCACACATGGACATTAAATATATGCACAGAGAGTAAGAGTTTGCTATCTATGCTGGTCTGCCTACTGTCTTGGTTTTCCATTGTCAGCTGCTTCATCCTCTGCCTTGCCAACCATCATTATCATACTGATTTTCCATCTTTCCCCCTTCTACCACCCATCTTCTATAGAAGCATCCCTGAGGTGCCTAGTCATATTGAAGCAGGTCTGACAAGCAGCAGCAGGCATCCCAGAACTACCTTAACATGTGGGTGACAGTTTACTGTAAACTATGCATTTGTCTTTTCTTCCGTATATTTTGCTATATGTATTTCTTGTTTTTATAAAATACTTGCATATATAACATTCTGAGCAAACAGATGCTCCTGAATACAGTACAATATTTTTTTCTGTTTCAGTGCTGTTTGTGTATCACACTGATGCTTCTAGAACTGTGTGGGTGTCTAGTGTGTTTGCAGCAACATCTTCCTTTTGCATCTAAGCCTTTAATACCTTATGTTTCTGGTTAATGTTAATGGCACATGAGTGGGAAAGATCTCATAATGCAATGTACTGATCCTGTCTGTGTATATTAAGTGCCTGAATGCATCTTCTCTTTAATAGAACAGTTTTTTCTTATGAGAAAAAAAATAATTTTGCTATCCATTGACCTGTTATCCATTGCACTTTTCAGAAACTCACCCATAAGAGATAGCAGGGTATGGCTGTGTATATCTGAAACACACATTCACATCTTCAGATAAGAAACAGCATGTATCATGACCAGCAGATATTACATATTGGCAAAGAATGATTTTATGTCAGATTGGAAGCTGCTAGATGCTATGAATGACAACGACGGCTCCAGCTATCCCCACGAAAAAAAAAGAAACAAAAAAGGAAATGCATACACACCATGTCAGAAACACTTGTAGCATTCTGAGTATGCCTCTAAATTCATGTGGAAGGCACCTCACACCTGCTGAAAGTTGAAAGACTTTTCAGTTGAAAGATGTACCACAGGATAACTGTGGCAGAATGGGATAGTATGTGGAAAGTCTTTACTTAAAATGCCGTAGTCCATTGCTGCTTCCTCAGTAGACCCTAGAGAGACAAGGACTGTGATTTGACTGAGACATTATGTAATCTTTGACTTAGGTGAAATGTCTGGCTTGATAGGAATATATAGGCAAGAATTTGGATGAATCCCTCAGATGTTCTACTGAAACTTTTTTTTTAACCTGAGCAGGAAAAAAAAGTGCTTCCAAAAATTCTGTGATGAAGTACAATGAAATGGTCATTGCAAACATAAGTAGGAGAAGAGGTAAAGACTCTGCTCTGTGCTTGTCTGAGTCCAGAGATGCCAGTTTGGGTTAAATAAATGTATATGCATTGCCATTATTAATATTATTTTTGTAACTATTAGCACATTAATTATAATAATTTTTAAGGATCCTAGTAGGTATACTACTCTACTATATTTACCAAGACATCCTGTTTGTTAAGAATTTAACTATTGTACAATTTTATGGGGGGGCTAAATCTTGTAAAACAGATAAAAAAGCAGCTGGGGAAAAAAAATGAATATGGATAATTTCTTCATAGTTTGACCCAGATTAGCTCATCCATAGAATTAGCAGAGTCTGCAGGTATCACATCTGACTAAGAGCTCAGTTCAAACTATTGCAGAAGGCTGGATCAAGCCTTTCATGAAACCACAGTCCTACGTGGTGTGCTTGCTATGGTTGGGAGTTTACTACATGGTGTTCCGGGGCAGAAAGCTGAATGCAGCACTTCCTATTTTTCATTGCTTGTAATTTGCATCTGCCTTTGAATTTGAGAAGAGAGTCCATGTGTTTCTGAATTGTGCTTTTCTGTGCTCTCTTGCAATTCTACTTTTGATGTAGCTGCACTATGAGAGAAAGGGCTTTGGAATAAGGATTAGTGCCCCATCCTGCACAATCAGCAATTATATGCAATTATTGCACATACCTGGCCCTGGTTCTTGTTCTGCGGAAGTGGGCGCGTGGAGTCCCGGTCACTCCCGTGGATGTTTGACTCAGGCTTAGGGAAGTAGTGGTAACTGTGTTTGCCTTTGCAGGACTGAAAGCAATGTGCCACAGTCAGTGAGTTCCTGTCAGTTAACATATACACACAGAAAGTGTACAAGAGCAGTGTTCCCTCTTCCCTTCCTGAAAGTCTTGCTTTCCTGGCATCTTAGAAGAAAAAAAAAATAAAAGATTTAAAAATGAAATTAATATGTCTTATTGAAGAGGTAATTTTAAGCAACACATGCTTTTTACACATTTTTAAGTAAGCAAGATTTTTTTCATTTACATAAATAGGTAATATCTGTGTTATTTGTGGCCTTGTTTTTGCTCACAGTGAGGACAATACGGCCTTGTAGCTCAGACCTCATTTTCAGAAAGAAGTTCAGACATAGTCACATCCAATCTATTCATGTAATCAGCATGCTCTGCAATATTGCTAGTTTAGGGGTAGTGAAGTTTATAAATCAGCAAAACTTAGTTGTATAAAGCAATGTATTTTTAAAAGGAAAACACTGTTTAGGCGAATAATGATTAGGTGAGATGAAAATGATGTTACTCTTAACAAAACAATTTACTGAAACATTTTGAAAATGGAATTGCCATCAGGGAATTTATTTAGCTTTGGAATAAGCCTCAAAATTGCCTTCTGCCATTGTGATGGCAGGATGAGGGAGGCATGTATACAAAAACAGGAACATATACAGATAAATATATTTACACACCTCAACACATATCCCTATGTGTTCATACATTTCTGCGTAGAGATAATGCTTTTCTTTATAACATTTATGTTCAGCTCTTTAAATCTGATACCTGTTGTAGTAGCAACTCTGTCTTGGAATCTCATGGCAATTGCGCAAGGGAAGCAAGGCTCTTCTTACAAAAATAATAAAATGTTCTAAAACATTATATTAAGACAGTTTGAGTAGTACTGAATTCAGATTGACAGAGCCTCTTCCAAGCTCTATTTCTACATACAGAGCATTTCATGTATATGGAAAAACAAACAAACCCTTTTGGTTTGCAAGTTGTACTGTAGGGGCTATTCAAGACTGTAGTCAAGAAATTTGACAAATTCGGTATCGAGGTAAGAAGAGCAAAGATGTAGAATGGAGAGTAGAGGACATGGACAACAAAACTGTGAGAATTTCAGAGGAAAACTGCTAAGAGTCAGATTTTCCAGCCTAGAACTTAGGCTTCTATGAGTTCACTATTGCTTGCTATTCCCTTTTCCTATTTTATCTACATGCACTTCTTGGGCAGAGTTAGTAGTAAATACTGAAATCCTTTAATATCAGTTTATCCAGTTACCTATGTTATGCTCATGGTCTTCAGACATGCTGAATTTGGCACAGACCTGTGACTTGAAAGAAGTTCTGAGTATTTTAGAAAGAAACTAAAACACATATGAAAGTGCACGTATATGCAAAATCATGCGAAAAGGTTCCCTGAGTGTGCTGAGGATGGGTGGGGAGGCCTCTGACAGAGGAAGTGGGGCGATGGGATTGGCTGGGAATGGCAGGGGCATTTGACAACTGACTTCTCTAGCTGTTGTTGAAACCACTATTCCTGCTTTTCCTCCCAAAGCTGAGATTTAGGTTCTTTCCGAGCATCTCTCAGTGCTAGCGTTTTTGAGTTTGTTTGGAGGATCACGGGGTTTTGTTCATGATGGTCTGATCTAACACTTCAGGGGCTTATCCCCACATTTGGATATCTGAAAATAATATTTCGGAAGCACACGAGCTAGGTGGAATCAGGCCAGCCAAAGGTACATTATAGGAAAGAAGAAACATATTCTTTCGTCTTGCTTGTGTGTATGCATCATCCCCCGCAGAGAATGTTGCTCCTGAAAGGCTTCACTGCCTCAGGTATTCAGGACAATCATTGCAGCTTAAGTGAGGTTATTCAAACCCCCTAAAATCTTTATGTTTTTCTTATTGTTTGAGATACAGTAGTACATTAGTGAGGTAAAGGTAGGGGTGATGATCCAAGTGCAGGGTTGTTTGAATGAGAGGTACCAAAGTGGTGGGACCAGTACAAGGAGGAAGATGACTGCCTATCTAGAAGAATATCTGTCTTGACTTATGATCTAACAGATATAGAAATACCCAAAATATTCCCACCATCTTTCCTCCTCCAACACTCAGTTAGGCAAGATAAGCTACACCTTATTAAGAAAAACTACATTAAGATGAGGTAATAGATCATCCTGCAGAATATCTCTGATTATCATGCTGCCTTTATGGCATATAAGCAGCTTATCAAAAATACTTGATTTCAGTGTCAATCTTTACCTCTTCAAAGAACTGGAAAAACATTAAATCTCACAACCCAGCTGGGAGCAGGAAGGATACATATTATTCTTATAATCTCTTGCTTTTATGAGTGAAAATATTAAAGCAGGTTGCAACCCTTCTATGTTTGCAGAATAAAGACCTCTGTGGCATGAATCCAGGTGGTGTAACTTGGTACGGGTAATTGTCTTGCCAAGGGCACAAAAGGAATCAATGTCAGAACCAAAATGGGAATGCAGACATTCCAGGTGATGGTTGCAGAAGTATTGACGTGGAATGCTTATTTAGCCCTTCCAGAGGTGTTATATAAGTCAGTTCATAGAGAAATCTTCAGATATCTTCAGATCTCAACCTACGCACCTTGCCTGTTCCTCTGTGAACTCCTCACCTTCGTACCCCGCTCCATTTAATGCTAAGTGTTTGTATTTGCGGTTCAAATGCTGCCTACAGAGTCTACAGAGTTTCTAATTCCTGTCAGCGCTGGTGGCCCTATTACTGTGCTGTGCCACGGCCACATTTCATCCTTTGTCAGCAGCAGCTCAAAGGAGCAGTCCTCCCTATTTTCAGCAGTTAGTGCCATCAAAGATTAGAAGATTAGGTACAAAATCAGGACACCAAGAAAGGATCCCTCTGACACTAACTCCTCTGGAGTTTTCCTGCATGACACACACACTCATGCTGGTTGCTTGGATTTACCTACACCTTCAGCAGCTCAAGCACTCTTCTGGGCTAGAAGATTCCAGAGCCACACTGAGGCGAAGTGGCTGCTTATGGCATAGTTCCCCTGAAATTAGGACATAAATTTTGGTTAGGATACCCAAGCTGCTCCCTGACAAGTCTGCACAAAAGCATCTGTGCCAGCTGAGGATTCTGCCTGCAGCATTTTAGTGATAGGAACAAATGCACCTCACCAAGAAATGACCCTTGGGACAACAGGAATCTGTCAGAACCTCCTAGCACAGCTGTTTCTGATGCAAACATCACATTTTGCCTCAGAAAGTGAAGTTCTTTATCAGTTCTTAGGCAGCCTACAATAGCTTTATGAACTTACTGGAAAAATCGGAAAGTTCTTCGAACACATGAACACTACTGATACTGCACTCAAGGCAATAATTTGGCTCAGTACCAACTGTCTCTTTTATATTGTATTGGAACAGTCAAACACCCTATATGCTAGACTTTGGAGATATTTCTTGATTTATTTTTCTCCTATTGTTTTATCAATACTTTTAGCATGGCATTTTGTCAAAGTATGGAATAGGTCCTCATCTTTCAGTTCTTTCTGTAGGTCTCTGATTTAAAGTAGAAATAATGCTGGGCTGTGAGACATTTTTGGTAAATCCTATTGCTTTTAAAAAAACCTGGTTATCTGCTGCCAGCACAGAAGAGATACTAAGAAGAGGTGGAGTGGATTTGTAGTAAACCAGTATAAGAAGTCTTTCTTATAACAGCCAATTAGAAGTCTTTGTTGTAACATAAGATTATGTTTACATTATATTTAAGCTTACAAATCATCTGATAAAAGGGGTATAGTGTAAATATTTTTTGTCAGTGAGGATATGGCTTCACTGCATATTGTACAAAGCACACAGAAATCTGAGCTAGTTTTAAACTCTCTTGACTGAGTAGACGCCTGTACTACCACAGTTGGATTGCTTCTATACTGATTCACACATCTCTACAGTATATAGAATTATTCTGTAGTGCCCCTGAGTTATAGACTGCATGCATGGACACCCCATACCAGATGTATTTCCTGTATTGTAATAGTTTTCCCATCTGGTCACAAAGGTTATTTTGCAGATTTGGATTTTTTCCCCCCAAATAATGACCAAAATTGTAGTGTGACTCAGGAAATTAATACCAGACGAGTTTCATCAAAATACTTGGGAGTTTCTGCCCATTAGCATCCGTAGAGCTGGAATTTCATCCGCTGTGCTTTTTAGTAAAGATACCCTTGGATAAACTGCAAGGGCAGGCATTGGCATGTCCAGTGGGAATGCTGAGCAAATCATGGTGTTCAGAAATAAAAGAATAAATCTTCTTAGTCCCCTCAGACAGCACACATCTCACTTCCTTCTAGGAGGCTAGTGGAAAGATCTTTGGCCCCAAGTTACAAACAGATCCTAAAAACCTGGGAAACCTCCTGGGAAGTCTTACCCTGGGCTAGCCACAGAGATCCTCTTCATTATTAAATTGCCTCCCTTGGAGTAATTTTGAGGATGAATAGAACAAGTTTAATATTTTTCACAGATAAAATTATGTCAAGTATCAAATCACTGTCAATGCTGAATGCTTCATTCAACATTGCAGCTACTCATAGGTACATGTTTGAGTATCAGCTTTCATTCTAAATAAAAGTTTGCATTTTGCATGTTTTTCATGTTTTTCTTTGCAAATATCATCTGATGGCCTTTTTAAATGGCAAGGCCAAAGCATGAAACACTTGTCTTGTAAGGAAGCCCTTGTAGGGCTCTTAAGGCTTACAGAGCCCTTTTTAGTGGCGTTTCAGCAGCTCTGCACATTTTCTGGTGCTTAACTCACTTTTTGAAATCTGAAGAGATAACAATGAGTAACGTAAAAGGAGAAAGAGAAACAGGCTGGGGAAATTCTTCAAAGCACAACTCTAAACAAAAGAAATCTGGGGCCCTTGTCCTGTCCGCTTCACATTCCTGTTGTAACGATTTCAGTTACTTCTGGTTTCCTTATCTCAGAAAAGAGATAGCGTTGCTTGCTTACTGCTCACAAGGGCTGCGGGAAGTAATTGATTTAGACATACAGGCTGCTTTTGAAAGCCTGGAACATTATTAATGTGAACCACTGCCTGCCAAAGACATGACCATCTAACCACTGCACCCTCTGTGATTGAGCTTTATGGAATCACTGCAATTACTCCCAACCTGCAAGGATTAAGGAAGCCAGGCACAGCTTTCTATTCAGCAAATTCATTTTCTGCTTTATCCCCAACTATATCCCTCCTCTTGGTTTTGCTCATCAGCATTCAGCTTCTAGCCAAGGAGCCTGTGGGATCTGCCTGGCTGGCCCAGGGTGAGACTTTAAGGGGCTTCCCAGGTTTTTAGTATCCATTTGTAACTTACTTGAGGCCAAGGACCTTTCTGCTAGCCGCGTTGTCAGAGCAGGAATTCACACCACTATTTTTAATGTCTGTAGAGCAGTTGCATGTCCCTGGGGCTCCTACAGACATTTATCCGTCTTAGGCTTCCTTCCACAAACCACGAGCAGCACTTTGGAAATGGCAGCTGGCCGTGGCAGGCGCCGGTTCACTGTGCTTTAGTCGTGACTGTTGCTTCACGCTTGTAAGTAGCACTGAGGGGTTGTTTTTTTCGTAATTGCTTCCAGCTCACCCCTGCACCACAAGAAAATATTTCTGTGCCTTGTTGATCCTCTGGATTGTGCAGATATTGTGCCATTGGCTTTTGTACCATATTTTCTGTGCCTTCGAGCTATTCTAGTATTTTTCTCTCCTCTCTTTCCTTCTGCTTCAAAGCTGTGCTGTTATGCTTTGCTGGACAAGTCACATTCCAGAAGGAGTTAGAGTAAGAAATAAGTTGCTGGCAAAGATGCTTTCTTTTATATAAAATAAGTACAGCAACCCAGCACGTTGCTTTAGCTTTCAAATGTACATTTACTGTTAGCAGTAGTTAAAATAGTTTGAGATGGACTATTTCAAATATTTATGTGAATGAATAAAAATATTTTGTAGGAAAAAGCAGTTTAATCAATGTTCTGATGAAAAACACATTTTGTGCTTTTTCTTTGGGAATATTTTTGCTCTATTTTCTCTTAATGTTAACATTTTGATTCAGCATTGTTTTATGCACAATTCTATATTATTGTGTGTGTGTATTGAACAAAGATTTGAATAAATTAAGTATTTTGGTAAGCTTGTGCTACTGTTCTATTAATGTATTACTCATCTTTAACAATTTTTTTGGTTGGGGAAAAAAGCCCAAATTGTTATTCTTCAGTCTAAAGGTACAACAGGAGAAGGAGCCATGGAGCAGTTTCTCATGGGCTAGAAGTGCACCAGCACATCCTGACACATGGCTCTCGAAGAGTAGTTTAGATTTACCTCATTGCATTGAAGTCTTCATAAAATTCCTGCCATTTTCTCCATGAACAAAGGCTTTACAATTTCAAACAAGCACAATGTTCTAGAAAGGTATAGAAATATAAAAACGTGACAATATTTTGTCTAATAGTAAAGTGACTTGGGGATAGACTGATGTAACTTGGCACTCTCTGGTCTAGTGCTTCGATACTCTGTGATGTTTAAGCTCTGATAATTTATATTTTTTCCCATAGGCCAAACAGAGAGGTGTTTTAGGGATTCAGTCATACTCTGTTGTAGTTCACAGTTTTATATTTTTACCTGAAGCTCTTTATTTTCACCCAGTAAAGGCTGGAAAATGGACTTTGAAATGATGAAACACAGTCTGAGCTTTTCTGGGGAAAATATTTCCATCTTTTTTTATTCTTCTGTATATAATATTAAAACTCACACAAAAATCAGAAGGAATAGGAAGCAGGAAACAATCTTCCAGCAAAATTCTTGCTTTTGTAATTGCCAGCACAGGTTTTGGTACATAAGAGGATGTGAAATGTTGTGACAAACTTCAGTTTTGCTTTATCTCCCAAAAGGCCTTCTTAGGCTAGCCCCTCATACAAATCTGGATGAGTTTAATCAGGGCTGAATTTTGCAATGCGTTAACTCAACAGGCATGCTTCTATTCTGTCACACTCTAAACATGAACTGCCTTAATTTAAATTTCCATGCATAAAAATCAATTCTCTTCAATTTTGTCTGCAATTCCACATAACGACTCAATCCTTTTCAGAAGAATTTCTGGGATTTTATTCAAAATCGAATTATCTGGGTGGATTTTTTAGTTGGAAGGAAGGGATGGAAGTGTGAATTTTTGACTCTCCACAGAGCTGTGTGAAGAACTCAGATATTTTGCAATCAAGATATTAAGTTGAACTATTGCAGAGTATTACACTATTTTGGCAAGATCTTTATTAAAATGTGCAGTGGCTTTTACACTCAGATATTTGACTGTATTTCAATGTATCAATTCACTTGGAGCTTTTAATACAATGTTAGGAAAATTATTTTACTATTTTCTAGATGCTTAGGAATTTTTAATTAAAGATTTCTTCAAATTACTTCTTTGACATTGTTAACATATCTCTTGTTCTGTAATAATATAGATAAGTAAAAGGTAGCATGATTATATTGATTGGTTACATTTTATTGCAAGTAAATACTCTGTAGGTTTTTATTTCAATCCTTAGTGCTTAGCAATAACTTCTAGTTAAGTCTGATACAGACATACAGTAAATTTTTTGGGGTGTCTGCTATATTGAAATACAGCAATGTAGCCTTTGAATTCTTTTGAAAATGAAGATGCAATTGGTTTAGGCATTTTGCCTAGGACTTCAGGATCTGATAATTGTTTGTCTGTAATTATTTGCGTATTTCGTAAGAAGAAATTAAATATAGCAGCTTTCACTTAGGAATTTAGAAATGCTTCGGGAATTCTTAGTTCTATTCACATTGTTTGCTGCAAGTTAGTATTTTCTCTTTTTTAACAGAGGGACTGCAAGTAGCAGCACAAGATGCTGCTTCCATACTTTTTTTCCAAGTGCTGTTGTCCTTAAATATTCCTTCTCCCCCAGCAGTTTTCAGTTCAGAAAACAGCAGCGTTTGTCCCATGACTTTGGTGACTATGACCGTGCCCACTTGTGAAGGCAGCAGGAGCCACTTGAGTGGCTGATTTCACTGCTGCTGCAGTCAGAGTGACTCAAATTGGAGCAGTGAGGGCCAGGGACCAACCAGGCTGTGTGCCCAAGGTGTTGGAGGCTCAGCTGCCCATTGTGCATGAGGGTTGTGTGGGGCTCAGCCTGTAAATTGCAGGCATCTCTGCCTGCACTTTGCTTCCCCTCCTGGATCTGTGGGCTGAACGGAGGTCAGGTGTTCTTCAACTGATAAAGGAGCTCTTAAAAGAGAAATTACCTGACCATCTGTATGATGAATGGCTGAAGAGAAATCAAGAAAAGCGGAGCTTCAGCTTGGCATCCAGTACGAACACAAATGTACATTTTGTGCCAGACATCTGTGTTTGTTCCAAGAAAAGCCCTAGGAAAGAGGCTCTGGCCTGTCTCCACCTGGAAGTCATGAAAAAGGCATGAGAGCTCAGTTTGCTTTTTCCTTGGTGTGTACTGTGTTATGTCCTAGGATACTGCAAGCTCTTAAAAGTGGAGCAGTGTATTTCCACTCAGACCCTGAGCTCTACTGATCATCAGGTGCACCGTGGGGTTTCCAAACCACTGTCCTAAAGGGTGTCCTGGCCAGTATTTCTTGCCTTCTGGCTGGACATACAGAGCGCATGCCCTGGTGGCAGTGCCCTTCAGAACATTTATGTATGCAATGACGGTGTTCTCAAGAAATGTGTAATGCTCTCAGTATATCCAATCAAAAGCTCTCAATGAATTCTATAATTCCTTTAAAAATCTAAAGTCTTTTGATGTGACACGTGTTCCATGTTCATTGGAATACGGGTGAATATTTGCTTCCAATCCCTCGGTCCTTTGTTCTTCTCTTAAAGATGAACGTCACCTTCTTCTCCTTGTATAAAGAGCTCTGGGTTCATTGCTTTGCTTGTTTGCTTGCTTGTTTTACATTTAAAAAACCCCAGATCTTGCCTGTTCTGAAGGACGTTTCGATTGAATGAGAACACAATAAAACTCACATCACAGGTCATAGGATGTTCACTTTAAAGCATACTTGGGTTTGTTTTTGCCAGCCTCTTATAAAGAAGTAGAAGAAAAATTGCCTTTGATAAAGCATTCCTTTCTTCAGTTATCTCTTGTAGGAATTCCCAGTTCACATCTCTTTATCATCCAAATGATTGTTCTACTAGAAAGGTTTCAAGCTCATCTTTTTGCCTTTGTTAAATCTCATTTTATTTCCCATTGATATGAATGGAACCTTGAGACCTGGCTCGTGTTTTGGCAGGTTGAGATGTTACAATGCCTCAGGACAAATCATGAAAATACTGTAAAATTTATTTAACCATTTTTAGAGCATCTGTAACAGTTTGCTCTATCTTCAACACACAGAACCTAAAGTAAAAATGTGCTTACGTTAATCAGGTTGCTAGGAGAGCAGCAAGACTATAATCAAACAATAACTGCCCTCACAAAAAAAAAAACTAACCATCCCAGTATATGAAAAAAATGGCAGGACAGAGATAGCAGAGATAGGAGGAAACAAAGCAGATGGAATCTCTAGGTTTTGGTGGCTTGGATGTATTTTTGGTTTTGCTTTGGTTTGTTGTTGATAACGATGTGTTTGGTTGGTTGGTTGGTTGGTTTTTATTTCACTTCAGTAGTTTCTGCTTAGCTCTACAAAAATGTTAAATTTGAATAGTGAGGATTCCCCAGATTCTGGCTGGGCTCTTGCAGCCCTCCAAAGGAGCTCCAAATCAGGTTCTGGTTGAAGAGAAGACAGCTTTGCAATAGGAACAAAGCTGTAGCTGAGTGAGCCTTATTTTCCAGTTTTAATGTATCCTGTGTAAAACTACCGTGCTATTTCCCCAAACATTCTTAATAAAGTGAGAAGTGGAATTTTCCAGAAATCGTTACACCAGCCCAGATCCTGCTGAGTATATGTGTTTGGTTTGTCACATGAGAAATCAATAGCAATACTGCAGTCATGGGACTGCACAATGTATAAATGTGTGCATTTGTTTTCCGAAATGAAATCCTAAAAATAGGAGTTGGAGAGTGAGATGAAACATGCCAGTGAGTAATGGGACTTCACTGGAGTTTCATAACATTGTAACAGGTTTTGAAGGACATTTCAAGTGTTAATTTGGAGAGAAGTTAGATGTGCAATTTCAAACGAGCTTGTAATATTAAAGAAAACTCACGCACTGTACTCAGCGTGGAATTACACATCTGCCACCAGGAAGCTGCTGCAGTATGAGTCTTCAGTATGAAAGTACTGACTTTGATGGAGAATTCTGAAGGCCAGTCCAGGATGGCCCTAACCATGCTCATGGATGTTTGTTGGATTCTGTATGTGTCCGTGTAAAACAGTGTCCAAGACTTCAGTCGCCTCAGAGTAAGCGTGTAATACTTCTCTACTATATTGATTAACAAATGTAAAGCAGTGCAAAACAAGTGGATGCAGCTTCAGAGTGTTTTATTCAAATGAAAGCTGACACTTCTTAGAAAAAAAAAAAAGGTTTTATCTTAAAATTATTATTAGAAATAGTAATTTCAGAAATATTACCTTTGCCTGCATATGGGAAACTCTATATATTTTAGTAATAGGTTGAAATTTTGTCAGAAAGCATATTTGTGTAATGGTTAGTATGGGGTTACATGACAGTAGTTATTTCATTATTCATCTTCAATATTAACAATTTATTAAACTGTGATAAAAGTGCTCAGCTTCATCCATTGAAGACTGCAAGATAGGTCTGTGAAATTTTATACTTAACACCTATTAAAAGTGCAGAGCTAGAAGAATGTAAAAAAGAAAAAATGTAGGATGATATTTCGGAGAATCTATTAGTGACAAAAGAAGATTATTCATTAGACAATATTTAATTTTATCTTCCTTCTGATTCATTAAAGGTGCCTAACTGGTCTTTATATTATGCTTGATTTTGTGGTTAAATGAATGCATATGTGTATATTGGAGAGTAATTGGTCTTTCCATTATATTGTTGAAACGAAAATGTTGACTCCAGTTTTTTTTTAATGTGGGTAATAGGGCCTAACTTCTCTGTAGCAATTTTGAGGGGACAATTTGGGGTGGTAATTTCATTTCTTCACAAAGGAATTTTTTAGCTTTACCTGAATTTTGCAGCTGGTGACCACAGCATACAGAAGGAAAGTGATACACCTCAAGGATGACACTAGAATTGGGAAAATAGGGCAAAAATCATCGGGGTCCAAGCCCATTGCACTGTCCTTTAGACCAGAAAAGAGACATGGCTTGAGGGTCAGTCTTTTGTCAAAAACACTGTGCACTGAAAAAATTGAGTTATTTGTCATGCTGAAAGTCTCCAAAGCTGGCCTTTTAGAACAAAGCCTAAAAATCTGCTATGTTATAAAGTCCCTTCTATAGCAAGTAGCCAAAATTTAGTGGTTGCTTTTGCTTGTTTTTATTTTATGAGATTGTGTAACAATGAGGAATTAAAAACCGGAAATTAATCAATATTTATTCCTGGAATTAGTATTAGAATTACCTCACAAGGGCATAGACCAGAGCAGGGAGAAGCCAGGAAGGCTAACACTGCTCAGTATCAAAACCTGGTTGTGCTTGTGCCCAGGATCTTGCCCTGACCTATGGTACATCTGCTCCTCAGTAGGAAAAGGTAGGAAAAACACCTCCGCCATTTCTGAAAGTACTGAGGCTAGGAAAATCAAACACATTTCATTTCCATCTCTATTAAGCTATGTTGACAAACCAGACTATTATCCATATTTGAAGAGGATTAGAAATTAACTAGGTAGCCTAATTATCAGAACTCCTTTGTCCTTCCAGAAGAAAACAATTAGAAATCTATTTCCACATGTTATTTAAAATAAAAATACTTCACAATGACAGATTTTATTGCTTGGCCAATGGTTTGCAAATGAATAATAGAATACAAAGCATTGCTTTTGGTGGCTTTTAATAAAATCCCACTGTTTATGCATCAGATGGAGTATAATCTGTTTATTTACCTTTTCCTGTGCAAAGCGTCACTTTAATGCCAGTCTGCTGAGACTGGCAGAGACTGACAGAGACACAGTTGCATCATTAGAGCAAAGGTGCCAAAAGGGATGTTTGGCTCTTTCAGATCTCCAGCTCTTCAATCCCGTTTATGCCAGCAGGCAATATTTGTTAAATACTCTGAAAACCAATTCAGCCCATTTAAATAACACTGGCAGCATAACTTGCATGTGATTAGCAGAGAGAGCTGCTGCTCTGGGAACAGGATAGGGTACAGGAGTCCTTAAGGCTGATTCCCAAGCTGACTGTAGGTCAGCGCATTTCTTTAGACATGCCTGCATAAATGGGCACAGGCAGATCAGAGCTTGTGCTCCTTTTTGTTGTCCAGATGAAAGCCAGCTCTGGTTCGGAACTTCTGGAGATTTCCTGCCTGGCTGTATTAGGCTGAAGGGCAGAGCTGCTCACTTTATTGCTGGGCTGCTCCAGGGTGGCCGTGGGGGGTGTGGGGTTCTCCTGTAAGTCTCTGTTCAGGCACTGGATAGCACCTTTATTACCATGGTGCAGAGATTATGTTCCTGTCCCTCCTGTGGCAGAGCTGATGAGACTTTGTACCTCCTGGAGTTCTGGCTGCCACGCAGTGCTTTTGTACTGATGGGCTGAATCATGCTGGAAATATTTCTCAAGGGCTCGGAAGAGAAATGGCTCTCTGTGTTGCTTCATGTCCTTTAAAACTGTTGCTTTTCACTTTTAAGGATGAAAATGCAGCTTGGTGCTGCTCTTGAGGGCATCATTAATCAGGTCTGACTGAATGCTCATCAGTTTAGTAGATTTATGTGTATTTATTGTCATTGTAACATTTCATGTGCAGTTACATCCATTACATGGAGTCTGTGCAAACCTAGGCAGATGCAGATTCAAGGCTTGTCAGGTGTATTTTTTCTTTGCTGAGTCAGGGGCAGATATTAGACAGCCAAGTCAGAGAGTCTGGGCTGGTTTTATAAATTCAGATATATTTAATATTGATAGTGTTTGGAATAACAGGTGAGGGCACAAACTGAGCTAAGAATCTGTTTCTGCTCAGTATTGTGTGGCTACATAGTAAGAGGAGCTTTACAGTCTAAACAGGTATCTAGAGGCAAAGGTTTTTTTGGGAAAATGCTCAGAATTACAAAGTGATGTGTGCAAGATAGCACAGCAGATTGGATGCAGATCTTGGCTTGAATCCGTAACTCCTGCTTTCTGGGACTGTTCCCTTGTTTCTCTCCAGCTCTCCCTGCCAATATAGGGATATTATCCATACATGGACACACAAATGCCACAGCAGACTGCAAAGCCAGATCTTCAGCTCATTAAAAAATCAGTGCTTTTTCATTATGCCAATAGGGCCATGCCGATTTACCATATATGAGGACTTAACACCATGTTTATGTTAAAGTTTTCTAGTATTTTTAAGATTCAGAACTCAAGGCTTCCAAAATTTCCTTCCTAATTTAGGCATTAAATCTAAAAGTAGGCTGAGAAGTGTATGACCTGATTTTTGAGGAGTGATTCCAGTGTAAGCAGTGGTTACCTGAATCCTTCATGGCTCAAATCACTCACATCACTGCCTACATATGAATGTGGGTGCTTAACTTCAGGCCACCTAATTTGAAAAAATTGTCTCAAGTATTGCTTTTGGCTGCTGGAGATTTCAGTGTGGACAAACATTGCTGTTGCCTTTGTTCAGTTCAGCCATCTATCCTTCTGAGTCTTCTTTGTTACAGTGTTCGTAGCTCTTGCAATAGTTTGGTCTTGTGTAAACAGATAACCTTTGCAAAATTCTGCTTAGTCTTTCCATAGGTTCAGAATAAGAATGGATTAGGTTCTACTGTTGCTAATTTAAATGATACAGGACAAATCACCTATAACATAAATTGGCAAAAATGACCTCATTGGATTAAACATAACATCCTGAGGCTGGTTCTAATCAAGTGGGCTTTCTTCTAAAATGGGTGTGTTTCTGAGGGTGCTTACTTTCAGCTTGGGTGCCAACATCCTTTAATTTTTAACAGTGCCTTGAAATGACCTCTCAAGGTTGTATAAGAACTTTCTACAAGGCAATTTGGAGACTGGAGGAGCATGTCGGGCTGCTATTTCACTTACATCTAGATGTACTGTGTGACATATTAACGCTGCAGACACATCTGCTATTCCTAAGGGGCTGCGGAAACTTCAGTCTCGGGCAGATGCAATGCGTGGCTTTGACAGAGCAGACGAAGAATCACTGCAAGTTACTATAGCAGGTGAGAGGTGGATGCAGGGGAATTGAGCAGGGCTTAGTGTGATGCTGCTTGATGTGCAAAGTAACATAAAGCATGTGGCTGTGTTTTGTAACTTAGAAATAAGGCATAGACAGTGATTCACTAAATACATATTATGAATTTAGCTTAACTTCTGTCACTCTCCCAATAGCTTGAAGTCTGGTTCACGGTGATTGTACCTCTATAAGTACTTCCATAATTCTACTGAGCTTGATCTTATCCATGAGACCAAAAGGGTAATTAAAAATACGAGCAGTTCCTAGACAAGTCATAGTTTTATCTAGAAGTTCCGAAATCTACATAATCTGTAATATTCTGTGGAGTTTTCCATTTGCTGAATTTTAAAACTCCTAAAAAGTTGTTACATGCAGATGACAGACAGGTTTTGAACTCTGGAAACAGATTTGGATGCCCATCTTTTATAGTCATGCAAGTATTTAGTGTAACCTACATTATTTTTTAAATAAAGAACTTGCTTCTCCTTTTTGAAAACCTTTTTAGGGTTTTCAGTCCAGTTTGAAATGTAAGTTATTTGAGGTGTAGACTAACCTTTCTGCCCTTTGCCTGTGTCATGGTTTCAGGTACCCTTAATAACCAGTACAATAAGAATCTTTACTCTCTTGTTCTCCTCTTTCTTGGTCATATGTAAAACTCTTATTTTGTACCCTATGATTGCATTACCCTATGATGACTATTTTCTTACTTTATGCTGATCATTTTCTTCCTAATGTGTTCTGTCTTCATTTTTATTTTGTTTCAAAGCTGCCTAGAGTTGAATTAAAATAATAAGACCAGTTAAGAATGGCAAGGTAGTGCCTTATCACATACAGCAAATAGACTTGTTCATTCCAGTGGTTTTGGTGGCCACCAGTTTGGCATTTCTGTATTTGAAAACCATTTCTCACTAACACGTGAATGCTGGAGTGTCTGCAGATATAGGCAAAAACAGTTGCCTGAAATAGCAGATTGCTCTGAGCAGTCCTGGGGTGATGACCTTCTGATAGCTTTTGCTGTACCAGAGCACTGCAAAATCAGGCCAGCTGCAGCTTTAAATGAAGCTGAAGATTGGTGGTTGATAGGCTGGGGCAGCACCTGTTGTTGGAGGTGAGCACAAGGCTTCTTCTCCCTGTCCCCTGGATACCAAAAAGAGCACCAGATGCAAATCTGCAGAGCTGTAACACTGGATCTCTGACCTAGTTCTGTCTTCATCTCTTTTCCTTCCAACAGCTTGGGAATTATGGCTTTGTCTTGACCCAGACACTCATTCTTTTGATGCAGCTTTCCTTATACTGCATAGAACCCCCAAGTTATAAGTGAAAACTTTTTAAAGCTCCTCGAAACTCAAGAACATAAAAATTGCAGCTATTTTCAGTGTAATGAGACTGTAAATCTTTTGGTCTTTTGAAATCTCCTCTCTAATATTTAAGTTCAGTTGAACTACAGTAGCCCAGCCTTGTGGCTTTGACAATTTGCTTTTAAAATTCACCCACCCCTGAAAATTTCCTTACAGGAGCAGTCCAAAACATGACTGCAGGTTGGACCATGGTGTCTGCAATTTAAATAAAACTGGGTGTTCAGTGGGCTAACTCCATCCCCTTGGAGGCAATAATACAGGCAGTTGGAGCACCTTTGCCTGTCCTGAGGCATGGGATATATCTAAGGCACTAACAAAGCAAAGGTTTACAAATAAAGCAGACACACGAGCCTTTCCTCTAGTGCCTGATCTCAGCAGTGCGGAGATGATCTTCTCAGGTCTCGTGTAGGAGAGCTGAAACATAATATCATTTGAGTAGATGCAGTCAACCAGTTATGGGATGTGCCAGGAGGCTGGGTCCAACCAGCCCCTGTGCCAGCAGGACTTCATTGGGAGGAAGCACTTTCTTTGGGTGCTGTCACATCTGTTACGACTTACTCTACCAGAAATCCTTTCTATGCTGGTATTCTCCAGGGATATTATCCTTTCTTCAGAGGTGAAAGCCTCAAAGGCTTCATTCTCACTAATGAACCAGGGCCTGTTTTCTTGTCTCCTAGTCTACACGAAATAGCACATAAAATAATTCTATCTCTCTGGACTCAATAAATTAGGCAATATTGGCAAGGCTGCAGCTGTGCTGCTTCTGCATGCACCTTATCTGCATTTAATTATGGATTAATTTTTATTTTTGATACGCACCAATCTGGCACATTCCAAAAAGCTGTATTTGAATAAACAGAAGAATAATATCTAAGAACTCACCAATAAAGAGAGGTTGCTCTGCATTTGTTGCATTTGTGGGGATATTCCCAGTATTGTGCCATGGTATATTAGCTACGAGGCACTGGCAAAATATGGGTGGTTTCTCAGTTGTGCAAAGTGTAAAAATGGTGGTACAAAAGGAGAGAAAGCAAGGATTTGGGGATGGTTTTAAGATCAGCTGTCTGAAGGCAATAAGGTAACATTTAATTTCCTAAATTATATTGATGCATCTTCCTGAAAATAAGTCAAAGAAGGGATAATTTTCACATTTTGTTTAAATTATAGAAAGACCTTGTAAATTAATTTATTGGTAGCCAGGTAAATTTTAATTACACTACGAAAAGAGAAGGTGGCATCTTTCTCAGTACAGCTCCTCCGTGGGTAACTTTCAGAAAGAGGTTCAGAACATCATTAAATTATAGACTCTAGAGACTGAATTGGCTCTGTGACCATTTATAATCCAATTAAGAGGAAATAAATAAACAAACACACAAACAAATCCCAAGACCCATCCGAATTGTCAACACAGACAAGAAATGCATTAAAGTTTAACTCCCTTAAAGTTTTCTTTAATGAAAAGGGTGCATTAAAGTAAATGCCACAAAATTGCTGCTTTTAGCAAACTGTAGGTATTAGCATATTTAGGATTTGTAACTTTTTTCTGAAGTGCCTGATAGTCCCCAATATCTTTCCAATCAACTCACCGTTATTGTTCTCCTGGTTTTTTTGCAGAAGACAAACAAGAAAATGAAAAGCATTGAAACATTTCATCATGTGCAGGATGATTTAAAGTGCTTTGGAGAAATTGCGCCTCATTATCTGGGAATACAGCTACCCAGACTGAAAACAGCCCAAGATGATAGAATGCAGCAACTTGTCTATTTAGAAACACAGGCAACTCTATTTCCCTAGTGCTCTGTTCTCCATTGGTTCCCCGCTGAATACAGAATGAACTTAAAGATTTCTGCCTTATGTTCAAAAGCCTACAGAGGATTTGCCTTTTTTTCTTTCCTTAGCTGTAATTGGGACCCACTATATTAGGTAGTTTGCAAAGGTGTATGTGAACAGTCCCAGCTCTGGCACCACTGAGGAAACAAACCAAGAGGACTAGATTGAGTGATAATTTTTGGGCAAATTCACAAAAGAGCTGGGAATGGAGCCAAATCTGTGACATTCACACTGGTTTCATAGCAGCCAAATCACACTGGCTGCCAAAGGTACTCAAGTAAGCACATCTTTCTCTACAAGCATCATCTTTTATAAGAATTTCTGTCATAATAGTGAAGTTTCTAATCTCAGGACGTGAAACGGGATACTCTTTCATGTCACTTCCAAACTTACTTTAGCAAGCAATTAGAATATCAGCCCAGGGAGATCTGTTGGACACGTCTGTTCTTTTGATTTAGCTTTCCAACAACATCACATCTTTCCAAATCTTAAAACCAAGAAGCAAAAGAAAGAAGAAGAAAAGATGTGGGGGAAATCTTTATTTCCTTAAAAGTTATCCAGCATCTGGATGGTGCAGGGCTGAAGGTAATATACACAACTAGGATAGTAGAAAGAAACATTTCATTTTGTTAAATATTAGTTCTTGATCCTACAATGTCTCATTTGGTCATCTTGAAACTCTTTCATATCCCATCTTCTCCAGACTGAAACTCCAACCTGAAAAAATTCCCCTTCAGCTCTTGGTTTTGTGTTTGTACTTTCTGGGTGCCTCCACATCTGTGCCTGCATGTCCTTGTAGGCTGATGGCTGCTCAGAGGCCTCCTTTTGCACAAAGGTTCCCAGCTAAATGGGTACATACACAGACTTGTTTTGCAACTGTGCTTCCAGAAGACCTGGGAGAGCAGCTTCTTAGTTGCCATAAATTTGGACATCAAAGCTTTACTGAACAGGCACTGGGTACACTCCTCATGTGCCCTGGACAGCACACAGAACCCAAATCTTGAGATTCAGCCTTCAACATTGATGTAGGGGCTGCCTCTATCTTAGTGAGTGCAGAAAAGCATGAATATTTGTCTTCTGTAAACTACATTAAGGAGGTAAAAGCTTACCTTAATTATGAATGAAGTGCAGCATCTGCACAACTAAGGAGAGTTACTTTTAAAGGAGTATACATTTAAATGTGTCTTTCTTTGAAACTTCAATCTCACTGCTACTTATCTTTTTTTATTAAGCAGCTACCTGTGTTGGCTAGGTGTGATGAGCTCGTACTTCAAAAGAACTGTGATTATAATCCATATTGTTATGAATAAAAACCACATTTGACTGAGACAAAGCTTAGATCCCATGAATATGTAACTGTATTATAACAGATCTGCAAAGAGATTTGCAGGATTGTAGACAGAAGATGAAGTAATTAGTTAAGGAATTACATCCACGAGGTGAAAAGCCCCTAAAGATAAGCATGCCGAGAGCTATTTCAGGGAAATCTAGGGTTTCTTCACCTGACTAATTTTACGCAAATCTTCAATGGCAGTGCTTGTGTGTGTGTGTGTGGCTGTATTTTCCCTCTTACACAAGTGCTCTCGGTTCTGGAGTCTCAAACTCTTTGTAGCCTCATGCACATCAGTAGATCAGCAAGTCAATGTGCCTAAAGGTCACAGGAGAGTTCCTTCCAGGTGGGGCAGATCAGGGTGAATGTTTGCTCAGGGAAAGAAGGACTGAAGGTAGGATAAAAGTGTAGGACACGGAGCTGGCTAACGCTGAGGAAGCTCGTCTCTTTCCTGAGCTCTGCTTAAAGACTCCTTTAACTCACTAAAGCAGTTTACATAAAAAAATCTAACCCAAGGTCACACAGAGTACCAGACTGTGGCTTTCTGGACTTGTGAAATAACCAGTTACCAGATTTTAATGTCAATTCCACACAGGTTCCCCCTGTTTTGTGTAATGCTTTCCATTCTTCAGTTGTGAGAAGAAGAGATTCAAAAACATTTCTTTAGTAGGTAGATGTCCTCTCTTCCTGGATGTTGTTTTGAAATATGCTGTTCGTACTTTTCACATGATTAAATGCTTGGCTTAAGATACCTGAAATATCCTGTAATCTGCACACACACACAGATTGTAATCTCATGTAATACATGTAGAAGTGTTCTCATTATTGTTTCTATCTATTTTTAATGTCTTCCATTGTGTTACTGGGAAAGATCCAGATTTTTGCTAACTCTTGTGTGCTTACTGTATTTATTTTTAAAATGTGTGGGTTTGTTTATTTTTTTTTTGATTTTTAGATGAAAAATAGATTTCCTTTAGTGTGATGATCTCCCTATTACATTCAACATGTGTCTTTCCACTCTTTTTTTCACAGTAGATAATACATTTTAGCCACTAAATTAGAATAATTCTACATACTCCTCTATTTTAAATAACATTAATTGTGGCTGTGGTTTGTTTAAGATAATAAGCAGCTTGACAGGATGATTTTTAGAGGATTTTTTACCATTTGTAAAGCAAGCAGGTAAACAACTAAATAAAAAGGGAAAGAAAAAAGATAAACAGGAAAAATTTCCTGTTTTCCTTTCAGTAATTTCTGGTGAGCTGAAATATTTTATGCTTTTTTGTGTATTTCAGTGAGAGCTTCTGCTTGTTTAGGAAATAGGTTTCTCCTGATTCTGAGATGGAAGAAGTAAGATAAGAGGGGCAGTGTATCTTGCTTAGATGAAAGAACAAACAGTAGTAACCAATCATTTCAATACTAGAAAGCAGGAAAAAAAAAATTGCAATTCTTAGCATTATATCTTTTGAAGACTGGGGACATTAAAACATTTGCCTGTCTTGAGCACCACTTGTATCAGATATGTTTGGAGCACTGCTGCTGTCGAAAGCTTTTTATGTTTGGAAGTTTGCAGCACATCCAGGTCTGCACTAGGAAGCACAGCTGGGTAATGTGTCCCACATCATCAGAGAAACACCTCCGTGGTGCATCCTCAGCGATCCTGTACCTGTGACCAAACCCCAGCAAAATGGTGCTATTAGCAGAAAATTACTATTGATTCTGTTCTTTATTTTCACACATTTTTAGTGGAAGTTCCTGCCATCATCCAGGATACTTCTTTCACCTGAAATAATAATAACCCACTCTTGGGCTTATGGCCAGGAGTGGGCTGTGAATGTGTCATCTCCCTGTAGCCAAACCTGCCAAGCTCCCTGCCTCCCAACCTGCCAAGTTCCCTGCAGACCTTCGCTCCAACTGTACCTAATTCCCTCACTAAGTTCTGGCACTTTTCCTACTCGTAAGGGTGAAACAATCCGCTCTTAAATCTCATCTATGCAGCTTAGATAGCAAAAGATGAATATTCAAATTGACAGCCACGGTCTGGAATTTTAAGCCATGTTTTACAAACAAAGTGCATAGGTGCAAAAATACTCAGGCAGGTTTTTTTCAAAGTTCCAAATAGCCACCACTGTAAAACGAGGGCATGAATTTCTGCAGACAAGAGACCCAGGCATGATTTGTACACCAGTGCCCTATCTAAACCGTGTCAGCTCTGTAAAACTGAGCTGTGCTACCTCCTAACACTAATTGCAAATGGAGCTATTACAGAGTCAGGGAAGTCATTATGGCGGCTCTTTGTCTAAGTCATCTGGCAGCCTGTAAAACATGGTGTTTATGATGGTGTTAGATGTCTCTAAGAGCTGTATATCATGCCTGTTGCTCTGGAGAGGCACCTGCTGACTTTTCATATACCAGCTTGTAAATAGAGGTATGCAGACAACTTGGCTACAGAATCTTCCTTTTATGTTTAATGAAACTGGTTTGAACTTTGGTCTGTGACCCTGGAAAGAATGATTAAAGAATTCTTTTAAGGATGTATGCAAGAAAAAGAAAACCTTTGCTCAATGCATAATTGGTCCAAGGATAGATATATTTTAGGCAAATATTCTTGAAAACATCATTCTGTATTTATATGTAAACCGCCTTTTGGTGCTTTGACCCCATAAAACCCTGCTGAACAGAAATACTCCTCCAAGTGTGCATCTGGTGAGAACAGGCAATGCAGAAAGCCAAAGATATGCATTCCCTAGCATATCACCATCCATAGTTGTTCCCAGCCCCCTGCACAACGTTCCTGCCTTTTGGCTCTGAGGTAAATCAGTGCGTGGGCCACAGCCTGGCTGCTCTGTACCCCCACCCCTTGCCTGTTATTGTCTGGCACAAAGAAAGGGTTGCTTTACCTTTGCTCTCTGCGAGTGTGCTGCTGGTCTCTTACCTGTTCTTGCCCACTTGGCTTCTGGGGTCGTGGCAGGATTCATATCCCAGAGAGCAACACTTTCCATGCAGCACAAGTCTTTTAGGAAATGTAGCAAGTGTCCTTGTTCCTGCATTTCATGCAGAGGTGCTTGAGGACACGTATAAATATCTGCAAGGAGTGTTTATGGGATGTATAAAGCTCTGTCCCTGGCTTTCATGCTCACTCATCCTTAACCCCTCTAGAATTAAGAGATATACAAAATAAATGATTCATTATGAGCGATTATCTCTGGAGATTTTTTTAAATCTTATCAAAGCATAGTCTATGTCAATCATATGCGAAGTCTCAGATGGAATTATTTCTCATAATCAACCACTCTTAAATTTGTATCTCATTTTTACTGAGTCATTTTAAAAGGAGATCTGATTCTCTGTGCCTCTTTTGCGAACTGAAAGAAAGAAATAATGTATTTTTAAATCCATATTCAGGGCTCAGAGACATCAGCTGAACAGCCTCTGGAGTCTCAGGATTTCCAATAAACTTTCATCAACAGAAAATCAATCACTTCAGGGAAAGATATATGTATCCCAGTGGTTGCATGCAAACACAAGAGTGGTAACACGTGTTAAATTAGATGCTTTATCAAGTGCCACAGTAAGAATGGTGCTAATCTACATAATCCATTGCAACAATAGCCTGTGATGCAGCAAAGTGCACTGCTAACTTTAATAAATAATATTTTTGAATGTGCAACATAATAACAGATCACCTTTGAGAAAAAGTAACTAAAAAGAAAAAAAGTCAAACTTTTAAGTCTAATAATGGAAAAGGCATCCAGTAGTTATCAAGGTTCATAGAATTTGAATTGAAAGTTTTAACTGTGAATTTCTAATATGTATGTGGGGACCCTATTGTTGAAAAATTAATGAAAGGTAGACAAAAAGGATTTTCTAAAGCAACATGGGGGAGTAAGTATGCAGCCTGAATCTGCGCAGCATCAATTAAAGGTAAAGGATATTTCAGTGTGCGTTTCTTGCATTGAAAATTTGCCCTTGATGGTTTCATGTGATGTCACCGAAAGAAATTTCAAACTTCAGACAGAAGATGCTAAATACCACGCTGTACAAAACCAACAAGGCACACACTTTTGTTCTTCTGCTCGATGTGTAAGGCTAATGTGAAGCACAGGCCCCCGGCTGCTCTTGTCCAGACTGCGAGCTGCCTCCTTGCTGATCCATATGGCCATGATTTCTTGCCCTGCCATCGAGTAATGACACAGAACTATGGCCCAGGAAGTGCTCTGGGACCTTTACTAAAGGCAAGAAGGGAAGAAGCAGTGTAAGTGACCCAGATGCCAGGGGCTGGGTGTTGGACTGTTGCAGTGCCAGGTCAGTCCTGCTCTAGGCAGCACAGGGGCTGCTGGCTCTGGAAGAAGCTGGGAAAGACCCTAGTGAGAGTTTGTAAAGGAGCAAGCTTGTATGGTGTAAAAGCAGCTGGGGCCTTGGTAGGATGCTGAGGAGGTCCATGAGACTGCATACTGCGGTGAGTCACCAGCTGGACACTTACTCCCATTCAAGCCAGCAACTTCTAAATCTTCCTTTCCATTAAACAAGAAGTGTAGAAAGCAGGTACTTTAGAAGCTAAAGCAAGGATTTCCAGTCTCTTCTGGTGATCCAGCTGTGCAGGTGTGTTGAACAGTAGCACAAGAGATGCATTCAAGGCCAGTGCTGCATTTTGACAGGCATGGAGCAGATCCAGAGGTTCTATGGAAGGAGAAAGTATATGGAGGGACAGCTCCCTGGAGTCCCTGCAAAATGGAAACATTTTTCTTCTGCAAAACTCAGATATCCTTATGATTTAATATATATTTCTGTTCCACCTAAAATCTCTTTCGTGATTGAAAAGACTGCTACTGATCTGGCAGGATTTTGAGCCAAATGTGTTGAAGACTTTATTCCTATGTAAAACTTTATTTATTCTGTGAATGTTTATAGAGCACTGTTTCCAGCCAGGTCCCACATACATCAAGACTTTCATTCACAAAAACACTCAATGAAGACACTTGTAATTTTTCTACATTTATGTCTTCCTGGTGCCAGAACTCATAAAATGGTACACTATTTTTTTTTTATTTTTAATAAGCTATAAGAGTTCATTTTCTCTTTGTGTGCATTCTCCCTGTAGTAAAGCAGTGCTGAAACATTCCTGTTCGTGTTGTCAAAAAATAAAATACAAAATCAAAATGAGCATGTGGAAGGCTACCAAATCTGAAAAAAAACCCCAGTTCAAAACATGTTTCCTTGGAAATTTATGAGTGCATGAAAACAAGGTGTCAGAATGGCAATACATGTGGGCCATTAAGTTTCAATGTAGTAATGATATTCTAGCTAGAATTATATCTCATTTTCCAGTAGTTCATTTAAGCCTTGGCACCTTAAATAATTAAATGACCAAATGAAGGAACTGAGGTGAGTGTGATTTTTCACCAACATTTAAAGAAAAAAAAAAAATTTCTCTTATATTGCATGAGTATGTCAGTGAGCAGTGAGCTAAGCACAGCTCAGCCTGTTCTCAGTGCAGACTCAGTTCGTGCGTGCAATGAGAGCAACACCGAGCTCTGCGTCTTTTCAGCAGACGTGGCCTGGAGCCAAGATCCTGAGCAATGCAGGTGCGGCTGGAGTATCCAATAATGATCTGGCCCCACGTATACAAATTGCCAGAACCTAGTACTGGCAAGAGGAGAGAAAAGGTCCCAACCGCGTTTTGAGTGTGGCAAGTGCTGCTCAGTCTGTTGACTCACAGTAGCAAGAGTAGCGCTGTTGTAAACCCCGCCATGATCTTTGTTAAGTGTTCGTGCTCTGCTGCAGGAGAGGGTGCAATGCACAGGCTGTTGCCCTTTGCCTTTGTACTAAACACCTTCGATTCTATTCCAGCAAAGAAGGCAAAGGGGTGGGAGGTGAAAGAATGCTGCAAGGCCTTAGATCTCAAAGCCCTGCATGTGGACACATGTTCTGAAGTCACAGAAGGACCAGCTTCCTTTTCTAGATATGTAAGGCCATTTCCAGGGATCACAGCCTGGAAATTTTAGGAATTAGTTTCAGGGGATTTTAGGATTCCTTTGAAAGGACGGTGTATAACTAACTGCAGGTGTTAGATGATGGGTGGAGCACAGAGCATTAATGAAAGGGAATGATATTAAAAAGACACTGTCTTGATAACCATTGTTCATTAAAGGTCAGACTGTGTGGGGAAGCCTCTAATTTATGGATTATAGAGAGCTGATTCACAAGAGTGAAGTGAGACAGGTCATTCTTCTCATATGATAGAGAAGAGGCATCCCAGAGCCTGGTCACTTTTCCACTTTCTCCGGAAGCACTGGCAGGGTATGGAGAAAGAGAAAGACTCATTTCAAAGAAAGTAATGTACTTCCCAGAGCCTGGTAAGGTCCACATCATTCTCCATAGAGACCATTCCCTCAGACATGAATGTTAACTTGCTGTGTTCTGCTTATGTTATTATTATTATTATTATTAATCTTGCAACTCTGGTCTCATCTCTGGTAGATGATTATGTTTCGACCTGTAATTCACCTATTCACTTCTAGTTTTCTGTGTGATAGGGATGTTGAATAGTTGCCAAATTTCATGCCAGAGGTGTCTGAACAGTAGTGGTAGATTAAATAATCTCTGCAAACCACATTTCTGTAAAGGCTTTTAAAGCACATTAGGATCTTTTGGGATGAAAAGCAATTGTAAACTGCAGTTATGATTGTCATCCAGAACTTAGGTGTTATTGCAACAGAATGAAGAAGAACGAAAGGCTATATAATGATTACTGACGTGATTATGTGATGTGTTGACCTTTGCTAACTAGCACAGTTTCTTTTTCAAGTGTGAAGGTACAGAAATAATATCTGACTCAAGATTTAGAAGATTTCATTTTCATCCTCTAGAGGTACTAGACTGTATTTCTTATTTACATTTATCATTAATAAGGACCCAGAAGCACAGCAAGTGAGAAAGTAGTATGTTACAAGATATTCTGGAGTCTCGAAGAGTGCTTTTTTTCCTCAGTTACAATGAAAATATCAGTTAGACCAGAAATACTAATTATTTTATTTTGGAATGCTGAACAATTTTATTTTAATAATGCTGAAGCAGAATATTATATTGAAGAAAATGTCTGAAGAATTTTATGTAAATAATATGAAACCTTGTAAATTAAAGGTAATAACAAAATTGATACATTAAAAAATGATACTAAATGCTTCCAACTTTTCAAAACATAAGGTTTTAATATGACAGAATCGAAGCAAAAGGTGAAACAAGATTCAATTTTATACTTTTCTCTCAAGATGGGGATGAAAACTGGCACTCTTATTTTAATTTAGCATTTCTGAACATGAAACAGCTTTTGACCATGTATTAAATCTTAAGAAATCGGGTATATCAGAATAAGTCTTTGCTTGGTTCCTTCACTCTAAGTAACAGTGAATGACTGCCTGCAGAGCATTTCTGTCAGGTCTTAATTGCAGTAGAGGAGACATCTCTCCATCAAGTTCTTGCAGGTTATGTGCCAGGATCAGAAACTTTGCTTGGCTTAGATGTGGGTCTAAAGGGACGTAGAAATTAAGCTGTTTTCTTATCCTCAGGTCTTCACTTATACAGAGTTACTGCTGTGCAAAGCTAGAGTATGAAATTACAATTGGTGTGGTGTTGTACACAATTCTACGCTAAGGAAGAAAAAGGAAATGTTTGTGTGGCCTTGTCTGGTCGTGTGTTTTGGAAACACAAGTACCACACGGAGTGCTATTAGTAGAATGAGAGCATGGAATAATGAGTAAGAGCACAGATACATTTTCTTGTCAGTAAATCCAGCCTTAAGCTGGGTACTCCAAACTACCTCCTTGTGTAGACATTTTTACGAGCAATGAGAGAAGTAGCTTACTTAGAATGTGCTTTCTAAGCTGTTTGGCTCTCAAAGCTATTCTGAAAGCTTAATGTCTTTGAAGATAGGTTGAAGTACTTCGTTCATATTTGTGGCATTAATAAACTTCTCACAGAGACTGATTGTGGAATGGCATGTGTACAAACCAATAACAACTTCCTAACTTGTGCAGCTCTCTCTTTAGGCCTAATTCCCTCAGCTCAGGGTTGACATAGGGCCACTGGCAATATCAACTTGTGGTTTAACATGCCATCCCTCTGCCAATCTCAAGAAAGACTAGCATCAAGCAGCTGCCGCTAGCAGCTGTGGCCATTCAGCACCTCTGAAAATTAGCTGCAGGGTATCTTAAGTCTGGTATTCCAAAAGTGGTGAATCATAAATTAAAAGCTGCTGTTGCAAACATAACTGTAGTTTTTGAATTTTTCATAAGAACTACTAGAATTAGAGCCTTACAGAGCAAAAAAATAAGTGAGAAAAATCAAAAGACTTGCTGAATCCACTTGAAAAGGAGAATCTATATGAATGATACTCTCATTGTTTCAAGTAACATCTTAAAAGCAATGTTGATAATTTTTAAATAATAAAAAAGATGAGTAAATTATCTGTTAAAGTAAAGCCACGCTGCAAGGTCAACAGTTAGTGTGGTACCACACGAAACAACAAAATGAACAAATTTGTTGGTTAAAACAATGAACAGTTGGTTGATAAACCTGCTGGGAACTTGGCAAGAAAAGCTGAACATCAGTAGAAGTGAAATTGGGATGGAAATCTCAGAAGAAAAAAAAAAAGAATGCAGAAAACTAAGAATTGAAATGCTTCATTTACCATATTTCATCTTACAGTTTCTTACCTGAGATCCTACATGCTTATCACATTTTACAGTGAAGATATGTGATTCTACTCAATAACACAGTTTAAACAACGAGTGAAACATAGCCTCATTTCTAAATTTATATTGGTTCTTAATTTGGTTTCAGACATCACAAACAGTATTGCTAGAGTCATATTACATATCACAAACTATGCCATACAATTTGTAAAACAACATGTCCAGGTCTAGGAAACTCTCTTTCCTCTGATCAAGCTTGATAAATAAGAAGTCCTTAAGCTGCTGGAGTCAGTGAGGTAATACCCAAACCAGTTCATGTTACAGAGCTGTCTGAAAGATCTCTGACTCTTCTGCTAAAGACTTCATGGATGGAACCACATTTGTGGTTTACTTTGGTCTGGTTTTGGAGTTAATCTCCCCTTTCTCCACACCTAGCAAACTTTCATTTCATGAACAAGTCTGAGAGTATTCAAAGTGGATTTCTTCTGGATGAAACTAAACCAGGACACATGCTCCAGTCATGCTTCAGATGCAATGGGCTCGGTGCATGGGGCCAGACCAGAAGTAATTTGAAGCTCTCTGAAGTGCTGCTCGTGCAGATACCAGTTCCTAAGCACCAGCTGTTCATGTCTAAAATTCTTCTCTTGCTGGCCTGCATTACTGGGTGAAGCAGACATAGCTTGTCTGTCCATCTGCATTGCTGGCTGGACACTGCCTCTGGGCCAGGCTGCCTACAATTCCTATGCTCTGGCTGCAGCATCAGAACCCTTCTAAGACTTGTTGGCTTCTCTGGGCTTCGCAGAGGATAAAATGAGTTTACAACAGCCTTCACTTGAGCAAGGCAAGTTGGTAGGCGGTAGACTTAAGACAGAGTCTTTGATCTGGTTCCTGCACATGGTCCTGCACTGAGATTTTAGGACCCACATGTCCACTGGAGCTGGAGCAAGAGAGTAACAGTAATCACTGGTTGGCTGGTGCATATCCCAAAAGTTAAAATGGACCTTCCCAGAATTATTCTCTCAGCTTCTTCTTTTCCTATTTTCTTCTCAGAAAAAGAGTTTTTCAGTGACTCGTGGGGTTTTGTTGTCCCAAAAAGGCTAGAGCACTCTCTTTTCTTTCAATAAAAACTTTAATATATTTGTCAAACCTCACCAGTGCTAGTAAGTATCCATATGGTGTTTTAAAAAAATCCATATGGAATTCCTATATCAGAATCAGCATGTGTAATCCACAGAAAGCATCCACCCACTGGCTTAAAAACACAGCAAGTTCTCCATAAACAAATAGTATAATTGGCTGTATGGTCCTGTGGAGGGAAATACTGGTGATTCCTCCTCTCTGGGTTCTGTCTGAAGGCAGAGGAAGGTACTTCTCATTCCTGACACAAGGAAGAAGGAGCTTCACACTTCACACTCCAGTGTTAGGAGTGTGCAAATCCTCTATAGGTACCTGGCCAGGGGAGACGATGATTGTGGCGATTGTGTGCAGACTCAATGCATCTGCTGAGCTGCCTTGAATATGCTCTATTCATTTTGTGATTCCTGCTAGCAAAGAGATTTCTGTAGGGGTTTTTCTTATATGCTGGTTTTGCATCTTTCTGGGATCTACTCTACCTACGAGCCGTTGCTGACCAGTGCAGAAGTTGTGTGGGCTTGATGAGAAAAGTGCCTTTTAAGAATTGACTATTGGACTATTTGTGTCCCTCCAGCCCATACATCAGCAGTGCACATTTAAAACGTGGTGGTGGTCTCTTCCTGGTGCCTGTGAATTCTGAGGAATGTGAATTACTGATCTATTTTGGTTATTTTATTTCTTTTAGAACATTAAGTCTTGGTTTCCTTGTTTTTTCTTTCGTAAGATGGTTGCATTAACAGATTGCACCTCCTCCTTAGCAGCCCATTAATATCGATATTTTCATGTTTATTCACATATCTCACTTGACAGTCAAAAAAAAGTAGTATTTAGCAGTACACTTCATTTAGTGCAATGTATGAAACTAGTAGTATCTCAGAATAAATACATTATACCTCTCATGCATGATATACAATTTAGAAAAGAATCACACGCTAGAAAGAAATGAAAGAAAGAAAAAGAAAAAAATAAAAGAGAGAAGAAAGAATAGCCATGGACACCCAGAAGCCAGATTGATCCAAATTGTTGTTAGCTTCATTGGAAAAACAGGGGAAAAAATCAGTTTTCATAAATAATACTCCATCTTCTTGCATGTTGATATTGTTTAGATGAGTGTTTATATGACTATTTGACTGGATGCTGGCGTCTTTCATTGCTTTGGAAAGGGAAGTTTGTGCACATGCTGAAGAAGAACAGAAGATAAAAAAATATAGCAGCCTTATAGGAATATGAGGGCCTCTGCTAGTACTCTCTCAGCCCAAAGAAAATGTAAGCAAATGTATGAGAAAAAGTGCCCAGTGTTTGCAGGCCTAGTTTGTCCATTTCCCACAGAATTAGAGAATTGTTTGGGTTTGGAAGGATCTAAGAAGGTCAGACTGTGAAATTTGCAGGCAAAAATATTTGGTAGCCCCTTCAAAAGGGAACTAAACACAAGTGAACTAATAATAACTACTCATGAACAATTTGGAAAAAACTAAATATTCCTCACAGTTGTGAGGGATAGAGAGTTGTTCTCTCTGCTTTGCACTGGTCCCCTAGGACAGGATGTACCAGAGCTCTGACCACTGCAAATCAGTCTTACACCAGTGCTTGTCCCTTTCTTATTTTGCAGAGGAAGGTAGATCAGTAAAGAAGAGAAGAACAGTAAAGAAAGTAAAGAAAATCAGTAAAGAACAGTAAAGAATCAGTAAAGAAAGAAGCACCTGTGTGGACAACATATTTCATTGTGTTTAACTGACTTAGTTATTTCCAAGACAGTACAGTGCAGTCCTTACTGATACATGACATGCAGAAATTCCTTTCACCTTCAGCCATCATAAAATTAAATATTCTTTTCTTGATTTTTGACATCATAACAGAAGATGACATGATACTAATATTCTCCTGCAACCAGTTTATTTTACATTGGGTATGCACGAACAGGTAGAGCAAGCTGTAAATCCTCTTCAACCTAAAAAGATCTTTTTCTAGCTCCTTATAAGGAACTTGTAATATTTTTTTTCTCATAACACTGATAGCAAAACCATCACATGATACATATATTTTTGATATTGTTTTATTTTGGAATTCGCAATAAGTGGGACTCTCAAAAGCAATCTGTGATGATCTCATTCAAATCTTACTGGCATTGCAAGTCCGCAAGGACATGCCACTTTGAAAAAAATCCACCTCAGAATCATTTGAGCTGTATTTCCACATGACAGTAAATCTAATTTTAAGGAGCACTGTAGAGAAACAAAACACTACAGCCACATGATATAAAGCACTGAAGCTGCACAATGTCTCCCTGTCAGCCCACGCTGTTAAAAAATACTAAAGGAGAACCTTTGTTTTAGCAGGATTTAGGTCAGAAAGGCATCATTTGTTTGTTTATAGCTGGGATAAAGGTGAAATGCAGCTCAAGATGTAAGCCCCATGTTGCTGGGGCTGGTGTTGGTGGTTCTGTATGGCAGTAGGAACATGTCAGAGTCCTCGATTTAGTCCTACGAGAATATGGGCTAGTAGCTGGGTGGGCACATGCTGTAGGGGTCTGTAAGAACAATGGAGAGCTTTACCTCTCTGCAACAAGAACTAAGACATCTTTGTATTCAAAGCAGTGCATCAGGTTTGTCTGTATTTCACCTATCAAAAAAAAAAGGAGCTCTTGGTAGGTTTATGGTAGCATGATGTGGGTGAAGGAGTGCCTTTTTTCTGATTTAATTTTGGGTCAAAACAGAAGAATCACACTGTGACTCCAGTGCTGTGTTACTGTAGGTGCTCAGTGCATCTTTAGAATTTAATCTGCTTTACTGACTACAAAAAGATCACCTAATGCAGTAGAATCATGCCAACTATCAAACAATAATCTGAGTAGTCAGCGAGCTGGAGTATGATCTGCTCCGTTTGTCAAATTTGTGGAGTTAGGGCACTTTCTCGCTTTCCCTCTGCCTAGATCCATTGTAATAAATTTGGATTGCGTGTCAATTACTGCAATTTATGACTACCCATCTCTCCATTCTGAATATGTATGTGATTTTAATTTAAGGCTTCCTTGCTGTACAATATTTATTATCAGTTCTCTGTTTTAGCCAGCATTGAGATAACTGCTATTTTACACTCTTCTAATGTCTTCTCTTTTCAAGGTCATCAGTTTTGTGACATCGCTGAAAATGAAGTAGGACGTATGGTTCAGTTTAATCAAATTTCATGCTCTGTTGCCACCTTCTTATGGCCTCTGTGCTAATTGATCAAGTTTTCAATTAAAGTCCTCCATCTTTGTTTTAATTCTTTGTTAAGGTTTTTATTCCATTACATGGTTTCATGAGATCTAACTTGTTACAAGTGCAAACTGTCTCTGCTTTTCTAACTGTCTAGTTCCAATAATTTAGCTATATAGTTATAATTTAGCTATATAGTTCATCTCATTTCGCCTTTCTTATTATTAAAACCCTCAGTGGACTACCTTCGTCTGTTGGATTTAGACTTAAAATCCAAAAATTTGATTCATTTGTCAAGGCAAGATTAGTTTATGTCATGAATCGTCATGGCTAAAAATCTCTCTGTATCTCAGCAGTTTCCAGCCATCTTGCTTATTGCTTAAGCAAATTGCTGTTCCTAAAGGAATATTGAAATCACTCTCACTAATAAATGGCACCATGTCAGGCATGTGCAGAAAATTCTGCCTTATAGAGAGGTTTTCCTAACAAGCAGTGATTCTGTTTCCATTCCTTTACCATTTTTGTATGGATCAAGGAAATGTTAATATGGTAAATGTATATTGCTACATGAGGTCGTTTAATCATTCTGTAGTTCAAACTCTGTTTCAGCCCCTGAGTAATACTATATCAAATGTGTTTTGAAACCCACTAACAGATTCATTTTGAAAAATCAAATAATCTTTTGAATCAAAAGTTTTTTAAAAGGCCAAAGAAAATGTGCTTGCAGAATCCATATAAGTTCAACTTTTTTGGGGGGGGAGGCTTTGTTCAGTTAGGGACAGTTGATTTTAACTTGTGGACTTCTAACTTTAGTTCTGATGCTTTCAGTTCTGATGAAAATATAGACCAGATCATTCTCTGAAAAAACTGTGATAACTGACAGCAATCTTAAAAAGTTTACGGTTTACACTCTTTGTGGTATGAAAAAATCTCACTTTATGATAATCTTCAAATAAAGTGTGAAAGCCTATAAAACATTTTACATGCCTCTGTTTAAGATGCAAAACCAGGTTTGCTTTCAACCTCAGCTATCTGAATGTTAAAACAGAGCTAATGTGTTGATAAGACTGACTGTAACAGACCAATTCCAGAGTCACATACATTTTTGTATGCTGTTTCAGTATAAAGTCCTGTAGTTCTTAAACACTTCCTCTCATGTTGTGTTGAAGAGATGTGTCATCGTTTAACCCCAGCCAGCAACCAAGAACCACACAACCACTCGCTCACTGCCCCACTCGCAGGGTCAGGAGAGAATTGGAGGAGTAAAAGTAAAAAAACCCATGGGCTGGGATAAAGACAGCTTCATAGCGAAAGCAAAGCTGTGCCTGAGCAAAGCAAAGCAAGGGATTCATTCACCACTTCCCATGGGCGGGCGGGCGTGCAGCCACCCCCAGGAAAGCCAGGCTCCATCTCAGGTAACAGGGGCTCGCGAACAAATGCTATTGCTCTGAACGTCCCCCTTCCTGCCTTTCCCCAGCTTTCTATGCTGATCATGATGCCATATGGTGTGGGATATCCCTTGGGTCGGCTGGGATCCACTGTCCTGGCTGTGTGCCTCTTGTGCAGCCCCAGCCTGCTCACTGGTGAGGCGGTGCAAGCAGCAGAAGAGGCCTTCAACCTGTGCAAGCAGCAGTAACAACAACATCTCCGTATTTTCAACACTATTGTCAGCACAAATCCAAAACACAGCCCCACACCAGTTACTGTGAAGAAAATTAACTCTACCCCAGCCAAAACCAGCACAGCATGCAGCAAAGTTCTGTGCTTTGGAAATCTTCTTGTCCTTTCATGTTGACTATTGAGGCAGTCCACCAGGAGAAAACCTGATATGTCAGGAGTACTTGAGTCTTGGGAGTCAGGAAGAATGAGGTAAGATCCTGCTGCAGGGGGTGCCAAAATTTCTGCTGATTTCAACATAGTCAACATTTCATCCCTCCACCCAAGAGGAAATCATTCATAGATGTTGGTGTCATCTGTGGCATTGAATTCCGTTTGGGATCCATTGGGTTTCTTTGGGCAAGCCCACTGACCACAATAAACAACAGAAGTATCTATATCTGCAAAAATGCTTCTATTTGTGGAAGCCCTCTTCAGACCACTGAGGCATTTTTTAAGGGATGGTAAGATTCATCTAGCCTGTAGCTGGTTTTCAACAGTAGCCAAGTACTGAATGCTTGAGAAAGACACAATAACAGGGCAAGTATACAGTGATGCGTCCCTGGCATATTCTCCCTACTTCCAGCAATCTGCAGTTTAACAAATTCCTTGGTTATGAACATTGTTTTTGGGTTACTATCCTTGGTGGAATAATTGCCATGAACTGGCCCTGTTGCTTTTTGAACTGCTAAGAATAAACATTATTTAGAATAGTCTTGGGCAAGAAATTTCTCAGTTTAATTGTGCTGCTTGGAAAAATGCCTTCTTTTGTTTGTTTTCAGCCTGTCACCTGATAATGTCATTTTTTGCCCCTATTTCTTGCACTGTGAAAAATCAAATAATTTCCCAATGATCTTCTCAATGTTATTGACATTTCTATTAATTCGTGTCACATCTACCCTTGGTTCTCTCTTTTCTCTGCAAAAGAGTCTTAATCTAGTTATTTCTACTTTGGAAATTATTCTTGTCTATGTGATACCTTTATCTGAATGTTTTCTCACCCTCGTACAGCCTTTCTGACCAGAAAGTCAGAACTGCAGGCAGTGTTGAGCTATGGGCACACCATGGGTTTATAAAAAGAAATAATTACATTTGCAGCCTGATTCTCTATTTCTTTCTTGGTATTTCCAAGCATCCCCAGTGTTTTTCTTGGGCCAGCTGATGTTTTTATGGAATCAGCTGCTGTAACTGGGAGTTCTCATTCTGGACACAGGGCAGATAGTTCAGAGCCTGTCCTTGCACATATCAGGTTAAATTGTGTCTCCTGGTGCATCACTGCATATTTATTGACACTGCATTTTGGCTTTCATGTTATTCTCCACTATGGTGCTATGTTTCTGTGTGCTTTTACAGCATCCTTTCCTTTTCATTCTTCTGAATAATTGAGCATTAACAAATTTATCCTCTCACTCTTCCCTCCTTTTCTTTTTTGAGCATTTTTGAAAATATTTATTAAAATCCCTTTAAGAGGAAGCTTGCTGAAAGCTTTTTGAAAGTCCTTTTGCTATGTGGTGAAAAGCCTTTGAAAAGGCTTTGTACTCTCCATGCACAATTCCTACAAGTGGAATTACCTCAAATAGGCAAATGCTTTTGCCCAGATGTCTCTGCTCTTCACTTCTTCTCCTCAGAACAACAGGTCAATAATGCCCCTCTTTTGCAAGTTATTTTAGGGTTTTGGGGAGTAAAGATCATACAAGTGCTAGCCATTAGTAATTCCTAATCTAGCTATTTCAGTAATGACTTACATCGTGAATGCTTGAAGGGAGCCATAGGAAGAGCGCAAGCTGTTCTTTAATTGCATCTGGCAGACATAATAATTAATAATTGTAAAGAAAACGTTGTCTACATTTGAAGTATGCAACTACTACAGTGAAAGAAGATTATAACGTCTCTTTGCTTTTAAAAATTCCTCAAAGCCATTATGTTCTTTAATAAGCATATTCTGGAGTGTATTTTCTTATGCAAGTGGGCAATTCAAGAACTGCAGAGATGAATACATTGCATTGTACATTTAAATCAAGATAAAATAAATTCAAATACAATTGAAATTATTACTAAACTTAATAAAGCAAATTCCTGTATCCTTTCCATGGTTATTCAACACTGCTTAGCTTGCAAGAAGAAGAGTAAAAAAATCCATTCCCCATCCTAACAAATAAAGATGGCAGCAATAAACCTCTTTTATTGAATGTTTGATTATTTTAAGAAAACCTGCTTGTTTTTTAAAATGTATGTTCTGTTCTCTCTCGACATGGTGAGCCACAACACATAATAAATTTTAAACCAATTTTGTCTGCGAATGCACACAATCGATTTAAATAGCATTTACTTGCATTGGATTGTTTTAAGAGGACAGTAGCTCAGCAAGCAGAAAACTTTGTAAGCCTCCACTTGCTATCTGCTGAATGCTAGTCCAAACTGAGCTGGAACTGATCTGGTTTTCTCATCACAGCCTGAGTAAAATAGAATGCTCAGCTATTTCAGAAGCAGATTTGGAACCAGTCTTATGCGTGAGTTGTAACCTGGACGGTGCTCCCCAGCACCCCTTATGTACCAAACATAGTAGAGCCACTGTGGGTTGTTTTCAGTCCTATCTTATTTCTTCACTCAGTCACATGTGAGGTGGAAGGTGCTCTACGAGAGCCATCCACCCTACAAATCATAAACAAAGCTCTCTTTGAGTCTTCTTTGGCAACCATTAGCATCGATATCACTTTTTCTGCAGACAGAGCTTGGACAAACTCCTATTTCTTTCTTAGTTTCACCTTTAACTCTGCTATCACTCTGCATTCTGTGTATTCTAGATCTTGTAGGCACTGTTCTCTGATCATGATAAACCCAACATGAACCCATCATGCACAGATGGATTTACCTTTTGCTAGAAAACTGTGGTTTATTTATTCCTTCTGCTTTTCATTGTGCATGCTTCTCTTACCCCCTGAGATTCCTACCTTCCTTGAAAAAGAATAACAGAGAGATAATGGATAACCTTTCAGTGCTCTTGGGATCTTTAAGAGTTTGACTGACCATGGCCAGAGTGCAGGGCCTGCAAGTCTTCGACGACGCAGAATGCAGAGCTGTAACAGCAAGTACCATTCACACCAGTGACTTGTATGTGGACAGGAAATCCCATTGCATTTAAGGTTAATACTCTCATTTAACCTAATAAACACATTTGGCACAGGCTACCCTATGTTCTCTATTTATGGTGACTCTTTTAAGCCAATTTGTCACTAGTAAACTAGCAGAAGAAACCATGATTCTTCTTAAAAGCTGAAGAATACACTTGTAATCTCTATTTCAGAAGCTGCTGTGGGAAACAACTTCATAGCTGTTTCTTCTTCAATCCAGCTGGCTTCTGCTAAGCTGATGGTTGCTGTATTAAAAGACAAAAATTGCTGTTCTTAAATTTAGGTTTTATTGAATTTAATCATTCTATTTTTAAAGCTGCACTTCATTTAATGGTCCAAACAGATCAATATTTATAACCGGAGTTGTGCAAATGAAATACATTAATAAGTAAAATATATACACTCGTACTTGCACATAAAATGTAATTAATCTGATGTGATTTGTAGACTTTTTAATTGGAATTATCAGCTAAGGAAAATAAAGTGTTTTCGTCTCCTTGAAAAGAAGGAGAAATTCAGATTATTTCCAAAGAATAGATACCAGATTCTGATTTAATAGTGTTTTTTCAGAAGTTAATTAAGCTCGGTTTCTTCAAGCGACGACTTCAATTTAAATAAGTGAAAGACCAGTACCATGCCTTTAGGAGACAGTGTCAGTGAAGCTGGTCCTTCTGGTAAGGATTGGCAAAGTGTCAGCTGAAGGTACAGTAACTTCCTTTCAAATGCAAGATCTTGTGCTGCACATGAGAAAATAAACCTAACCACCCAAAGGACTGAATTGGCTGAAACTTGGTTCTGGAGTTAGCTAGGTCAACCCTGGCTCTGCATTCTTTGCATGGTGCTCTTCCAAGATGTATGAAAACTGATCTACAAAAAAATTGCCCTTGATATGTTTGTGTAGTCACTGTCTTCTTTAAGATATGTCTAGGTCTTCCATAGATGCGGTAAAAGTGTCAGTAGACTTTGCAGTCTAAAATAAATGTGTATTTGCCATATGCATCTCCTTTTTCACGTGTATGTGGAAAGTGTTCTTACTCTTTCGGTTAGGCAGACAAGAGTAAATTTCTGTCCCCTTTCTATTTCTTCTTTATTTTGACTCCTGGAACAAATTAGTCTGATCTGTGGGCTGCTTTATTTAGGACAGGAATAGCTGGATCCCAGATGCATCCCTTGCTGTCCCAGACTGTCAGAGTTCTCTCTGTATCTTGGGAAAGAGAATTCCAGGGGCACACAGTGTCAGGTCATCAACCCTGGCTTTATACAGTCAGAAAATCTCCTATCAAGTGTGAAATGTGCCAGGGATGAGGATCTGGTCCCATAAATAGGATAGGAATAAAATATCTCTATTCCATATAACCAGAATTATGCAAGATGACAGTTAATTTGCTTTTGTGTCTAGGAAGACAAATATGCCCTGTTTTTTTCTCCACCTGAGTTTTTAGATCAAGAACGTGACATTAGTAGCTGCCATGTTGTACCTGTCTTTATATGCTAGGTGGTCAAAATGGATATTTTTCTAAATCACAAGTACATGTGGCTGCATGGAGAGATTTCATTTCTTCATAACTGTTTCACATGCTGTTTGATCCATGTTAAATTGGTTCCACACATACAAAATAAAATTCATTTTCAACAATAGCTGTCAGCAAGAGAATCCTTCCCTTTTCACCTGTCCTCAATATTTGTCATTAAAAATGGTTGAACTGCTAATGAAGACGAAACAAACCCCTGATACCACTTTTGAGAATACATTTGTCAAGTAGAATTTTAGACAAGCTGTTTCATGAAGGAGTATGCAGGGACTTGATGCTGTGACAAAAAATGAAAAGTACCCATACTTGTCTCGTGCCTGTAAACAATCAATTTCCCCTATGCAAAAAGGAATATGGACACCACCCCTTCCCCCCTTGTTTTCCCATAGCAATAAAGCAGTGGCATCTTATTAACTAATTAAGTTTTAGATTTCCCATGCAGGAAACATCTGTTCTTAGATTCACTCTCAACTCAGATTCATTTCTGAAAAAGCCATATCTGGGATGCTGGTAGAAGGCTGGACACTGTAAGGCTTTTTGCAGTTTTGAATGGTGCAGCTGGTATTGTCAATTCAGTTTAGACAATTTTAAAATACCTGAGAGTCCCTGGGGGAAGTTGTTTTGCAGTTCAGTAGGCTTGGCAGGGGTGGCAGTCCTGTCCAGGTTGCCAAATTCCTTTTGCTTACTCATGGGGAAAGTGATGCCCATGTGTGAAGAGTAGCACTTGATTTAAACTAAAAGAGGGTAGGTGTAAATTAGATATTAGGAAGAAATTCTTTACTGTGAGGGTGGTGAGGCACTGGAACAGGTTGTTCAGAGAAGCTCGAGATGCCATATCCCTGGGAATGTTCAAGGCCAGGTTGGCTGGCATTTTGAGCAACCTGCTCTAGTGAAACCTGTCCCTGCTCATTGCAGGGGATTTGGAACTAGGTAATCTTTAAAGCCCCTTTCAACCAAATCATTCTATGATTTTTCCCAGCAATGGCTAAACAAGCAACAGTTACAGACCAAACTCCGCAAAGAACTTCTCCCCATGCCAAGCTTTGCCTCTAGGACCATCACCCCAGTGCATTCTGGTCTCTGATTTGTCTCCATTTCTCAGTCTGAACACAGAAAACAAAATGTCTGTTCTTGAAATCTTGCAGTTTTCAAGATTTCATTTTCAACTCTTATGTGCACTTCATGAAAGCCTGACTCTGCTGTCTTTACTTTTAATTCTTTCTTTCTATTGTATTTAAATCCATAGAGAAACCAGTGGCACCTGTGGATTTTAGTGTGTCTGTTAGATGGCAAATGGGATAGGGAGGAATGGCATCTACGTGTTTGGTCCTTCGTGACTGTAACTACTTGTTTGTAGAAATGAGAAACAGGTGCAAGAAACCAAGAGGCATGTAAGGGCCAAAGTCTCCCTGTTCAGCGCAGATTTCTGTGGGAAGTTTGCAGAGACCTGCAATGAACTGCTCTGTGCCTGCCTGTCTGTCTTCTGGGATTCTTCAGCTACCCAGCAACATGGGAATCTGACCCTGTGACAAAATTTAGCTTTAAAAATTGAGCTTTTGTAGTTTTGCTTAAGTTTCCAGCTTTTCTGGTTGCATGGTACCTGTTCCTAGTGTAACCCAGTGCCGTATTATCTTTCCCAGCCTACACTCTGACAGCTTTTAAAAGAGGCGTGAATTTTCTCTGTTATCTTTGTGGGATGTGTAGTGCCCTACACCTAAAATTCAGCTTACTAACTATTTTGCTCCTTCTCATTTCAGCTCATGCAGACAGCTAATAAGGTTCTTTTACTGCATGTTCCCAGAATACGTTTCATAGCCCGTGTTAGAGTCTCTGCATAATTGTTTGATGCACTAACAGGTACTGGGAGAGTGGGAGTGAAAGAACAGGTTAGGAATTTCAGCTTATTTAACAAGCTGTTTTTACCTTTGCTTGACAAAGGAGGTGGAAGGAGAGCCTATATCACAACTCTTTCCTGAAGATCAAGCCACCTACCTTGTTCTGGTTTGATTAGTCTTATCCACCGTTTCCATTTCTGGCTTCCAAAATTGATTTACCTATTTTTTTCATGTAATTTCGCAGCACAGTGGTGACAGAAAATAGATTGTGCTGAAATCCTGAAGTTTACTCCATTTCAAAGTAAAATAAAGATAAGAGAAGGCAACTAATTAAAGACACTTTGTAAGAATGCTTGTCGAAGACACCACAGATGTCACTGCTGTGCAGGGTCGTCTCACAGAATTTAAGTCCAAAGACTCAGAGACACCACTCACATTTCCCATACTGCAAAAACCTGCGAGTTTGTGTTTCCATATTAGATTCTGGTCTTCACTTGAACTCCCTCAGGTGTGGTAATAAATATTTCCATGAAACAATAAAATAATGAAATCGTGGTTACTGCTGCCCAGGAGTGCTGTGCAGGTGTGCACAACTTGTTGCTACAAGCGAAACAAATCGCAGCAAACTTTATGACTGTCTAATCTAGTTATACTTGGTGTTAACACTGTGAAAGACTCAGGACCCTACAGACTTTTTACAAGTGAAGGAAGGCCCAGTTTTCTATTCTCGTATCTCTTTTTTTTTGTTTTTCCCTAGAGATATCCAACCCAAGAACTAATTGGGTTTTAACTGACTTAGGTTTCAATGTCACCACATAAGTTGAAGTAGAGTTTTCTGAGATGTGAAGATGTGTATTTTCTTTTTATTTCCAACAGTCTTCCCTTTTATGCAAGGAATTCTCAGACATCTAGAGTGAGAAAAAGAGTTGGAGTATACTATCTACACCTGCCAGGAATTTGTTACTTCCAGTCAGTGTTAAGAGCTGAAAAATTAAGTCTTCAGAGCTCACCTGACTCAGCTCCAGCTGACTGGTAGCATAAGTAAATAAAGTGATTTAACTTCCGGAGATCTTAGAAGATTTGATTTCATCACCAGTGTAAGGATTTCTGAGGGCATGCAGAACTTGTATTCTTTTTACGTCACTTCTGATCATAATTGCTTTCCAGGAGAATGAGATTTTGTATTTTACTGTGTTGCTTATATCATGATTTGGATGATTGAGAATGCAGAGCATGCCTTTGCTTTTGTCTTTTCTTGCTGAGAAATTCCCTTTCTAATCAGCTGCTTGCTCTCATGGACTGTAATGGACGGAAAACAGTCCTGACACTCAAAGGACTAACGGGAAAGGTCAGGTGAATGAACAGCTCTCTGGAGCAGAAGCTGGGTTTGAGGAACAGGATAAAGCAAGCTACAAAGCCAGGACAAACTGAGCATCCCAAGTGGGATCTGGCATCAACCTGGAGGCTGATGCTCCCCTGTTTCAATTTCCAGGCAATGCATGGTTATTCGGGCAAAGGAAAGAAATCACACCAAATCCTGCTGTTGGTAGAAAGGCCTTTCGAGTCAAAGGTCTGAGAGATGGTTCTTATCTTAAAGGGAAAGACTTAAAGCAGGAGCACGGGGGCTTCTTTTCATTCCTATAGTTCTTTCCGGATCCTAAAAAGCAAATGAACATTTTCTACCCAGACTGAGCATCCTCAGGGTAAGGAACTGACTGGCTCAGCCATGTATCAACTTGCAATGCGTATATCCCTGCAATACAAGTCAACAGGCATTTGTTTCCTGTGCCATAAAAGACCAGGGAAACATATCATTATTATTACTATTAGTTTTATTGTCTTGTGTTTTAGGCTTGTATAGGGGGACTGTGAATTTTTTTTTTTTTTTTTTGAAGAAGGAACTGGCAAAGAAGATTAAGTGATCTAATAATTTGTAATAATGAGTACTGCATTTGTGAGTACTGCAGGGTGTTATATTATGGCTTTTGGGACCATGCATGCATTTTATAGGGGAAAAAATAAAAATCATTTGTGACTTCAAAATGTAACAGTCTTCAGGAGGGAAGGACAGAGAAATGAATGTTGATTCAGAAGGGAACTGCTGTTCCAATTTGCCATAATTTTAACAAGAAGAGATCTGTTGAGTGCTTACAGGAGAACAATGTGTAGTTAATACTTCAAGTTAAGTACTGGCTTGACTTTTTTCATCTTTATTCTTGGATCCAATTATGAGCAATCTTCAGAAATAATGAGAAGTTATTGAAAGTTTTCCAAATTTCAGACCTTTTTTTAAGGTGATAAGAAGGAGCCCTACATTTTAATACCTTTATATCTTTCTTCACTTTTCAAATCTGTGTGAACTTCCCTATACCATTCACCTCTGAACTTACACTGTAAAATCTGATTTATCACTACAAATTATGGCCAGCTGGATATTGATTTACTCACACCAAACGATAATATATGCTAAAAGCAGTCCCATAGGGCATACTTGTACAGTAAAATGCAACTTAGATTTTCAAAGTCTGGACTTATAGCAATAAAATGAGTTAATTTGAAAGGCTTTCTAGAATTTAAGAATTATTAATATCCCCTATTTTGAGGAAAACTAGGTTGAATTATTAATAATGAAAATATTGTTGTAACTTTTGTTGGATATGAGAGCTTGCTATTTACTTTGGATGTTAAAAAAGATTGTAAGTATTCTACCTCCCTTTCTGACAAGCAGTAATTCACAAGAATAGTCCACGATACTGCTCACAAAGGGGAGCTGAATCCTCTTCTGGCCTTTAATAATGATAGGTCATGTTGTGCCCCTGGCTGTAAACCAGATCTTCTCACTTCAGGAGGTACAGTGCTGACCACGGATGTGAAATTCAGCTTCCAGCTGGCATAGTTAGCTGTGTAAGAAGTGAGTGCAATTATAAAATTCTTCTAAGGAATTTTTGTGGCCTTTTCTAGGCATGGAAGGCCCAACCTGTTGCGCAGGGAATTTCTGGAGTTCCAAGATGAGTGCCAGTCTAGATTTCTTTAGCCCCAAAATTGCTCCTAAGACAGGTAGAAAATCATAGCTTAATCTATGAAAATGATATTGTCTTATTTCTAGTTCACACTAAGAAGACATTTGTCCTTCAGTGAAGTTAATAACACAGGTTGAGCAGCAAATCAGTACTCAGCTGCAGCAAGTTTTCTTCTCAGGAAAGAACCAAATTATATTCAGGTGTGGTAGAGAACATGTTGCTCGGATGTGGGAACATCACTTCCCAGTGTTGCAGCCATGCTTCATCAGCTGTGCTGCAGCCAGGGGAGTTCTGGGGGGGGTGTATCCTGATTACCCAGGGAGTGTTTTGCAGGACAATATTTGGCACTGCACCACCCCTCAACCACGTCCTACCTTTCAGGGTAAAAACATACAATTGTAGAATGGTTTGGGTTGGAATGAATGATCCAGTTCCAACCCCCTGCCATGGGCAGGGACACCTCCCACTTGACCAGGTTGCTCCAAGCCCTGTCCATCCTGGCCTTGAACACTTCCAGGGATGGGGCAGCCACAGCTTCTCTGGGCAACCTGTGCCAGGGCCTCACCACCCTCACAGCAAAGAATTTCTTCTGGGTGCATGAGTTAATGGAAAACCAGTGCTGCAAAGGATCCTCTCGTGTCAAAGTAAAGACTGGGGAGGGCGAGGTGCTCTCAGAGTATGCCTGTCCTACGTTTGAGGCCTAGAGAAAACTGCTGTAGCAGACATTGTCTTCCTGAACACTTGCAGGCTGAGTGCTCTGAAGCACATGTGCAGTCAGCCTGCTCTAGAGAGACAGATCATCTACAGAGGGACATGGGCCAGGCTGCATTAGCTGGCTGGGGATCCATGCACTGCTGTCTGAGGAGGGTACCTTTAGCAGTGTGGCTGCAGCCTTTGGCACTTCCCCTGATGCTGGGTTTCAAGTGTATGGAAGGTGTGCTAGCAAAAGTTCTCATTAGCACCACGCAAAACTGCTCTAGTTTGGAGAAAAACTATCAACAATTGAGCAGATGCAAGGAGTGTCTACCACTGGTGGCTTTGTGTGATTTATATTTAGTTGCCTACCTGGTGCCTCACTGTAGAGTTTATTTGTATTTTTCAAGAGTACATTGGCATTTTGTGGTTAAAGATTAGTTCACTGCATGGTTGCACTCGCACATGTCCTTTCCTCTTGAGAATTCCTTGTGGGATGTTAATTTTCCACTTCTAAAATGTTATGTCACCTTTTAAGAGAGAAGTATTATACAGGAACTGGTGAATACAGCCTCGAGGTGATGCATTTATCATTTTAGAGTGTAGAGAGCAAGGGCAATATTTGCTGAAAGTGCCAGATACAAGCCATTGAACAAGAAAATAGCTGTGGCACTTCCAGGGGGGTAGACATACCAGAAATAAAAAGATTTTGTGGCATCTGATACACAGAACTGAAAGTCCTAGCCATTAGCTAATGCCAGAGTCCATGGCTCTTTCCAGGTGTCCAAAGCACATGGGACTCAGTGGAAACAGATATCACAAAGCAAGAGACAAATGACCAAACTTGGCGCTTCTCTATACTCTCACTCAGAATAATTTCACTCATGCCAGGGGAAATATTCCTGTCAGTATTATTAGTAGCAATATTTCACTGAAGCTTTGGCACAGTAAACATTCCGTTTTCTGTTTACCTTCTCCATGTTAATGTTTTAAAGTTTATACTGTAGTAAATAATAAAATAGTATATTTTTATTAGATTGAGGAGACACTTTTGCAATCAGTTATTAGCTGTTTTGACATTGGTAAAGGGCTGTTCTCAGAGATGCTGATCTTTGGATATCCTTTTTGTCTCCAAATGCACATTTCAAACCACATACCATTTCCCTTCTTTAAATCTTGCTTTTTCAGCCTTTTTCACCCCCTCGTTTTTTTTGTTGGTTTTTTTTGGTTTTTTTTTTAGTCTTAACAGAAGATCTTATTTGTATCTGCAGTTTTTCAGTGTGTTTGTTTTTGTTGGGCATGGTATGCATGGATATTTTCTTAATGTTCAGATGCAGCGTTTTTTCTGATTCCTTATGATTCTTTCTCCCTCTCCTCAGAACACAGATCTGAATTAGTGGAAACCAATATATAGGAAAATTTTTTAGTGGTTTATGTGATCAGTAGAGAACTAGCACAGAGCCTTCCAGAAACTCTTGGCAGGACCCTGAGATGATCATCACAGACGAGTGGCTGATTGCAGAGCTGAATCAATCTGTGATTACATTACAATATAAGGGCCAGTTTCTGCAACCCCTTATTCATGCAGGCAATCCTAATGGAGGCAAAGTTAAGAAGCAGAAGAAAGCTGAAATCATCAAATTCCTTTCAAGCAGAAAAAACATCCTGTGGAGTGAAGGGGTTAATGCCTTCAAGACTGCCTTTTCCCCACACTTTCCATCAGCTGTATACAACGTGAAATGAAGAAAGTAAATTTAATAGTTGCTAATGGCTTAAGCAAAAGCAAGCTCTGTAAATCCTGGCCCCAAAAATACTGAAGGTGTTGCTGACTCATTCTGCAATTCAGAGGATGTTTCTTCCAGTAATCTATTTAACTTTGAAAGACAAATGAAAAGTTCCTTAACCAGGAATCGCTGCTACAGAGGGATATTTTAAGGCATATCCATCTGAAACATTTATTTGAAACAAAAAAAATCTATTCTGATGTTATATTTTTAATGCCATAAAAAGTATAACTTCAATTAACACATTTCTATCATTACCTCTAGCCCAGCTTAAAACTATGGAAATGTGATATGATGAATTCAAAAGGTGGAGGAATACATGATTAAAATGTAGGCACAAGAAAATATAGTGGATTGGGTAATGTGCCTCCAACATTGCTTATTTCGTTATTGAGAAAAGCATTTAAAAATCCACATTTAAAGTTAAACTGTGTTTTTAATAAAGCCTGTCCCTATGCAAAGCATTTAAGCTTATGCTTATCTTGAAAGCTCTTGTCAAGTTGCACTGATATGAATAGAAAAGGTGTATCCAAACCCATCAGAATGAAAGCAAATATGGGCTGATGCAAAGCCCACTGATACCTGAAGGGGTGTATTTAGAGCATTTGCTAAAATGAGATCATTCATTTGTTCATTCCACAGCTCTCTTATGTACTCTTAAACAAGAGCAGGGCACTATTCAGGTGAGAAAAAATACAGGGGCTGCAGTCTATGCCCTACCTGACCTTAGATTTTTCACAGGGATTGGAAAAAGTTTTTGAAGCGCCTTCCATCAGGAGAAGTATCTGTCATTTCCACTCAACTTCTTGGTCCTATATTATGGACAGTCTTATTTCTCTCCAGGTTCTCTGCATTTCTGGAGACTCTCTCCAGGCACCCCTAACTGCTTCCACCAACCAGCTCCACACGTGGGTTTTAAGGGAGAAATTTCAGGATCATCTTTGGGGCCCATGACAGGTACTGAATAATCAGGAGATGGAAGGAAGGTGTAGGAAGAGCAAGTTAGTTTAAAATTTCTACTTTTTTATGGATAGCAGTGGAAGTATGGAAAGGTTCAATTTCAGCTGTTGATGATGTTTTTTCACTCGTCCAGCACATAGCAGAGTAGCCCTGAGTGCACCGAAGAGTATGGCTCGCAGTCTTTCCAATGCCCTTTCATTTGAGAAAGCAGGTGAGAAACGATTCCCACTGGACATTGGTCCAAGGGTGCAAGAGGGATGTGTGTATTCAGGGATTTGTGCAATAAATGCACCTAAGCCTGCGTGTGTTCTCAGTATTGGTCCTGCAAACTCTTATTGAAAACAATACAAAGCTTCCAGTCTGCTTTTCAAAGAGGCTTTAAAGCAGACTTTTGAACATGCACATACTGAAGCAACAAAACCACAGGAAGTTCAGGGGTTCAAGGCTGTTGTATAAATAACGTTTTTTTTGGACCGGAGTACAAGGAGTTAAACAGCAATGGCCCACTTAAAGTAGTTTCACACTGGAATGTTGCAAATCCTGTTGTTTGTCTCAAGGTCTTGCATACAGAGAAGTTATGAGATGCAGTCTCATTCAAGCTATGCAAGTTAGCTATGGTTTGGCAGCCTCAGGACTGTGTTTACACACTAGTTTACATTTCTGTTCAAATAAGTTTTCCTGAAGTTTTAGGCATTCCTGCAAAGCTACAGCAAAAGTGAGGGTATATTTTCCATAGGCTCCATGGCTCTATGGGAGAACCAGCTATGCAGCCTACCTAGCGTGAAGGGAATTCTGTCATGAATTGGAAAGGAAGAATGGGAAAATGTCACAGAAATACCGTCCTTTGGGCTGGTATAATTTTCTGTCACTGGCCAGTAATGGGGGGACGTTCAAGCAAAGATGACTTAGTGCTGTGCTTGATAAAATGTAGTAATCTTGACTGAGGAAATTCACTCAAATATTAATAAAAATGGAAAACTGTGAAATCAAGGCGTTTGCAGGTGAGTAGGGAGGCTTCATCTTCATTCCCACAATTTACCAACCTTCGCTGCTGAGGCCCAAATGACCGTAAATGGATACATGGATACAGGGATAAATGACTATTATCACAGCACCCGGCTTTTTTTTGTCCTGTGCAAATGGTAGGGGGAAAATTAATACAGAAGCAACAACCGGGTGAAAGCCACTGTAACAACAGCCATTCTTTGTGACGTGCTGCATCCCAAGATGATTTTTACTAAATGTTTACACTTGTGTATCACTTGTGTATCACTGAGAGGCATTCATGTCTACTGCATGATTTCGTCAGCTCCTGCAGCTTGAAGCACCACAAGGCACCCTGAACTCTGCCATGCAAAAGCTGATGTATTCTCCGTGTAGGAGCATTGCACAAGACCCCTTCCAAATCCCAAAAGACACCTACGCTGAGAGCCCTCAGGGCTTCTGGAGTTCCTGATGTTTCTTCTTGATTTCACCTTTGGGGAGGAAAAAAAAGGATGTACAGTTGAACAGTGCACTGGAAAGAGGGAGTAGTGTAGGAAAAATAGGAAAAATATGCTTCTAAATGTTTGGAAGGATAGAAATTACCTCCTTTTTTTTTTGTGAGCCCTGTGCAACAAATTCAGTCCGGGAATTACTTATCCAAATTACCTCTTCCTTTTATCTAACGTGAAAAACACTGTCACACTCTTAACTAATGCTTCATTTTTGTTTGTAAATGCAATATCGGCTACTTAATTAGGCCAATAATTATCCACAGATTAGTGTGAACTTTTTGAAGTATAATGGTAACTTGTTAAATGTATAATTATTACTGCTGATAATTAGTAACCTTTTTTTTATGTGCATCACTGGTCCTGCAGAAAATATAATGTTTGCAGTACTGAATGGTGAAATTCAGGGGAATTTACATCTCACAAAACCTTGACCTTCCTCAGCTAGAATTTTCCATGTCTTGTATACTCAGTTATACTCCACTTTTCTAAGAAGCTGCAATTCTGAATTTCCTGCTAACTCAATACCTTTCTATTGTTTTTGAAACAGGAAAATTGCATCCTTTATGTCATTATTATGAAAATATTTAACTCTCCTTTGATGCAACTAGTTCTGTGTGAAATCCTTGCTTTTTTTTCTTTGGAAGTTCAAATAGGAGGCATTTGATTCCACAGTGAAAATTCTCTATGAGGAGGTTTATTTTTAAAGATCCAAGTTTGATGCATATTTTCCATTCCACTCCAGAAATTTGAATGACAAAATAGTAAAGAAAACTTGAAGATTAAATAGTAATTCCTGCTGAACACTTTAAAGTACTTCCCTAGCCTGACCTATTCGTTTTATTACCATACAAGACTGTGCTGCACATAAATTTTTATGTGTGTGTGTCCATACATACAGGAAGGTACCCATCTACATATGCTCCCTATATATACAATTTGTATGCCCATTAAGTACAGAACCATATGTTTTACAATACTATGGCTTCACTATTATTCGGTCAGAAGTTAAACATTTCAGAAGCTGAGGTACATCATGTAATCATAACTAGAGCCCTTTGCCTATGGCAGTCTTTAACAGGGTGATCATGCATTACTTCTCAAATAAAGCATCCACGTGCTTTATATTTTGAAAGCTGCAGTATTTTAAACCTAGAAAATTCTCCAGTCTCTCGGCCAGGAACTTATCTTACGTGATTTGAAGTCAGTGAAAGCACTCTTACTGACAGCAGAACTCCACTCCTTAAGCCAGTCCATCCTCTATGCAAAGGCAACTTTAATGTGGTACTCCAAGCCCTGAATTGTCAAACTGTCCCTTCATTATTTCACAGGTATAGTAGTATTTACCTGAGTTTTATTTTAAACCACTTATTCTTTTTTTAATAAAAATTATTTATGAAAAACTGGGACTACTGGGACTGCTGATCAGTTCCTTTCTGATGATACAGAAGACTCCTATATCTACTCCTCTTTACTCACAGTAAGGGGTCATAATAAAAAAAAATTACTCTCCAATTTATAGAGGAAGCTAAGGTTTTTGATTTTTTTTTTTAAATATAAAATTTCTAAGGGCAGTTTTGAATTTAATTTTCAAAAAAGCACAACTACAATTTGTTCTAAATAAAAAATATTTTTATTGGGTGGATTTACCTTACTCCTTAGTAGGAGTTGTAATTTTACCCTTTTACATACACAGTTCTCTTTTCTGGGATTATCTTCACAGATGTAATCTTGCACATATTGTATTTTCATACTGTCTTCCATTTCACCTGAAGAGAACCTCTAGTGTGCCAAAACCTGAGTATCCAGCTAGAGAAGTCCCAATATTTGAAGCTACCTAGATTTGGGAAATAGTTTGGACCATTAGAAAAACGCCAATTATAAATTTTGGATAAAGCTTCAAATTTGGATTGCTTATTTGAATGAAATGTAAAGGACCTTAAAGGTGGCACCTAGATACAGTTGTTCCCTAACCAGGTTGCAAAGCAGATGAAAGGAAATTAAACCAAAAGAGAATGATCAAGAAGAGCAATGAAAAGCTAAATAGTTCCCTGTTGTATTAGAATGGCAATAACTTTTGTCACTTTGATTTGCAGCTTTGTAAATTGGGAATATCATGGCTGTTTCTGATGTTTACACAGCACTTAACAGATAATTAAAATTGTCTACATGCTAAGTATTTCAGCCATACGTGGTATTTTTATTGCAATACCCAGGCATGCATATCAAAGCAATGTAAGACCACAATTTTTTTCATACTTCATCTGGACAAAGAAAGGATGTTTTCTTCAGTTTTCCATAACCCATTCTCTTTCCTCTGCTTTGAATGTATGAACTTGGAAGAGCTGTACCTGGAGCCATAATGGAATACTAAATACTGTATGCAACCTTTGGGCTCTACTTCCCTCCTTTTTTTTTTTTTTTTTTCCTTTTTATAAGGGTGTTGTGCTTTGACACTGGCCAAACGTCAGGCGCCCCTGAAAGATACTCACTCACCCTCCCCTGCCACAGCTGGGCAGAGGAGAGAAAAAATTAATTAAGGGTTCATGAGTTGAGATAAGGACTGGGAGAAAGCACTCCAAGGGCTATACAGGCTCAACTTAAAGGTACAAAGTGAATAAGTGAATTTATTAGTAACAAAATCAGAGGAGATCATTGGTAAATAAAATAAGGCCTTCAAGCACCTTTCCCCCCAGCCCCTCCCTCCTTCACACCGACAGTGCAGGGAGACAGGGCGTGGGGGTTTTGGTCAGTTCATCACCTGAGGTTTTCTTCCACTGCTCAGGGAGAGGAGTCCTTCCCTTGTTACGCCGTGGGGTCCCTCCCACAGCTCCATGAACTTCTCCGGCGTGGGTCCATTCTCATGAACAGCAGCCCTCTCGCACCTGCTGCAACGTGAGCCCCTCCCATGGGCACACAGTCCTCCCAAAAGTGCTGCAATGCAGGTCACTTTGCCACGGGGTGCAGTCCTCCAAGGACAGGCTGCTCCAGCCTGGAAGCAGGGGCCCTCTCCCTTCACCGGGTCTTCCACTGGATCACAGCCTCCTCCAGGCGACCACCCGCTCTGGCATGGGCACCTCCCCCACGGGCTGCAGGTGGATCTCTGCATCCCCCACGGACCCATGGGCTGCAGGGCCACAGCTGCTTCACCATGGTCTTCACCATGGTCATCACCATGGCCTGCAGAGGAACCTCGGCTCCGGAGCCTGGAGCACCTCCTCCCCCACCTCCTTCACTGACCTTGGTGTCGCCATGTCATTTCCCTCACATGTTCTCACCTCCTCCTCTTCTCTGGCTAGAAAAAACTGTGCCTCACTTTGTTTTGATTTTCTTCTTAAGTATGTTACCACAGAGGCGATACCAGCCTCTCTCATTGGCCCAGCCTTGGCCAGCAGCGTGTCCGTCTTGAGAGCCATCAGGGATTGGCTCAGTTGGACTTGGCTGAAGCTTCCAGCATCTTCTCACAGAAGCCACCTCCATGGCCCCCCGACTACCAAAAACCAGGCCGTGCAAAACCAACACCAAGGGTGATACATGAGGAAAGAGGTAGTAGAACTTCTTTTTAACTCTTTCAGCCTTGCCTGTCCTTTGGCTGGCTCCTCCTCTGGAAGGCATTGTGCTTTAGGAGATTACTGCCTATGCAAACTTGGCTGGAAATGGAGAGCTCTATCACCACGCAGAGCTCAAGTTAATATATGCTGCCTCTTAGTAACCTTGCTAATTTCAGTTCAGCAGTGTGCTAACTTTAATTAAATGGCTTCTAATTCAGAGCTGGTTCATACCTTGGCTCCTATCCCCATTCATGGGAAGAGTCAAATTTGTCTGCCCACAGTGATACGACAAATCCCCACAGTTATTACTGAATTCTTTACTGAGTTGGTTCACCTTGGCACTGTGACTATAGCGGCCTGGCTTACTAGGATCAGTGTGAATGTTTATTTTCCATCAGAGGTTCAGAGAGTCAGGGAAATGTACATTGAAATAGCTCATCATTTATTCAGAAACGTAAAGGAAAATATTGTATCTGTTCCACTTTTTACCTCCAGAAGTTACCAAAACTGCAAGACAAACTTTCTGATTAAATAATATAAACATTATAGAAGAACAGCCAACAGTGTCATAAAATTAATAAGAAAATATTTTTATTTGGACTGGAAATAATGTAATTTTCCTTTTTTTCCCTTTCAATTATCATTTCTTTTTTGAAATAATGACGAGAGCGATCGACAGCTGCCAAAAGCAAATGATGTGTCAGTTTACCATAAATTTCTTGTCAACTCTGGGCATGTGTAAAAATGCTAAATGTAACATTAATTGATCATTTTAACACACCAGAAATGCTAAATTGCTCCATACGATGAAAATTCTCATTTTTGCCATGTTTAGAATATCCTTTTCTAGGGAAACTACTTCACCACTGTTCAATGACCATGCAATGGAAATTAATTTCTTATTCCTTCCCCATCATTGCAAATTATTTTAATTACTTCTGCAAAAGGTAATTGGCACAATCATCCGAGGTTAGCAGATCATTTGGGAATGTTTATTTTGACAATTTATCCGTTCTTGAAATATCAATATTAAATTATTTTATTTTTTGTTACAAATATATATAAAAGAATTGTAGTGAATGTGAGTGTTTTCTAGGAGAACCTGTGACCACAGGGTTCACAAGTTAATACATTTGTTCTGGCTACTAAAGCTTAACTGCATGTTAATGCAACCTTTCAAATACTGTAATCTGAAGGCTTTTGTAAAAACAATATTTTTGTATTGTACTGTAGGACTGTATTTATGTAATGAGAAAGCATAATGTGCTCAAAATATTGAAGTTCTTGGCCTCCTGCTGAGCATTCGATATAAAAATGTTCTTAGTTATAGACTTTGAAACTGATGCCCCTTTTCATTCTGGGTTGAATTTGCACTTTTGCTACAGTAATTTCACTTAGCATCTCTGCATAAAATTATTGTGAGACTGATTCAACAGGGGAACAATAAAGAGAGACAGAGTTCTGCCTGAACATCAGGCACTGTTATTTTAATGATACTTGAAAGTTTGAAGGACTAAAACAATAAACACTGCAAAATGCCCAAACCAGGACTTTGGGCAGTCATTTTTCCGGTTGTTTGTCACCCTTGCAGTGTTTGGAGCTGTATTTCTGTAAAGTGAGGTATACGTGTAAAAGACAGAAAATTTTGGCCTCTGTGATCACTCCTGCAGCAGAGTAAGGAATCTTGTATTAAGCATCCATCACCTGTAGCCTATAAGTACTTAAGTGCTGACATGAAGACCCGAATAAGGAAATGCAGCAAGGGTGTAAGAAAGACTTATATCTTCCTAATCCTAAACTCAGTATCAATTTCTCCTTACATATTCACTCTGCTAAGGACTCTTAATTAAGTCCCAAGGCAAATGGACTCAGGAAGGTGACTGGCTCTTTTCATTCGGTGCTGAATCATCACTGTCATAAGCAGCTACAATCTTTTGCTCTGTGAATGTGAGTATATTTTTAATGCTCATGTCAGTGCTGAAGTGCCCTCAAAACATTATTATATTGCATTGGGATAATGAGCATCTCAAGGAGACATTCACGAGCTGAGCAGATCTTTAGCCCCTTGGAAAGTGTTGCAATATAAGCACTTTGAGGACATATCATTTTAGCAACACTGAAGTTTGGGAGGGTGGCGGTGGTCTCCCAGAAGGCATTTCACTTTGGTGGCTTTCTCAGAGAGCAGTTTGCATAGACTGTGCCCACAGGACAGTCAGACCACAGGCATAGCCCTGCTGAGAGATTCATTGGCATGAGGCAAGTTCTTTCAATCAAGTTAAGAGCAGTGCATTTCTCATTCATGAAATCTTGGCCCCTTTGAAGCCAATTGGTGTCCTGCTGTCATCTTGAAGTGTGAAAGGTGTTTAAGCTCTGAATCTGCAATAAGCTAAGTGTTTGAATCAGAGAGAAGCCTGTCAAATTACTATTCCACAGAAATTGGTGGTTACATGGGATTAGTTTGGGGTTTTTTGGGAGAGAGGTTTTACAAGATGCTTAGGAAGTTATCCCCATTTCAGCTGAATCTAGCTACTGAATGTCTTCTTTGTATAACAGGAGATCTCTCCCAGTGTCCTTATAATGGTTCCTTTAATACAAGAACGAGAAAAGTGTACACAGAAGTCCAGCTACTTGGGCACTGTCAATCTATTGTCTTCAAGATCTGCTGAAAAATCAAACCCAAAAGCATGCACAGAGAGGTCCTCAAACTTGATGTATAATTAACTTTAAAAGTAAAACAAAAAAAGGCTGTGCCAGTTCAAATCCGCATGCTGCAAACTGACATCAGTAAACTGACATGCCAGCACTGATGTTGCCAGACTTTCATCAGTCACCAACCCGATTATCTCATGCATTGGCCCACCGATGCCAGAGACATAAAATGAAATTCCAGACACTGAAGTTTTTCAGTGTGGTGAAACCAGAGCCTTTCCAATTCTCATCAGATCACTTTCTTAGGACACATCACCATCTAAAATTTAACTTTGATTTTATGACTTGGCTCAGCAAGGGTGCAGAGTGGCCAACATGATGATGATGGATTTCTATACGAAGTCAGCATCACTTAAGGTTATCGCTAGCTCTCTCTCTCCCATCACTTTGAACATTCAGGTTTCCTGCAAATATTTCTCTGCAATATAGCTTCTTGAGGCATTAACACTCCCGATGATATTTCACAAAACATGTTCCCAGTTTCTTTTTCCTTAGCTTCAGAAATGTTGTAACCAACTTTCTATGGAAAAATACTAGGAGCTACATTCATTTCAGGTATATCCCAGCAACAACAGCTGTGACATGTTGTGAAGGAGAGACTGGGTTGTTCCACTCACTGCTGGCCCTCATTTGGCCCTCTGACTCATAAGGAGCTTTTGATATGGTTGTTCTCAAATTGCAGTCTTCTTCTTTTCCTTCTTTTCTCAGTGTAATTTCTGTACACTTATTGATTTGTTTCTCTTCAGTACTTTTCTTTTTACATGAATATAGGGGTTTATATTCCTGTCATATTTTCCCTGACTTTTCATCACTGTCTTCACTGCCCTTCACTTTGTTGAACCCATTTACATCTCTGTAAGAAGTGAGAGAGAAATAGCACCCTTCAGTGCCCCATTTGCTCATCTCATTGCACAGGTGTAAAAGACAAGATATGAGATTGTCAGGAATTAGGTCTGGCTCAAGCTACTCAGGCATTGAGTTATGCTTGCAATTTAAGGTTTCGAAAATACTGGAAACCGTCAATTTTCATGTTATGCAGTTGTGCAATGGTATGGAATAGCATGAAATCTTACTTTGCTCCACAGTCACTACTTATTTCTGTGCCATAGCAAACACTGAGCAAATGTGAATTTAAATGCAAGTTTGTAACCCCTAAATTGGGCAGATTTGAGATAGCAGGTTTTGCTGCAAACAATTCGTGCTACTCTGTACATATTCTTCTGCTTGTAAACAATTCAGTCTTCTGTAGGTTCCCAGGCATATGTTAGTACTGTTGCTATTAAAAAGTTTTCACCTCAGCTGGCCATTCTTCTCTCATTACAAGGGCATTCATTTGCTCCCCTAAAAAATTCTGAGCTATGCAAATAACACTCTGATAGAAAAGTGGGAGCCTGTTCACTGTGATGGTTTAGAAACTGAGGTCACCCAGCATCTGCTTTGAGAGCAGCTGAGGTTTGTGTGGACATGGAGGATTGGGACCTGAGAGAGAAGATGGACAGCTGAGGAAGGCAATCACCACAACTCCTTGCTGGTAAACCATCTTGCCTGTGCTATCAGATCCTTACATGTGTGTATATTTTGAGATCATTAGTTATTTTGAGTTTGTAAGTTATTCTGTCCATTTATCCAAGCTTCTATTCATGAATCCAGTGCATCTCAAAGTTTTGGCTTGATACTGGTTTATTAGTAAAGTTATTACACTGAATCACTTGAAAAACCTTGAGAACTTTGCTCTCAGACTGAGCTTGCACAGTGACCTGAATGACATGCAACATTTTGTCCTGGTTTTAAATTTGTCTGCATTCAGTCTTTGGAGACACACTCAGACCTGGGTCCTATGGAGTTCACAACATCATGTAATGGTTGTGATTGGAAGGGGCCCCTGGAGCTCCTCTGCTTCAACCTCCCTGCTCAAGCAGAGCCATCCAGAGGCTGCTGCCCAGGACTGTTTCCCTTCCAAGGAGGGAGACTCCATCACCTCTCCGGGTGGCCTGTGCCAGTGCTCAGTCACCCTCACAGGAAAAAAGTATTTCCTGATGTTCAGAGAGAACCTCACGTGTTTCCATTTGTACCTATCACTTCTTCTCCTGTCTCTGGGCATCACGGAGAAGATCCTGGCTCTGTCCTTTTTGCACCCTCCCTTCAAGTATTTGTAGGCATTGATGAGATTCCCCCGAACCTTCTTTTTTCAGGGCTAGACAGTCCCAGTTCTCTTAACTTTTCCTTATAGCAGAGGTGCTCCAGTCCGATAATCTTCTTTATGGCACTTTGCTGGACTGTCTCCAGTAGCTGCAAATTCACAGTCACCTATACATTTTTAGGGTAAAATTCAGCCCTGTGGCTTTTTTGTTTATTTATTTGTTTGTTTTAATAATTCTGGCTATTTCAGGAACACTTAAAGTGGAGGAGTAATGAGAAAATAAGAATAATTTACTTTCAATTTCTTTTTCCCTGCTAGATCTGCTTAAGAGGCTATGGTCTTGTTCTAAGTCATTTAAGAAATGAACAAAGGAACAACTTATATGGGAGATTAATGAGTATGAGGGACTTTGGTAATATGGCGGTAAGTACAATAGAAATGTTATAAATACCTAAAAAATCAGCACAGAGAAGTATGGGCAAAACTCCAAACGGTTGTCACTGTTGTAAGATGGAAAATAAAACCCTTAATGGGCGAAACCTCTGCCTGTTATTGGTAAGAAGCACTAAAAGTAGCCATTCTTAGGAGCACTTGTGGTTGACTAGCACTTGTTATGCTACAGGAGAGGAGCAGTAGTCTTGAGGAAGAGGTTTTTCTTTGTCATATCAGCAGATTTAAGTAGAGCACAGATGCTTTATGCTCCCAGGCTTGGTTACATTAGAAGATGCACTGAGCACAGTGCAGAGGACTTTTAAAAAAAAAAGTAAGAGATGTGCTGGGAATGAATAGTGTGACTAGTGAAATTCTGCTTCTTTCATTTGTAAAAAAATACTGCCACTTTTCACTTTTGCATGCGTTTCCAATCAAGAGAGGTGCAAAGTCAGATATTTTCCCAGAAGTCAAATAGGCCAGAGTGTACAATAGCAATTAAGTATTGAGTGTGCATATGACCAATTAATTAGTGCCATCAGGAAACATATGTTTTGGCTTCTTCCTGGAGCCAATTACCACATGCCTGTGTTCTAAGGCAAAATGAGAAGCAGCCCCATGCTGAATTAGGAGTGTTTCAAAACAACATGAAAAAAAAGGAAGGAAGTATGTGCTGACCAAGCCAATGGGTACAGCTACAACAAAGGAAAGAAGTATCTAGGAAACTTCCGCACTGGAAAAAAAGCTCAATCTACCTTCAAGGGACAGCTTCAAATCATAGGTGCATAATTTTTTTTTAATTAATGTACAGTGCTTAAACATATTCAGCCCATGGTGGAAAAACCATATAACTTACTTTTAATAACACCATCAAAGTTGGAATGCACCTAAGTTTTGATACATTCATTTTTGCTTTGTTTGAGTTCATATTCCTGTATTTACAGTGTCATTTTAATTCACTCCATGCTCAGTCCTGAAATATGCTTTACATGGTTGCCTTTGCAGCCTCAAAACACCTCATTCCTCCTGAGAAGGAATCTGAGCAAAACTGAGCAAATGTTTTATTCAGCATCAGTATTAAGATATGCAATGGGCTTTTGGCCAGGATGCTTTTAAAGAGTCAGTCAGGATGCAAGTCTAGGCTCACCAGCTGACCCAGGGGCTGGGGTTTACTCTCTTCTACACTTCCAAAGACATCAGAGACTTTCCAATTCTTCCTCATTTTTAGAGGATGCAGAGGTGGTCCCCTCGCCAGCCTTTATTCTGCTATTATTTCACTATCCTTGGAATTTTGTGTCCTTGAAAGATGCTCCTTAAAAAGAAGCACAGTCGCAGAAGTCAGGTACAGTTATATGTCTTGGCTACATCTGCCATGTAAATTATTTTTCAAGCAGCATTAAAAATAGCATGCTCTCAGTCATTGAGAATGTGGACATAGTTCAGCTGAAGCATGGTAACTGAACATTGGCAGAAACTTTGTGCCATATTCATTGAATATTTGCACAAACAGGGATTATGTCAGTAACAATGGCAAAAAATTTGTAAGTTAAATAGAGGAATGCCTTCTAGCAAATGACAGACTGACTGGTAATGCCTTCTAACTCTGCAATTTGCTTCAAAGTTAGGTATTATCTTACCCAGTTCTGGACATGAAGATGTGGCAAGTGCAAGTATGTTTAAAATAAATAAATCTCTTCAGAATTTTTATGTTTCCATTTCCACCTTGCATAAATACACCTCATGAAATACATTGCTACTGCATGATACTTCTTTCAGGCCTAACTGAACAGGATTTAAAAAAATTTAGAATGGCTTTATGGCAGGAATATTCATGAATATAAATCTATAGTTTGCTCACACTTAGCATAATCCAGGTACACATTTTTCCTGTGCATTCATTCATGGAAAATGTAACACAGATGAAAATCCCATATAGAACCATGGTTTTTATATTTGACCATCTGTGCTTCTTGCTGCCAAGAAAATGTCCTTTGCCTTTGCTCCTATCATTTTATTGACACTCTTGGAGGTGGGGCTTTTATGACCATTTTATTATTTTACCTACTTTTAGGCTTTGTCTCCCCTCTTTAGGCCTTCTTAGATGGAAGTATTTAAAGAATATTCCCCCCTATTTCCTGCTGCTTTCTTGCAACAGAGCATGCTGTTCACTAATTTTGTTTCTCTTTATGGCAGATGCCGTCCCCTCTGGCTTTTCTGCTTCCACCTTGTGGCTTGTTAAGACTGCTGCTTTAAACTTGAGCACTCCTCATTCCCCCCCACCTCCTGTGCATTAGCTTTGGGGATCTGTTTATCCAGCAGCCGGCCTGCTGAAGCTGTGGATCTCCAGGGATCACCCTGCTGCATTAGCTGTCATCTCCGTGTTTGCTCATGTGCTGATTTCAGCTGGAATGTGGCTCTGTCCCATCTTCCTGCCAAAAAGGGAGGCAAGTCAGTCACAGCTGAAAGAGCCAACACGAAGAAGGAAAGAAGGACTGGCCATCAATGTCTAGAATTGACCCTTGCTTCTGTTCCTGGGTTTGTGGAGGATCTTTCTGGTTTTTTGTGAGCACAACCCACCTGGATAACCCAGAGGAAGCCCAGCTCAGGCAAAGACCAGTTCTTCCTAGCAAAGACACTCATCATCTTTCTGGTGGGAACCTCTCTTCTCCAAAGGAGGGGCCTCTGGATGTGTCCCGAGCAGCATGTCACTGTCTAATTCCCACACTGCCCTTCCGAGGACGGACAAGGATGCCTGATGGCTTTCTGAGGGCTGGCTTTGCTGGTGCTCTGCCAGGGGTCAGCCCAGATGTGGCGCTGGGCAGAGATGAGTCTGACCAAGCTGCACTAGGTAGGGTCAGTGCCCACCTGGAAGTCTGGTCCTTAAGGTCAAGCTCTGAGCCACCTCCACTGCTCGGTTTTTCACATGCAGACTGCTGCTAATTTTGCTCTTCAGCTTTCATTTTTACTTCCAAACTCTGTTGCCTGGGCACTGCCTTGTGCATTTTAAGATGAGCCTCAAGAAGGTATTAATAATACTACACGAAGGTGCTGTACATAATCAGGAAAGGCCTTGACTTTCTTTCAAAGAATAAAAATTCAGTTTTGATCCAAACCCACCGTTGGTACTTACAAAATCATTGTGAAAAAAAGTTGCCCAAGCTCTGATCCATATACATTCCTGTACTGTTTCTTGGTACATCTGTAATCAGAGGGATGTAACAAATGGGTAAACAATTTGTCACATCTTTAATAAACTGGACAAAAGAAAATCAAGATCATGTTCCAAACCCATTTAACAAAAGCTCATCAAATTATTTAGTGTAATTGTGGTCTCCTGGATTTTGATTTGTTGCCAGACTATATTATTTAATGCACTCAGAAATGAAGAATTGGTATTCCAGTGGCACAATGTATCAGAGCAACATCAAAGACATTTATAGCTTGTGTGACTGAGTTGCACATGAGTTTTAGGAAAATATTCTGTTTAAACACACTTAGTTGTGGGGGGTTTTTATATTGAGCATTATCAGGGATAACAATATTTCATTGGAGGCAGATGACTATCCAGAAACATAATTAATCATGATTATTTATGCCATACCTAATTATCAGGAAATAGCCCCAGGGATGCACTTCAGTTATATTTCAGAACCTTCAGAGTATAATTACTTTGCTTTGTATTAAATATTCTTTCCATACTCTTGAAGAAGTTTAGAATGTATTCGTAAAAAAAATAAGGTCACAAGGATAGAAATAAATAATGTGCAAGCAAATAATGAAAATATGTGCATTTGGGGAAGTTCTGAGTTATTACAAGGAAGTAAAATAATTTAATTCTCTTCATAATTAGGTAAAAGAAATAGCTTTCTGGTGTATTTTTTAATATGTGAGCACACTAGCATAACAGCAAGGACTTTAAACCATAGACCTTTTAAAATTCTGTTAATGTGGTGCAAAGTGGATTAAAAGTTGGAAAACAATACAATGCTACCTAAGGGTTTGAATTATCAAAGACTTTTCATTTTTAAATTTTGAAACCTATTTTTCAGTGAGGACCTTTCATATTCTAAGGAGTTTTATAGCTTCTGGTGTTGCTGCAAAAATATTTAGATGCATTTCTGTCTTATTATTTATAACCCATTGTGTGTAATTAAAGCATTTAATAGGAATTGTAAAATTAGGTAGGCAATGTACATGAGTGTGTATGTCTGTAATTTACATTCCTGGTTGTTAACAATATTGAATACCTTTAAAATGAAGAAAGGATAAGACTCAATATAAGACCTCAAAACATGCACACACTTGTGGACCTAAGGTATAATTTTATTGAAGGGCATACCACACAACAAAGTCATTCCTGTATAAATGAAAACCTGGACATTTATTTTTACAAAAATAAGGTTGTTTCCCCTTGTTTTTTTTTTGATAAAAAAGACAACATATTTTCAGCACCGCTATAGCCAGAGGCTGTTTTTGGGAACATGGTTCTTGCGTAAGAGATTTGCAGAACTATGCTGGAATGCATGTCATTATACTGTCTGGGTGAGTAGGCTGGCGCAGGGGGTGGGTTGGCTTTGGGGATTTTTTTTTTTTTTTGCTTGGGTCATGCTTAGGAAAGCTGTGTATGTCCAAGCAGTATATTTAGTTATTTTATTAGCTGGCAGGTTATGATCTTGGAGGTACTCATTCGGTACATCTTTTTGTTGTGTGCTTAATGTTAATGTTAAAGTTGGAGCCCCTGACCTCAATTCAGGTGGTTACGGTGATGTCTGTGGTTAAACATGGCTTGTACCAGCACCAAAAGCCTCAGCATAGCTCAGTGAACTGCCCTGGGAGCTGTCATGGAGTGAGTGCTGATCTCTGGGCTCTGGCAGGAGTGCTTTAGGTTCTCTGTAGTTTCACTCCTCAGGCCTAATCTTACACAGGTCCCATCGATTTGGGATTGGGTTTCACTAAAGCTCCTGCTGTGGCTTGTCCGTGATTTAGTTAACCAGAGGTGAGGTGCCTTGGCAGACACATCATTGCTGTACTTAATGCCCATACCCTGGTTTTAATGTCCATGTGGTTTGTGACACAGTTTTGAAACCTCTGCAGGGTTTGTCTTTACAAAACCCTCATTACAGTGAATTCAGAGGATTATTCTGTTCGTTAAATTATTCAACCTGCTTAAATATTATGAAGAAAAATAAAAATGGGTATTATTTTTAAATGCTAAGAAGGAATGCCTCATGTTAAAGTTGAAAGCCAGGAATCTCCTTTTAATACTGAGCAGACAAATACAGAGATTTGCTAGAATTTAGCATAGAGACAGCCCTTAGATAAAGTCCATTATGGTTTAATGACAGCATAATGTTTATCTAAACCAGTGATGAAAAACAATGTGTACACTTGAATGGCCACCCTATGTCTTCTTTGAATAATCAGATGGGAAACTGAATGTTACCTGGTGAAGTATTTCCTTGACAAATGTCTGATTTTTTCCTATCTCTTATCCCAAATTTTTATTCTCTGTTTGCTTCCTAGGCTCAGATGGACTCTTTTTTTAGTTGTTGTTTTTTACCTATTATTTGAAACAGCATTAGCATAGAAGGCAAGGTGTTTTGGTAATTGAACATTCAGTTAATTAAACGAAGTAACATTGGATGCCAGTGTTATGAATTGACCGCTTTCCCTTGGCATTTTCTCCCTGTAAATTTATCCACTTCCTTGAGATTTCTGAGCATTACTGTCTAAGTGTGCACTGCTTCTTGATGCTGATGAACAGAAGCAACCTTCCTTTAATAAGGCACTAAGGTGGAAACAGTGATCTAGTGACTTTTTAGAGAATATTAAATGTTTCATTTTAATTTATTCGTCCCAATATACCAGCCTCCAAAGGCAAACCCTAAGAGAGATGAGTGAAACTTATTTATCTGATGTTGATTCAGTTTACACTGAGGTGAGCTCAGGTACTTCCCTGAGCAAATTCCCTCAAGCAGTGAGTGGTTGAGGTGAGAAGCTATCCATCTCCAAAAGGCTTAGGGGAGTTCAGCTGCCAGCAGCATGTGGGAAATGTAAAGAGAAAAAAAAAAAAAA
>VZTF01000769.1:1123437-1380074 GCA_013397755.1 Cnemophilus loriae
AAAAAAAAAAAAAGAATTCCAGGACAGAGAAAGCGATCTTCATCTAATCTTAACATGCTATTTTTTCCAGAAGGAGCCATCTTGTATTTGTCTAAATACCTTCCCTACCACCCCATGCCTGGTTTGATCCAGGGCTTCTGCATGAATTCCTGGGCCAGGCCAGACACCTTAGCTTTCACCACATCTGCTTATCCCCAGGCTGAAAGATGTTCCTTTGCTAAGCACCCTCCACAGATTTGAAATATGTGCCATACCCATCAAAAAGCCTCATCTCAGTTCTGGCAAGAGAGGAAAGGTGGGCAGGATAGCTGTGAGGAAGAGGAGGCTGCCAAGCTGGGAAAAGTGGGCACTGGAGATCTGAATTTTCTGAAGTTTTGATCTGGCACGTTGAGAAAAATGGGAGAGCTCAGAGCTGCTTTTCCCAAGGACACAGCGGAAGAAGGGAGATTATTATTTTATGCATGGTGCTCATGAAACCATCCACAGTAGAAATTTTTGATGAGATAGACATAGAATGCTTTAGATAAATCTTTTCCTCAAAGAGAAATTCTCAATCTTGTTCTAATGTTGCTGATAGGAGCCTATGGCACATCCTCCAGTGTAAACAAATACACACTGCCTTCCACTGAAGGTTTTGGTAGAAAATAGGCTTTTTTTTTTCTTTTTTTCTGTAGAAGCCTTGTTTGCCTGTATGTGGAATTGTGAAGGCACCTTCTGCATTGTTAAAAGAAATTATTACTTGACCATTTATTTTTCTCACTTTCCATCTATTATTTTACACGTTCTCTATCTCCCAAGGTTTTTTCTGCAGAAGGAGACATTTGGCTTATGGCGTCCATCACGTGCAATTGATCTCTGTGGTTGTAGACTCTGGAATGTGACTTCAGTGGGAAATCTACTCTAGGCATAAGCTGGCAAAACAACCTCCTTTCTTTCAAAAAACTGCAAGCTCAGTAGGGAAAGAACAACAAATTTCTGGCAAATACTCTGCTGTTTGTATACATATTATTTCCTGGCACTTTATTTCAAATTTTTCCAGAATGGAAGTCCATCTTTTCGAAGACAGTTCTCTTCTCCAGTCTTGCCAAGCCACAGCAGAATAGAGGAACTATTTTTAAATTACTGTCTATTCAAATTGTTTGAAAACCTATTAAAACACAACATATACAATTTGGACATAATTTAAGATTCTTTATGGAACCTATTTGCAATTGCTGAGGCTCAGAAACAATCCAAGGGAAAAATGCTTTTATATGGTACCAAGCTGCATATTTTTTACAGCCATACTAGCCACTGTAGATAATATCCTCATATTTGAATATTCAGTGCACAGAAGAGACATCTGTACAGGTATTCACTGTACATCCATCCCAAAGGAAGGAAATAGGGAAGCTCATAGAAACGAGCACCTTTGTACCATGGTTCTTTTTTTCTGCCTTGTCTTAAATTCAACAATGACCTTGGTTTATTTGCACTAGTGAATGGCAGTAATGACCTTGACCTCCAGAGTCATCCCAGTTACCTCCGGTCATTTGGAACATGGAGACTGTCTGATTTAGAACCCCAAGGTCACAGAGCTGTGCCCTTTAAAATCAGGCTCAGGTTTCTCTGTATGAATCCTTATTTAGTGTGTAGAAGTCCTCTGATCCTGTAGGATCTGTGTAATTTTAAAGAATTTCTGTGAAGACTTAGTGATGGTGATACACTTCCATACTTGACCATATTTCCACTTGCTTGCCCAACACACTCCTAGTTATCTGGCCACTACAGGCACCTCAGCTGTAAAGACAGAAGAGAAGCAGTAATCCCTATGAATGGCAGCTGAAAACTTCTTCAGGAAACTTGCAGATAACAGGACCATGAATAGGAGGCTAATTAGGGATGATCTCTACAACCATGCTACGTGTCAGAATATGAAGACATCCATCAGTACTGTGACTTTTCTCTGTTGATAGCTGACTTGACTACTTTGCTGAGGTATGTAATATTTTCCTTTTTTTTTTTCCTTTGTAACAGGGGAGGCTCATTTTTTGACGTCAAAAATATGTGAAAATATTTTTTTCATTTCAATAACAAAAAACAAGCATACTGCAAAAAACCAGACATTTACTTGTGACATTTTTTAACAAACCTTTCCCTTTAAAAAAATCTTTTACAATGTTAATTTTCATTAAATATTAATTTGGAAATATTTTTCTGATTTATGTAGAAGGAATAACAGTCTTTTATAAAGTTCTCAGATTAGAATTTAAAAATCCTGGTTTGGTTAAAATGAAACATTATATTGAGTGATTTTTTTTTTATTTTTTAAGTGTTTGACTCACTACAAATTTCATCAAACTGTCAAGAACGGCAGCAGCAAGAACATCAAAGACAAGAAGCAACAGCAGAAGAGTTATCTGCCAAAAGCTGTTTAGACAGGAAAGTGTCTTTATTTCTAAGGTGTCTAGACTAGGTTTTCACTTTCCTTTTTCTTACCTCTTATGCACCCATTAATAGTTGCATATTTTGCTAAAGAACTCTAAATGCTGTGTTAATATTAGTATTAAATACAAAACAAAACCAATCAATAATTCTGTCTGCTGTTAAATAGATCTAGACTCTGGGTGCTGTTAACAATGGACAAAACGAACAACACAGGATTAACAAGTATTTTGGTGGCATTGCTTGTTAAATTCACCTAAAATACAATAGCATTTTGTAGACTTAAACAGGAATCTTTTTTTAAAGAAAAATATACATCAAAGATCTAGCTTTTGCTTTTTGGCTTCTGTCTTGAATTTCATATCTTTGCAAGCGTCACACTACTTTCACATAGTCACTGCAATAATCCATTTTCTGTATTTATTCAGCATTAGATACAGGGGGTACTCAGGTAGTCAGTGCAATAATTTTGAAGAGCCTCACCAAAACCTATTGAAGTCAAGAGAACATCCTACATTGACCTCAGCAAACATGTTGTTTAGAAAGAAGTTTGAGATGTCAATTGAGCATTTCGATAAAGCCTTTCAAGTGTAAATTCAGTAGCTGCATATCCCCTTCACTTCATGTCACTTCATTACATCTCATTGCAAAAGGTCCTAGCAATAGCAAGTGATACATTTCCTTTTATTAGGGAGCAGTGGCAAGGAGCTGTTGCCTACGTTTGTTTCGTCCTGCCTGTTGCTCTCAAAGTCACTGAAATACAGCATGGAAATTGAAATATTGAAAAGAAAATACAGTAATTGTGAGTTGCTGACCTTATCTACTGACTAGTGAAATATTTCTAGAGGCTGTGTTCCCTGTGGCTGGTGACAAGCTCTGGCTGGACATGACTAAACATTAGAAATGTCTTTTTCTTATTATTATTTTTTCAGTCTGAATCTTTATATCTGAGTAATTATGAAATCTCCAGAGCAGGGAACTCTTCCAATCAAATATATGCATCAGAGAAAAATATTAATCCTGTGAACAAGACATGAGATAGCACATCAATCTGTTAGTAACTGGCTCCTTTATAACCCTGCAATAGTCTTTTCCTGACCCGTAAATGTCACTCAAGAACACAAAGCATTTGCCACTTCCTAAAACATAGAAACTTTACATCCCTATATCTGAAAGCTTTAATTTTTATAATTCTATTACAAGCTGCAGTAAAGAGCTGAAGATTCAAAATCCCCAGTGAAAAGGGGCACTTAAACAAAGTTTATTGTTAAGTTAGGCATGACACTATTGTTCTTTCTAAAGCTGAAGCACTGTGCAAGAATTTGAGCCCTTTTATTTTATCTCGTGTTACACTTTTACAGCATATGGTATTATGTAATATATTTTGAAATATGAACTTATTTTGAAACCGAGCCTCAAAGCATTTATTTCTGGAAAAAATTAGGCCCTCTAATTTTACTGTGTCAAAAAAAAGATTTTTTTTTTTCCAAACGCAAAGCTCTTCTTCAGAACAAGTTTAAGGAACCATCATGCATTTGCTCAAGTTATTTTCTAGTAGGTCTAGTATTTTGACTGCAAAAGTCTTGCACAGAAGTTGCCTCTGTCCTGATCTGGATTTTAGATGCTGCCAGAGCATAAATAAGGAATAGTAAGAAAGAATAACCATAAGCAGAAAAAGTAAAAAGAAACAAGGAAAGTATGAATTTTCTTTAGTGTAGGCAGCAGCATGCCTCCACACTTTTAATTCCCCTGTGGCCAGGTTCCATTTAGCACTTAGACTGCTTTCAGACATGTATATGTTTTTCTTGAGGTAACAAATATTTCTTCTTCTCCTTAAGGATGAATTTTAGGTGTAAATGAACATGAAGATAGCGCATGTGAAAGGTCTGACTTTGAGGGTTGCTGAGTCCTTGAAACATTTTAAAAAGTAGGTAAGATTTAGCTAAGTAGAGGTGAAAAAGCTAGAACAGTAATGTGACACTGTCAGCAGAGAAGGCTTTGAGGGCCTCCTCTCAAAAGGAAGAGTCAGCTAAAATTCCCTATTGAACTAGTGGGGAAAGAATGCTAACGAGAAAGAACAAACAAATCCTGCCTGGTTTGCCAATGTCCTGATTTATGTACTGCATCAGGACTCTCTTTTTGTTTCCCCTCATCTTTCCAGATCTATTGCTGTAGATGAAGAAGATTTCTACAGAGGAAGTGAGCAGCTGGAATTAACCTTCTGCCCATGAATTAAGCAAAAAAAAAAAAAAAAGGAAAAAGATAAAAGATAAAAGAGAGAGGCAGAATGCAAGAAAGACAAGTGAAACAACATACTAAGTCAGTTGATTGACTCAGGTCTTTATTAGCCAGAAACCATGGTGATCATTTAGCTGTTGGTGTTTGAAATGAAACTAACTAGTCTTCTACAGATCAAAGCACAAAGGAGAGAAAAGCAGCAAGGAAAGCAAATGTTGGTGTTATCTAGCCAGTTAAAATGCCTGCCTTATTTGAACATCTACCCAAAGCTTGAAACTAGCAGCATTAAAAAAGTGGGAATAGGATTATTTTCACATTTAAAATAGACATAGGTCTTTCTGATTGTGTCCAACTGTTCCTGCAGCCAGCTGGCAAGGAGCAGCCACCACCCAAAAATGTAGTGTGAGACATCAGCATGAACATGTGGTGCATGCAGGCACCGCTGCCTCGCGTGGTTCCACCATTCTCTGTCATTGTGCCAACTCCACGAGTATTTCTGAGCCGTAAATTGATTTAAATACACTCATAATGACCTGCTTGCATCAAATCAATCCAAATTCATTACCGAGGTAATAAAGGTGTGTTAGAAACTGTCATAGATTTTCTTAATCACTCCCTTGGATTTCCAGGTCTTTGGTATTCAGACACATTTTCAGCAGCTGAGCACTGCCCAATATCTGCGTAAAGTTAGTGCGTGGAAATGGGTCAAGGAAAACCTCGAAAATATTGCACACTGGCTATTCAGCAGGCTGCTTCTAGATTACAAAACAGCTGGCTGAAAACAGACTCCATGGTGCTGTGCTACATACATATGTATATTTAAATGGGGTAGAAAGCCATGTTTCAAAGAAAATGTATACAGGTCCCTCTGAGAGCATGCTGGTGCCAGGGAGTGCTGACCTGACCTCAGCACACGGTACCTGCACACGTAGCATTTACTGATATTGACACAGGGATGCTCCTGTCTTCCTTGTATTTTTCCTGCACTGGGTGATATTGCTGCTTTCAGCCCTACCCAAGTCAGAAGAAAAAAACTCAAAACCAAATCCCCTCCACCTTCATGAGTTTTTTCCACGACTTCCTTTGAATCCAGTCTGGTCTCCTCTCCTTGTTAGTGGCAATTGCCACCAAGCTCCCCAATTTTACTGAGGTCACAATGCTCACAGGATTACGACAAGCCATGCTTTTCTTTTTGGCCTGACATTGAGCTCCCTTTACTAGGCAGAGATATTTCTAGATGCTAGAGTTAGTACAAGAAACCTGGAGGTGAGGAAAGGAGTTTAGAAATGATGAGTGTGTTTGGGGTGGCACTCAAAAATGCGGGGGAATATGAACACAGAAAAGGACGAGAGGTAAGGAGGAGTTATAGGAGAGGGGTGTATAGGAACAAGCAGCGAAGTCTGTGTGTGCTTGAGGAGTGTAGAGCTACATGTCCTTCTGAGAAAAACAGGAACAGTGTGTTCAAAGGTCAGGAGTGCATGGTGAGAGCTGGGGAAGGTTTGCATGGCCTAAGATGGGAGGCTGAGAAAAGACAGCAGGGCAAAGCAGCAGAGGTAAATTGAGTTCCTGGGTCTCTTATAGATCCTTGGCATGGACCAAGACACATTGTTTAGTCTTCTTATTACTTTCTGACTTCTGACGTCCCTATTTTGTCGGAGTTGTTGGGCCAAGAGATACGTATCAAAGATTATGAGGCCTTCAAAGGACTTGGATGATAAGACTCATACACACAGCAACGTAGGTAAGACCTGTCTGTCCACAGCTCCTGTGGCTTCGGGTCAGTATCTGTCTTTGAGGAGGAGACAGAGGCCCCTGGTCCTCATGTCCTGGCTAACAGATCTGGAGCTTGTAGCCCAGGCAGCAGATGCTAAGAAGATCAGAATGGAAATCTTCAATTCTGAAGACCTAACCTGGCTCTGGAATTCTGGAATTAAAATAGCAGAAGATAGGGCATTTAATACCTTTTTCTATCTCTAGACAGTAGGGAAAAGTGCATGAGTCTGAGCATAAGTAAATTTGGTGGAAAGGGAGTTTGCAATTGTGAGTAGGTTCTGGGACAAAGCAGTAATGCCTTGGAGAGAGTTTTACATGTTTAGAGAAGAAAAGGCTGCCAGGAAAGGAAAGTGTGTATGAGAGGAGGCAGGAATCAGAATTTCTGAGGCTATGGAAGGGGATTATGTGAGAATTTTGGTAGTAAAGGAGATAGGGTAAGAAAGAGAGTGGAGTAGAGAGGGAGTGAGCACAGGGAGCCACAAAATGGGAACGTGAGAGTAGAAAAAGAGTTCTCTAAAAGGAGAAGTGTTGAAAAACACTGGGGAGAAAAAGAGAAAGGAAAAAGGTAAGATAGGAAAAGAAAAAAAAGAACAAACGGCAGTTACTTCTGCATTGGACAGAAAAAAAGTGACCTTAAGGAAAAAATTAATTACAAGGTATCTGCAAAGATAAAAGATGATGAGAAAAAAAAGAGAACAGAACAGAATGAAGTAGCAAAGAGAAAGAGGGAGACAAAGTACATGTAAATGAAGTTTTTAATTAGCACAAAGGATAAAGATATCTACAGAAAAAAAGGCATATGGATGAAATATCAGGCACTCATTTATGTAGGTCCCTTCAGGCTCAGATCTTTATGCTTCTTTTTCACTACTGACATTTTAAAGTTGAACACAATTCTCCCCTCTTGGTCACTCTGACCATTTTATTCCCCTTGTGACTATATCATTACTTCACTAACACAGAATGATGTAATACACATTTTCCACATTTGTATTTATGTTTTTGCCCATTTTTTATCATTGTTTTCTACTGACACTGATTTCCTCATTAAACCAATTCTTTTTCAATCTGTACTGACTGTGTGTTTCTGGATGACAACTTGTCTTTTATCTGGAGAATATATTTTGGTAGAAATGTTGGTACCCAGTCACTGTGCATTTGCACTGCAACGCTCAGCATCGCTCACCACATGTACCTCTCAAGGAGTGACGTATCTTTCAAAGGGAACAGCAGTGGTGAAAACTTATTCAGGCTGCATTTGCCATGGGTTTCTTCATGGGCAATATGTTTTATGAATACTATTGCAGTTATTTTTCCACAAGGATGACTCCTATGAATTAGCTTTTGTCAAACAGACACAGAGTCATAAGTTCCCATTCCAGTCCCTGACACTAGCACAGTCTGTGAATTTGAACCCTTCATTAAAGAAATTGGATTATAAAATACATCTGTCTCAGAAAGAGGTTTACTTAATGCTGGTAAAATATAATGAAAATCTGAATGCCCTGATAACTTTTTTTTTCTGTTTCAAAAAGCTTGACATGCTGTTTTCTATTGTAACTTCCTTTGATTCCCTGCTCTTGTTAGGGAAGCTAGTGTAATGAGGGAGGCAGAAGGGTGGATAATAATCCTGCCTTTAGCATCTGGATGGCAGCGTAGATTTAAACATCATTTAAAAAGGGTACCACAAGTTTGCTGTGTGGTTGTTTGTTATGCTTTTTCAGGCTCTAAATGAATTTGATATGCACTACAAAAGATTTCCAAAGTAAACTTTGCATGGAAGGGGTATAATGAAGGGACCATTTGTCCCATCTCATTAAACCAAATGGGAAACTTGGGATAATAATTCTGTGAATTTTATATGTTGTAACTTAACGAATGACCCCAGAATGGGCACATGCACTTGCACAGACTTTGGTCTAGCTGGCACAGGAGGAAATGCAGTGGAGACGTGGTAGTCCAGACCTCAGCACTAAATAGATCCTGGAAACTTTGTCCAGCTCATAGCAAAGCTCATGTCACCTTGTCTTCATGGCTTGGGTCCTGCAGGTAATTACATATGGAGGAGAAGCTGTAAATAGCCATGAATAGAAGATAGGATTTCCAAATGGCCAGGCCATTCCCAGTGTTCTTTTTTTCCCCTGTGCTCAGAGGCAGTGAATGATGGTATCCTGAAGTGCATGTCGTGCAGAGTAGGCTCTGCTTCTGCCTAGGCAGGTTTTAACAAAAACAAGGCACCTTAAACTTCAGTTGTGAGAAGTGCTGAACACGAATGCTCATCAATTCCATGCTCTTTACTTGTGGCAGAAGGTTCTGCTCCCTTGGCAGGGTCACCCAAGATTATGGAAATATCTTGGCTGTAAAACCCTCTGCCACCACCAGCAACCTTCTTATGTGATGTTGCTGGAGTTTTCTTCCATACAGGTTCAATATCTAAACTATGCCCTCCAAACCAAGAGGAAGGAGACCCAAGACTGCAGTGAACTTGGACAAAGCTTGCAAGGAGTTTTCTATTCTGAACGGGAGGACTATGGAGCGGAGAGTAGACGGGAAGGGAAGCGAAAGCTCCAACCAGCCAGCTCATGGTTCAGGTTTTGAAGCATTGCCAGCCAAGAGAAAAGCCTGGGAATACAATCTTCCATCAAAGATCTCCTGCAACAACATGGTTTCAGGCCTCCTTGACAAACCACGGTAGATGGTTGGCATGTTTGGAAGGGTATCATTTCTTTCTCTACTTGTAGGCTTGTTCTGTGTCAGACTGGTGAGAGAGGCAAATGTATTAGAGGGGGGAAATGAGTGTTCAATCCTGCAGGAGATGGATGCTCCTTCTGTCTAGGGTTTAACTACTGACAATAGTAAGTACTGCTAGATTTGCAAAGAAATATGGACTTGCTTATCATCACCACAGGTAAGATGACACTTGAAAGCTACTTGAAGACTGAAGTAGGTCTCTGGAAGTGGTTCTGCATGTCACACAGACAACATCCTTATACATATACATGCACACATAATACATCCCATTAAGCTAAAGGAAAGAAATTACTGGTCTCCCATTTGCACTCTTCTAACTGTGTAATTATATTTCTTTATAAAGGGCACAGCAGGCAGAATGAAAAATAAGTGCAGTTGGTTTTACATGTGCACACACATACATATTGTGTGTTATGTGTATATATACAATGGGTTCTACTACAATAAAGCCAGCCTGGCCAAACTGTTTGTCTTCTCTGGGAGATTTTCCATTAAGTCTTGTGTTCTTACCAGCCTCACAATGATCTCAGATAAGGAAACTGCACCTTTGTGAGCAGAACAGAAGAAAATCTATTGTTCTGATGTTTATCTATTTGCATATTTGGAAAGAAGCGTGACCTCATTCTCCATTCATTGCCCTGTTTTATTCTTCAGTTTATCTCTGAATATATTTTCTTTGACCATCTCTCTGATGCAGATTACTTAATCTTAATGAGTGGAAACTCACTAGTTATTATTAAAACTGTTTAAGCAATGTGAGGTTTCATTTTCTTGTGTAGGCTCCTCTTATTGTTAATTGTAGTGATCTCATTCCCTAAAGTGTCTGTGGTTCCATTATTAATTCCTATTAATAAATTGTAATAATAATATACCATACAAGTCCCAGTCTGAGCTGAAACACTGCAAAACAAACCCCGAAAGGGAGGAAACTGTTCTCATGTTTTGTTTTCAAAGGAAGCAGAAGTATTTCATTTAAAAGTAACGAAAGCCAAAGACAATATTGCACTGGATTCTCCATTCTGCTGACACCTTACCCTTCTTGCCCCACCAAGAAGCACTAAGCATGCCCTGAATAAACACCAGAGAGACCCTGCTTTGAAAGGCTGACACACTTGTGGCGTGAATTGAGAGTTAAGTTCAGACTGCCCTTGTGCAGTGCAATGCCAAACCTGGAATCCTGACTGTGGGATCTTCAGCTGAAAAAAAAAATTGTAAGTCTGCCCTGAATTTCTCAAAGTTCACTATAGAGGAGCACCAACTCATAGAGTTGCAAAACATAAACAGCAATTACACAGTAAGGGTCTGAATCAAACTGTCACTGCTGTGCTGTTGTAGACAAGCACTGCTGCAGCAAGAGGCGTCACCGAGCTGGCATCACCTCACTGCAGCTGATGTAAAAATATTACCGCATATAGGAACCACCCTATGGAGCTGCTTATGGAGTCCTCATGCAGCATGAGGAAAAGAGGGGAGGGGAAAGGGGAAAGAAGGAAGTAGCTACAAACTCATAGCCATCCAGCCACGCCTTAAAGCCTCCATTCCAGATGTACACAACTGGACACAGAGGCAGGCAGAGCTCACACCATGGACAAGGAAAGAAGTGCTGGGCTTTGTCCTGTAGCCCCTTGAGCTCTCCAGCTCCTCAGGGCAGCCTGGCCAGGGGTGTAGACTGGGGCAGGAAAGAGGCATTGAAATGTCCACCTGACACACTAGCAGAAGGAAAGCTGTGCGTAAATCCTCATGAAGTGAGGACTAAGTCTTTTGCTTCACTAGGACATAAATAATTCCGTAAATAATTGTTTCTAAAATTAATGTTTTGGGTTTTTCCCCATATTAGTTTTCCATTTCTAAATATGTAGGTGGATGACTTCCTCATGTTGTCTTTTTTGAAGGGCATTTGGTTGTGCCTATTTTTCCCATGCTTTTTGAGAGGACTTGAGCCTGCATTTCAATTTTAAGCAGCACTTTCTCAACATCTGACCCTTTCAGCATTGCTGCTGGTGATGCTGGGCAGAGAGAAGCAGGGACTGATCCCATACAGAATTACTGTGGGGCAGCTGAGAGAGCCTTTGTTGAGCTCAAAGCTAAGCTGCCGCCTCTTGCCAGGGAAGGGCCTTCTGGCATGTCTCAGGGAGCCTGGCTGGACATGACCTGGATGGATAACCATCCATGGCTGGATGTGGCTGTTCCTGATTTCTTCTGCTTCCACTTCTGGCAGAGCACAGCGGGGACAGGGATGAGCAAAATGCCAGAGTCTGTGCCTGGTGCAGATGATCCTCTTGGCTTTCCTACTAAATATTTCATTTGAACCAAGTTCAGGGCTCAGCCAGACTGGCTCCAGAGCCCTTGAACATAGCCTGCATGAATGAGATGACAAGCTCAGCTTAGCTTAGTTTGGCTCAGCTCATGCTTTCCAGATCAGCTCAGCTCAGCTCAGCTCAGCTCAGCTCAGCTCAGCTCAGCTCAGCTCATGCCTCCAAGACAGCACTTGCCACCCCAGCTCATTGGGAGTGAGGAACATGCAGTAAGGGACTGCTTGCTAGCTTTAGTGGTGTCCCTAATAAGGCATTTCCTTCTTTTGTGTCAGCTGTCACTTCTCCTGCTAGGTCTTTTTGCCCTCCCCCAGCTTTTCTAGTTTGCTTCCTTCTGAGGCTTTAATAAGAAATGAGGTTGAGGGAAGCAGAAGCAAGAACAATTGCACGGAAAGGATATCAGATATCTGAATTCCTCCTGTGTAGATAAGTACTTCTTAGCAAATATGGTCAAAAACGTTTGGTGGAAGCAGCTTTATGTTAGATAGTATCAGCTTGTTATAACTGGGACATTTTGCAGGAAATATTGATTATAATGATATTTCAATATGAACAAAATGAAAAGTAATGAAGCCACCTTCTCACTTTCTGTAAGGCAATGTTTTGAAATGACAAGCTGATGTGACTAGAACCCCTTGGCTCCATTTTAGAGTGATTTTCACTGCAAATTTTCCTTTTAAATGAAAAATTATAGCCGACAAATGTCAAAATAGAAAGTAACATTTTAATTAAAAAAATTTGTAGGGAAGATTCTGAAAATAAACATTCTGTTCTGATCTAATATGGAAAGATTCAAAATCCTGGACTGTCTCTGAGACAGAAATTCTGGCTCCTGCACAGCTCTGATAATATCCAGAGCTCAAGCAAATCATTGATCCTGTATTCCTTGACCAGTAAAACTGCTTTTGTCTGTGTGTGTGTTTTCTGCAGATGGCTTCCATCCCTCTTTATTGTAGCAGTTCCTAATATCAGCCAAAAATATCTGCACAAAAGCCTCTGTTATGTCTCTGGGCTTGAATTCTGGCCAATGTTACATATATGGAGAATAGAAACCCAGTATCTGGAATGGCTATCTTTTGCATTATACTGACAGAGCCTGAGCTGGATAAAATGCAGTGTGCAAACTGAAATTGAATGAGCCATAAAGACTGAAATTATTCATTTGGGAAGTATGTTCTGAGTGTCACCGACACCTTAGAGATCAGGGAAAAATAAATAAAAGCATTTTCTCTTTTGTTAAGAGTTTGTATCTTTGCTTACTGAACTGTGTGCTGAGAAGCCAGAAAGGTCCTTCAAGGGGCAAAGAACGTAAAATTTCCATTATGCTGTTGCTCTGTGGCAGCATTTGGTATAGGTGAAGTGCCTTCTAAAAGCAGCCTCTGCACAGGGCATGCAAAATATGAAGCAGCTTGCAAACTACATGGCTTTGTCTCTCATTACTGCAGAAATAAAACTTCCTTTTAGACATTGCCACAAAAACCAGGGTTCCAGATGCAGTTTGGTGTTACAGACTGGCAACAACAAAGATATGTATTTTCTAGAAGTGCCATTTTCCATTCCAATAACCCTATTAAATTCTATAGCTATAGAATTCTATCTATAGAATATCTATACCTATGGAATATCTATAGAATATATCCCTATTTTAGGATTAATATATCTGATAAGAGGACTGCTTGTCCGAATCCTCTACAGTGCAAGGGGAGAAAGGGTGCAGGTTTTTAGAGTAATATGTCAATTGAAGTACTTAGACTTTTCTAAGCTATATGCATTTCTTAAAAACCTCTAGCTAGAAGTCACCGATTGCTTTCCATTGCCTGTAGTTCATAGGGCAGGAGAATATACAGCTTGAGAAAACAAAGCTGAAACCATCTATTCGTTATTCTACAGATTTTTGATGGCTTTCCTTACAATACAAAGAGGTTTCCCATGGCATATATCTCAATAACCTCTGCTAAGCCATGCGGGGCCGTTCCATGGTGGGCTGCTCTCAGCAATAGTGCAGCCTGGTCAGCAGACAGCACCACGGGATGTGGCTGTCTATCGGTGCTTCCCAGACCTCCAAAGCTGTCCTTGCAGTGCACACAGGTGCTTCTTGCTGCAGCCCAGGCAGTGGGAGGTGGCTAAAGGGTTGTCAGGGCTCAGGCACTGCATCGGTGTGCTAGTGATGATTACAAATTACAGGAAACCCTATATGGTATTTTGGAGCATGTGCAAGCTCCAGTTGGAAGGTTCTCATCCCTTTGTTCAGCTAAGCCCCCAAGGGATCCTGGATCATGCAAGGGACTGCAGAGTTTAAAGTATTTTCATATCTCTGGATTATGTTTGGAAGAGAATGGTCTCATGCTGAAAGCTTCAAACCAGCATGGAGGAGGGCAGTTTGGGCTGGGCAGCAGGAGGAGATTTGGCCTTAGAAACACATCCCCAGAGAGAGCCTTGTTCTCTGTCCAAATTGCAGTGCTGCCCTAGTGGGAGCCCACTTCCCCCATTTGGGAGAGGCTGCAGGAGAGGATGGCACAAGACAGGTTGTCAGACACAATGTTTCCAGCACACCGTAGTGACAGGGAATTTTTCTTTGTCATGGGATCATGTGAGCAGCCCCTGTTCCACCCACCTTTATCATTACCGAAACAATGGATGGCATATCTTGCCTGCTATTGTCTGGGTGGCAAATACACTTCAGGAAGAGAATGAAAGCTGGGTACGAAAAAGCTTGACTGCTATAATTGTCTCCTATTAGCTTAAACATTTCTCCTCCTTTTCTGCACGCTGATCCAGACTAAAGTCAAGGGACTGAGTAAAGATGTTATCTGGGGTTGGTTCACTTCCTTGTTTTGTGTCTTGTTTGTTGTTTAAATTTCTATTTTTAAAATTGGAAATGAATATTTATACTATCCAGTATCAATTGTGGTTTTAATGAAACAAAATCCTTCAACGCTTTTATCCTTGTTTTAATTTCTACCAGTCCCTAGGAAGCTCCCCTCGACAGGCTAAATGCTTAGATTTAAATGACATTTCCTTGTTCACAAAAGCAATGATTTCTTATGTGATTCGTGTCACTGGGAAAAGTGACATAATTCTTGGGAGGGATGGGATCTTGTAGGTTAGGTTATATTAGTCTTGAGTTATCACATGAATCTTATTATTCTGTGTAGGTTCCTCATCTTTTTTTTATGTTTTCATCATATTCCACTGAAGACTTTGATGTACATTTAGAAGCAGATTGAACTGTGGCAGGCAGTTTCCCTCTCTGGCTTCTGTATTGCCCTTTTCTGGGAAATGTCTGCCCCTGCAATATGGACTGTGGGGCTTCTCCTAAATCCATGCAGTTAACTGCCAGGTTTGTTAAAGCAGATTTTAATCTGTTTTGATTCATGGCAACATACTGCCTTGCAAAATGTGATGGTCAAGAGGTGGCTCAAAAGCCACCCAGCCACCTCAGCTACAGGGACAGCAGCTTTCAGGAGGTGACAGAGCAGACAATGAGGGAGCATAGATCACTTCAGCACCAGGACTCCAATCTGACAGTAAATGTGTGACAAGAGCCTTAAAACCTCCCAAGGAACAAAAGTTACAGGACAGCAAAATATTAATATACTTGTGCCCCCGTCAATGTAATGTTTCTTTCCCCCATGTTGTGCCTGCACAACTTCTTGATCTGATGACAAGGATGGCGTGGAAAGCTTAAGCCATCTTCAGCTATTTCTTGAATTTTCCAATAACATTCCAGTATAAAATCCAAAGGAGGGATAGCAGCATCATCTGTCATATTTAGCTGCTGCAAAATTGTGTGACACTAAAGCACAGGAAGGAAAACAAAATCTTGAAAGCTGATAATCCCCGCACTTTGTTGGTTACAGAAAAGCCAGGTTAATCCCAAAATATTGCTGCTGTTTCTCGTGCTGACATACCATCTGCTCTTCTTCATGCTAGACTTGACCGGGTATGAACTTTAAAGCCCTTCTTGTAGATGACACTTATTTGTGTCTTCAGACATTTTACCTTGATTTAAACATGCTTTTGCTTCCCCCTGTAGAAACCCATTTGCTTTAATGATGTGGTAATTACCAGCAGCAGCAGCAGACACTAGGGGTTGGTTTTTGAACTCTTCCTGGAAGGGTTTTGGTGGAGCCTGATGCTAGCTCTCAGGTGCAGCAGTGTGCTCTCCTGATGGTTTGGCAATGTGTTTGCCTTGTTCTGAAGTGGTAGACAGAACAAAGACTGCTGAATTTTGGCAGCTATGAATAGGAATGAGTAAAAAGTCTTGCTGCAAACTGGCTAACGTGCTTAGAGAACCTGCCCCAAGAAATAATGGGTAAATCTCCAGCAGTGGGTTGTCTTTTAACAGAAGGTTGTATGAGGATAGCACTGTGCCATTTCAAACAAAAGCTAATATTAAGCCTAGCCAGACTGCGAGTAACCCAAAAATTACTCTATTTTTTATAGTAGGACATATTTTGAATGCAGCTGCCTGACCAAACTGGAATGGAATTTTAAAAAAATCCTTTCCATTTAAAGGAAGCAAAATTACTGTCTGAGATCAGTAGTGCACCTTGCTTTAGAAAGCATCTTATTTTTGAAATTTTCTATAGCAATAAAGCAATTTATTTAAACTCCTTCTAGCAACCCACGACCCAATTTTCCTTTCTCATTACAAGTGTTTATAACAAACACATCATCCAGGATTTTTCTGTGTATGCAGACATGAATACAGGTTCCCTAAGTAATGGGACTGCCTGTTTTATGCCAGATACACATTTAACACATATATTTGTAATGCAATTATTGATGCAATGGATTAAATATAGAAACTACTAAACCCCAGAAGAAACTAATTTTCAGTCACTGATAGGCTAGAAGGGTTCATGTACACTAGGAGGAACTAGTGCAACAAATAGAAAATGTAAACTGTGACACTATTCCTTGATTTATTAAAATTATTGGAATAAGTCTATATGCCAAAAATAGACCGGTTTGAAGCTGTATTAAACCACAATATTTTAAATAAACATAAATACAAGAGTGTGCAGAAATTATGTTAAGAGAACAGTTTTAAGATTGCAGAGTCACTTTACCAAAAAATCAGGAAATGTGAGAATTACAATGATTATCAGGAAATAAATGTCCACTCCACTGTGTCTATGTCTCATGGCATAGTTTTTAACGACACAGTTGCATATAGATTTTCTCCAAAGGACCATACGTCATTCATCATGCAGGATGGATGCTGCTCACTTAATCAGCAGTTATTCAGTCTCTTGTTTACTTCATATTACATAGATGAGAGGACTCTTATTTGCTGCACACTATTCAAACCCTTCTCTAAAGACAGAATTTTCAGTTGCCTCCTGGGCTTTTCTATTGAGCTCATCCCTGTGGGATCTGAGCACTGTGCAATGAATGCATTTATTTATACAAGACCCTTGTGAGAATGAGAGCTATTATTAGCCCTATTTCACAGATTCACAGACAAAATTCTGCTTTTTCAGTCTGACGCACCTATGGCCGGATTTTTCCAGTGTGCTCATCTTTATCCGTTTAAAGCAGAGTTCAGGTCCTATTGAGCTCAGTTGCAGCTGGAATACTCAGCATTTCAGGAAATCAGGCTCCAGACTATGAAGTCATATACCCAGAATATTAAACACGGAGGATTTTTTTCTGCTTAGAGGAAGTTTGTTTTTGCTGTTCCTGATTTCTTGTCCAATCCAGAAGGTGGACAGCAAGAAGGGATTCGAAGGAGGGATTTAGAAACTTTGTCTGGGTGGGTAGGCATGGCATTAGAAAAGCAGTGCTCAGCTGGAGTTGATACTTGTGAGGGTTATGAAGGAAAACAACAGAAGTTTCTGTGCTACTTAGCAGTAAAAGGATGGATGAGAAAAATGTGGACCCATTGCTGAATGGGGCAGGTGATTTAGTGAAAGGAGACAGACATCAGCCTGGATATAAGAAGAAATGTTTCCCAGTGAGAACAGTCAGGCTGTGGAACTGGCTGCTGAGAGAGGCTGAGCAGGCTCCATCCTTGGAAGTTTTGAAGGAGGTTAAATGGATACAGCTCTGATAAGCTTGATCTGACTTCTTGACTGACCATGCCTTCAGCAGGAGTTCGGACTCAGGAAATTCCTAGTGTCTTTCCTACAGAATTACCCTGCAGTTTCATTGCCACTCTATTTTACAAGCATGTTTTTCCCAAAAAACAACTCATCTAAGATTTTGCTGTGGTCTTTTTAACATTTGAACTACAGTACTTTTTCAGAAACTTAATTTCAAGAATCACACTTTAGTCCTGGGCTGGCTCATGTCCAGCAGGGCAGGCATTTGGTATTTACTTAAATTTTCCCTGCACATATGAACTGAGAGATTCTCTTCTTCTCTTGCAATGGGCTACGATGAGGTGAGATTAGAGAATTTTATTTGTGGGAAGAGGAAAATTTAATTCCTGACATGAGGACCACAGTTTCTTTAAAAAAGGAGGATGTGGGTACTTTTCAAATTGAGGTTGGGTGAAGGTGCCAAAAAAAAAAAAAAAAAAAAAACCAAGGAAAAAAAAATGGTTTTCCCCTAACCTCAGCTAAAGAGGTATCATATTTACCAGAAATAAAGAAAACCACTTACCACTACCACCATAAGGGATACTTCCACTAAATAGCTGTAGTCTCACAAAGCTCTAAGCAATCAAGGTACTACCTGGTGTTGAGAAGAGTCTTAAAATCTATCGTGATCTCCAAGTCACCTAGGACAAGAGGTTTTGTAGGAATCTTTCTGCACGTTACTTTCCCATGATAAAGATACAGCAAGCAGGAAACACACTGCCAGAAGAGAACGACAAATCCAAACCAGCCTCAGCTGTGGTTCTCTTGGGTGCACAGCCTGAAGTGTCTCTTTGTTCTCACAGAAACATTTCTGCATATTCTCCTTTTGTGCGCAGTACTGTGGATCAAATGAAAATAAGTAAACTCCTTAAGAATTTTTGCATCTATAAATGGATTTCAGAAATTTCAAACCGCGTTGCCAATAAAGATGTAGTTTAAAGGTTTGAAAATACAAAACATTGCATAAGTGTGAAGTTGTACCCCATCGATCCCTTGTTCTTTTTCTCTCAACCAATAAAATGGTTTTAAGCCTCTGTGAGGGCAGAGAACATGTTATTTCTGTATGAGTTCAATTTACTTTAGTTATGTATATATAAACATACACACACACAAACACACATGAAGAAGCAGTTACACTAAACTAAGAGAAGGCACATCTACGTGAGGAACACATTAGTGCAGATTCCCATCATTAACTAAGTCAGTTTTAAACCCATGAAGGTTTTTCACCCTTCAGTAGACGTTGTGACATAAATATTATTTCCTTAGTTGAATTCTTATTGAGGTCGATGCTGAAATCCCTATTAGGCAGTTACCTCGCTTCCAGAGTGGAGATATCTGCAGAACCAGTGTCAGTGCTGAGAAGCTGAAATCCTCCTGTAGTGTCAAGAACCTGTACAACCTCTCTCCACCCCTCTCCTAACATTAACATTTTTTAACATGAGTGGTCGGGGAGCAGTGCTCTCGAAGTGGATGTCCATGTGAGTCCAGTGAGATGGCTGGGATCCAGATGGGGCTGCTAAACCTCAGCTGCTCAGCAAACAACAGAAGTGTTCAAGTTGTGGGCGATATAATCTTCACCAACACCCTCAGGTTTTAACATTTACAGCTCTGGCCACCACGAGCAGTGATGATGCCCTTTCTAGCCCCATGCTGCCCACAGGAAATAAACTGGGAGATCACTTTGTACCTTTCTCAGATGGGTTCACAATTTCATGCTGAGCCATGCCCTGCAACAGGACGGAAGTTCAGCCAGGAGATGAATGAATGAATGCCTAGATGTCACAGCAGGCTTAATCCCTGTAACTTTAATTTCCTTTACCTTTATAGACTGGCAAAAGGAAGATGTAACTTTTTAATTTTTTTTTAAGGGAATGAATCCTGTGGCTGTAGGGGATGGCCTTCATTGAAGTAACTTTCTATTTACTATCGAAAAAAAGAAAGCTTTAGGTTTATTGGAACCATTCAGTGAAAAGCACAGAAAAAACCAGGTCATCCTCCTATCTCTCATTTCCTCTGCTTCTTTTCTACCCTCTCATGTGGTTTGAAGGGGAGTTTTTGACATCTGCTCTTCAATTTGGGGCTGTTTTCGGCACTAATTTTTAGTTTCACTGGGAGCACTTGAACTCTTGAATAGCATTTCTCTTATCTTCACCACGCCAAGTAGTTACTGCTACAAAACGGGTGAGAGATAGAGAGAGGCGCCTGGTACTTCCCAGCTGAGGCAACTGCTGCTACTAACCTGCTTTTTGTACTGATCACTGAGTCATCATTAGGGTCAAAACAACATTTATTTATCTGAGACAAAAGAAATAAATAAAAATTGTGAACAAACAGACAGTAGTCATTGACAGCCAGTTGGTACCTAGTGAATTATACTCTTGAGTTAGCAGGGATTCATATGTTCACTGAGTAACTTTTTTCATAAGTACAATTGCTCTTGGAGACATCTGTGATGGTATACTAATTCTATGATTATAACCCTCTCTATCTTTTAAGCCTCTTCACTTCCTGCTTGATAATTTTTCATCTTTAGAGAAGTCCAAGAAAATGATCTCTTTTTCACAAGACAGAAGCATCATGTGCGTTGTGAGAGTTTCACTGACATGCAGCTCCTTAAACCTGTGGCCTCGTAGTCAGTTTACGATTTTGGGTGGGACACGCAGTTTGTCAGACCTTACTGGTGACTAGGTACGGACATTTTTTGGGGTTTTTGCCTACCAAAGTGCACTAAAAAGATGAAAGCATTTAATGAACAATTATCGGTTACAGTGTTGCTTGCTGTTTGTGGATCCCAGTTGGCCCAAGGCTGTCAAACCAGGGACAGGGCTGGTGTGGGATGTTGCTATGAAGATGAAGGTGCGGGAAAGTCGTCTGGCTCTGTGCTCCCACAGAGCTGATGTCGGGGAAGAGAAAGGAAAATGGCCAGGCTAGGAAGGTTTCTTCAAATGGGAGGTAGAAAGGAGGAAAGGTTTATAGGCAGAGGCTGTGCTGTGAAGGGAAGAGAGATTCACAGTAGCTTTCAGTGGTAATCTTGTTCTTCGTTTTTTTAACAAACTTATTGCTCAGTTTAGAAGAAAAGATGAATAAGAAGGGGCAGGATGGTAGTATAGAAAGCAGTGAATGCTAGAGGAAAAGTAAATCAGTTATGCCTACTTACTGTAGCACAAACATACAAGATAATAGGATATTGGAAACGTGTCTGTCAAAGCAAAGAAGCCAGGGAGAAAGGCCAAATACAAGTGAGAGTTACCTATTTTCTGAGTTCAATATCCATAACAGGCATTCATGAACAAGCCTAGACTGTTATTTTTAAGGTCTGCAATACAGTTATTGCACATCACATTGATGCCAGGGCAGAGGTGACTGGGATTTGTAAAGGGACGAGAGTGCACCAGCTCAAGGTGACAACTCAATCGTCTAGATCCATTCAAACATGCTACAAAGGCAAAGAGGATATGAGTGACATCTTTATAATGTGGTAATCCAAGGCCCCTCTACCAGCTCTTGTACGTACAGGGAGGCCCTTGGGCCTTGGCTTTGTGAGAAGTGTGTGCTTTAAGTGGGGGGTGCTTTGGAAGCTGGAAACCACCCTGTGCAGTCAGCAATCCCACAGGTGCCCACGAAAGGCTGTTCTTGGGCAGAGAAGAAAAAAGGTCCTAACTATGCAACAGGGAGGGCAGAAAGCTTGCTTGGGCTTTATCTCCATGCTGCCTCATGCATCAATACAGCTCTTATGGGATGCATCCTGCAGCTTCCACAAAGTCCTTGTCCAGTTTGGCAGCAGCAGCTGACAAAGTGCAGAGGGCTGTTGGGGAGTTACTGCTTCTGCAGACCCTTGATCTGAAGGGAAGTGAGTGAGATGCTGCCCAGAGGGCCTAAAAGGGAGTAGAAGTTTATAGAGATGACATTTCACTTTATGGGAAGCAAAAGGAAGGACATGATGTAATCACTTCTGGATATTATCTTAAAGGCTCCTGGACTTCAGTGGAATGTAGAAAAACATAGACTGTCAGAAGTGAGGTTGTGGCATTTAAAGTATATCACTGCTGAATCTGGCTGGGGAGCAGACCAGCACAGGCACTATTTTCTGAAAACCTTCATCCAAGCTTTAGGATGTTCTTGAAATGGACACTCAGAGAAATAAAGAGCTCAGAAATTATGCTACTTGGGAGCTTTGATTGGAATAAATTGCAATCAGGAACATTATCTTTTGTAAAACAAACTGGTTTTGGTTCAAACCCCTTCTGCTTCTTGTGAAGCATTGGAGGGCAGTAGAATTACTTTAGTGTAAAGTTATTTATTTCCAGACTTCTGGTAGGCTGCAGTGAATTATAGTTACTGAACCAGCTTTTATCTAAGGTTCCTGCAACTGAGCAATTAACTTTCTGACTTTTATACTAAAGCAATTAATGTAAACAGATTGTGGTTATGAAGCAAAATGTTTAGCAAGTCATAAATTGTGAATCAGTTGTTGATTCGTCCTTTTTTTATTTCTTTAATTTTCTGAACAAAATATAAATTTTCTGTCTATAGTGGGATTTTTTTTTCCCTAATATATTGAAATGTGCATATCTTTGGGATGTAGAAGAACCTCCAGAAAGACTCTCAACCCCTGGCAGCTTACCATGAGGAGTGAGAGGATTCCTTTAAGGAACAGGCATTTGAGGAATCGTTACAAACGAGATTCCATTGGTTATGATGGAATATAAATTTATAAGCAGGAAAAGATTACCTTGCATTTACCACAAACAAGAAAATGTGGCTGTGCAGTTAATGTGAGGTAGGTCAGGCAATATAAATTAATCTCCTTTCTTATCCTTCCTACTTCAGTGAGTAGCCAAGCCTACAGGATAAGTAATGTATCTCCTTTGCATGATGATACCTCCAATCCTTTGTCCTTGCTTTGCAGAGCTCAACAGTATTGCCATATAAAGTATCATCAATATCACAGAAGCTTTCCCCTTTTGAATAGATGGGGCACCTTCAGAGTCCCTGCAGATACAGGCCTTGTTTAATTTAGACTTTGGCTCACAGCTGCAAGAGCTACCTCGATGGTAACTTCTAGAGAATAGTAATATGCCTACTGACTTCCTCTAGGACTAGTCCTTGCACCTTCCCCAGAAGATATTGCACTATGAAGATTATGGAGCAGAACATGATAAAAAGGACTTCTCTGACTTCTTTGACTGCTTAATAATTAACTATATGACCTCTGTTTAGAAGAAAAGCCAAGATAATGAATGCATACTTCAGTAGATTGTATTGCCTATAATACGACTATGATGTATAAGGTAAATCTAGGAAATATGAAGATTGAGTGTGGATAAAATGTTCCATTGCACACCATCATGAGGATTAGAAGAGCACTTCTTTGCAAATGTCTTCACTCATTCATTTTATGGCACTCTGCATCGCTATGTAATCATGTATAATTGCTTGGAAAAACACTTAGACTTCTGGCCCCTTGGGGTGCAACTGAGTCAGAGAGAGACAAAAAAGGGTTAGTGTTTGAGTAAGGACTGAAATTTTCTGCAGTAGTACAGCATGTTCCTTGGAAGTGGAAGTGTTTCCGCAATACCTCCCTCAGGAAGGGTCATTCCAGTGGTCTACATCTGACGTGCTTTTAATCCAAATTATGTAGTTTTAATCCAAACTTGAAACCTTTTCTGCCACCTATTGCTTTTGCATTATTTTTGTCCTGCTATCTGAAAAAAGTGCTTCTGATCAATTAAAACTCAGAAATGTCTTCTATCAAATTTCTGAAAGTAATTTAAAAAAAAATCTTCACAAAGTCGAAGGGAGTAAAACAAATGCTGTTATCTCCATTTTCAAGGTAGAGATGCGGAGGAAAAAGTGGAATTAGGCTTCTTGGGGTGCAGGGTTGTTACAGGACTGACAGTGGTCTGGTGTTGAATCCTACTTTGGGTTAGAACAGCAGCCATGCTCTTAAACTCTCTTGTGAGTTTATACATTGTCTTCATGGCAGGTTGAGCGTTTTTTGCTTTAGATACTCTTATATGCACAGAATTGACTTTTTGTGATGGTCAGCTGGAGCCTTCTGGCAATTAACGGAATGGTTAGTGAAGGAAAAGAAGATAGAGTCGGTTTTTTTTAATGAATCTTTTCACAGGTGTGGACTATCTTATTAGTTAAGTTTGTTATTTGACAGTTGTGAAAAGAGTCATGAGGTCTGAATGACTGCAATTACTACTCACCTTGTTCTCTGTGCCTTGACTCAAATGCCTTTAGGTAATTTGCAAAATCCCGAGATAAAGGCTGATATGCAAACACCATCCCTGAGATAAATGGCAACAAATGTTCTGTATGACATGCTTTATTTGTGAGGCACTCAGATAACACAGTGATTGGTGTCTGGTTAGACAGATGGGGTTTTATTATTTTTCTCCGATCCTTTAAAGTTGGATCTTCTATTTTGAAAACTGAATTGACACATGGTCGGACTGCTCAAACCAGAGGCTTGAGAGCGGTTGTACTGTTTCAGTGTTACAATGGCAGGCAAAATGCACAAGAGTGGTGAGGGCTAAACTGCACTGGCCTCGAGGAGCGAGAAATGGCGTACAAAGTCCAGACCATACAAAGTCCAGGCTCAATATGTTCTGCCTGGGTGAGTGAGTAGTTAGAGGTGTCTGTCTCTTGGCTGCAGGTCCCAGCAGCCAGTGGTGATCAGGGCTCTGTGTCAGCTTTTGGGCTATTGGCTTTTGCCTTCATCGGGAGCATGTGTGCCTGCAGCCCTGCTATGCTACTGTGCTGACCATGACTCTGAGACTGTGCACAGGAACCGCCCTGGTGACTGCAGACAGGGAAGAGGATATCAACACTCCATCCAGCCTGACATCTGGCCAAGTTGTGCATCTGCAGTCCCAAATCTGAGCATTCCATGCAAATATGAAAATTGTTTCAAGGTCAAATCTTAGTTCACGTTCACAGCATTCAAATCAGAGGAGTGGTGAGAATTAGCTAGATCTCAGATGTAACTTTACCTTTCTTCTTCTTCCAGCTTTCGAAGATGTTTCTCAAGTAGTGTTTCTGTTGTGAATTTGAATTTGCCTTTGGAGTGACATCCCAAAATGAGGAAACCACCTCTTAAGTTATTCCTGGTTAATGCTTGGTTTTCTCTCTAGATTAACAATAACCCCATATTTATCCCAATTTTCCTTTCCCTGTTCCCACAGAAGAGTAGTCTCCAACTTTGTAGTTGAAAATCCAAATCTGAAATCTATGACAAGATCTTTTCCCCACCAGACAGTGGTTGGCCCTGTAGTGAAGTTCCACATTGCTTGATTTGAACAAGAAAACATTCTTTAAATGTTTTTTAATAATATAATATTAAACATTAAATAATAAACATTCATTAAACCACGAGGTTTAATGGACTGAAGATATCCACAGTAGGCCAACAGTGATCAAAATGTTGGAGACATCATGTGGTTTGATTTTGGCAAAACATTCAGCCGTGTCAACCTAGATGTGGGTGGGAAAAAAATATGTTTTGAGTGGTAAAATTACAATAGGAGACTAGGACTATGCTGTAAGTACTCCCTTCCTTCCTTCCTTCCTTCCTTCCTTCCTTCCTTCCTTCCTTCCTTCCTTCTTTTTCATGTAAAAAAAAAGAGTTGACAGAGATACTTTTTCAATTTCAGTGAGACAGCTCCCCCCCTTTTTTTTCTATTACCTTACAATAATTAATTTAAGCAGAGTGACACGGTTTTAGAGGTCACACCACTGAATTTCAGACAGCTGAGACATGTCTAATTTAGCTGGCCTGTCTACATAGCCCTACTGAACAATCAGTGGAAGCAGAGATGCTTTTGCAGGGGCACCTGAAATCTGAGTCACCTCCTGGAGGAGTTGTCTTTCTGGGTTAGTTATGTTGAGGCTTATGAACACTCAGTGCTGGTGAGCACCCTAATTTCACCCGAACATGAACATGCTTCTATGTCTTTCATGCCAGTTATTTGCTCTTTTCTCATCCTTTTCTAACATTTTGATCAAATGAAAAAGTAGGCTCTGATAGCTTAGAAATATTGATATACAATATTTCAATTTTTCTGCATTTCCGTCTATTTTTCCAGCTAAAATTATTTACTGTACTTGATAAAATTTGTGAAGGGTTTTCTTGTTGCCTTGGAACACTGTTTTCTAGCAAAGTTACCAGTCTTCTGTCAAAATACTCAAAGTTAAAGCCAGCTGTAGAATAAACAGATAGCTTTGGTTTTTCCCATAGTCTTTGGATAAACACAAATTCCAGTTTCTCAGGCTGTTAACTTGGCATCTTTTACCAGAGCGGAATTCAGAGAGCATGTGAATAAAATGTCAGATAAACAGAGGAGTATCTTCCCCTGTTTAGGGTGCCAACCACACCTTTGTCAGTCTCCTGTGATGGAAGAGAATTGAGTATACTAATGACAAAATGGCAAATGTGCAAACTCCCTCAAGGAGCACTTAAAAACCTGCTTCATCACAGCAGTGTGACAGGGACATGAATAGAGGATTGTTCTCTAACTTCAGATTCCAAGCAGCCATCAACTTTACTGCACATTTTCACCTATGTGAATTACAAATTAGTGATAAATACGCTTGAAAGCTAGTCATTACCTCAATCAGTCAATTATTCAAAAGATGTATCAGTGTGATTAGTTGCTCTCAGTTAATTATAGGAACAATAATTAGCTAATAAAGGAGTACCATCATTCATATAATATTGATTTCCATTGTTTTGGAGATACTAATTTTAAAAGTCCTTTGAATCTATATATTGAGAAAACACCCCAAATTACTTTTAAAATAACTTTTTTCAGATTACAGGCAGTGTTTTACTCTCTTCTACTTCTTTCAGACAAACTTATGCTTCTGCCATCTTCTCAGCACTGTTGAAAAATAATGAAATGATCTCTAAATGTAGCCTTAGTAGTGAACTGCCTTAAGAAGGTTGAGTAAAGGATGATTAGACCACTTGCTGCTTTTAATCGCTTCACTTCCAAATCTAAACTGATGCCAAAAACTGGCACAGAAAGATGGGTATGCAAAAGATATCTTATCTCATTCCTATAAAAACACAATTTGCTCTGAAATTACAAATACAATACTATAGGATATCATACTTCTTCTCCCTAAAATTAGTGCCTGAGGGAGAATGCATAGTGAAGGCATTTTTTTACACAAGATTGTGGAAGTTGGTTCCTTATATTTTGTATAGCTTGTACTTTCTTCTCAAGACCTTCAGCCCAGCTTGTTAAATCTTTATAGCTCAGTCATATTCCCAAGTCTGAAAAAGTATGAGAAAAGATGCAGACCATCATGGGTCAAAAAAAGCCATCGTGACACCCCAAGAGGCATTCACAAGTCCGGCCCAGTGTGTCTGGCTTCCCCCCACAGGGTCAAGCTGAGGACAATAATCCAGCATTGGACGACGGAGCCACAGGAGATGACCTTTCAGAAGACCTTCCCCTTCTCCCCAGCTCTCCTGATATTTTAAAAGCTATATGCTTATCTAAGGTTTTCGGTTTTAATATTTTCATTTCACCTCTATCTTTACTATGAAAGTCTCTCTTGATTCCTGCTCCAGTTCTAGCTGCCTTGGGCAACAATTCCATTGACATATCACTAATACCCTCCACTTATTTATTAAAAAAAAAAAAAAAAATTATAAAGACCAGTTAAATCTCAATAGGCTATGATCATCTTTAACTTAGCATAGTCTAGTGGTTAAAGCAATATTTGGGAAGGCAGGAATATCTGCATCTGACAAAAATTCCCTCAGAAAATCATATAAGCTCTGTATCACAGCTTCTTTATATGTAAGGTAAGATTTATACCTGAAAAGGTGTTGTGAGACATCTGTATATGGTATGCATTATTTTGCCCCTCTTCACTTCCTTTTTATGGCTGCTAAGTACTAATTACACGACTTGAACTCGTGGTTTTGGGGAGTTCCCTTGGATGATTTCCAAACAAAATCACCCTTCATTAACTGTTTTTCTTTCTCTGTTGTACCTGATAAATAAAAAACATTAGAGGAACACAGAAATCCTGCTGTATTGAACTAGTGGTACCTAGTCCCAGTAATGCTTTAATCATCAAAAACACAGTGGATATGTAGTTTTCAGACTGATTTTAAAGAGCTCTTCTCCAAATAATGAGAGGAGTATGAACCCTTGTACGTTCAAACCGATGTTCTTCAATGCATAGATCAAACCACAGCATTGCACTGGATTCTTTGCAAAAATGTATAAAGGTCTTCAAGCTTCATCTGCATAAAACACTGCAGAAAAGTGAAAATTGTAGGACTGATTTGAGCATTTCTGATCATTTTGTCTGGACATATGTGACACTCTAGCAAAATTGCACCACCTCTGATTTCACACTAGTGCTGTTGTTTCTTTGTTCTTTCTCTCTCTATTTTTTTTTTTCCCATTTCATGAGGCAGGCATGGAAGGACGCTGATGGGAGGTATTAGTCAAGGGAGGTATTATTGCTGCTGAGAAGGTGAAATACGTGTCACTGCTGAAGAGAGGGACTGATAGATGTGAGTGGATCCATCACCATCTCTGATACTTGGTAGATGGAGGGTTGAAAAATATACTGTTGTAGACACAACAACTACATCATTCCCCTTGTACATGAATACAAAGGAAAAGGACTAAATTAATTCTTCTAGAAGCTGATGTACTCGGGATATGGGCAAATTGGGATAGTCACAACCCAATTACACCCCTATTGCCATTCCCTGTATACAGCACTTCAGGAATCACTATTGAGACTCAACATCTTCCTCGTGGCTTTACAAAAGTCCCTTTTCAGGCCAAATTTATTATCTCCTCACACTTCCTCCTTCTGACACACTCCTGAGGCAGAAGTAGATCACTGAGTAAACACTAAGCTCAGTCAGTGCCCTTGCTGCAAATGCTCATATGTATTGTGACAATGATTCAGTGGGATTTGAAATAATGGCATATTCTGTGCTCCCTGAGCATTTCTCTTGCACAGGCCCTGTGACCTGACAGAGGCCAGTCTTACTCACTAATCTTACTGCTCTTTGCCCAGAAGTCTTTACACCTGTATGACTGAATGAAATATTAATTTCTTTTTCTGGGAAGGCATACCTTCTTATGCTGGAAAGCAGAAGCAATGCAAAAGGGATTGTATCAATTTGTTTCAATTACTTTGTGTAATCTTGGATTTAATGTCATTTAGAGATGCTTAAGAGAAATCCTGAATTATTTTTCCTTTTTCTTTCTTGCTATGCTCAGTTTTGACACTGAGAATTTTGTCCCCTTCTCCAAACAACCATAGCAAAAATCCTTTTAAATCCACTTGCTTGTTATCAGAAGTTGCTCTTCTTCCAGATACATTTACAAATACATACAAAACTCCATCCATTTAGTATGGACTTGACAAATACTCACAACATAATCTTCATGTGTAAAAGATTCCCTATAAATCAAATCCTGCTTGGATATTAGAACACGGACTCCAATGAAGAGAAAAGAAAATTAGGAGAGTGTGGGACATAAGAAACTGAATAAACAAAAAACTCTGGCATGCTAAAAGACAGAGGAGTGAGGAGAAAGCAAGTCAAAGACCTCTCTCTTGAAATCTTTCCTAATTGGCAAATCACTTCTATATCACCATGGTACTGCAGCACCACGAGGACACAGATCCTCCCTAAAGCAGTTGGCCTCCAAGCAGTTCAGTACATTTCAGGCCAGAGCAAATAACCTGGCTTCTGCAAGAAAACTGCCCAAACCCCAGAACATCTCATGGTAAGCATGTCATCTGCTTCCTCTTCAAAGCAATATGAAACAGGCAGGAAAAAGAGAGAATTTCTACCCTTTTCTCAGGGAAGAACTGTATAAAACGTATAAGATAATCAAAGAATCTTTTAGATTAAAAAAGTCCTTTAAGATCATCAAGTACAATCATTAACCTGCCACTGCCAAGTCCACCACTAAACCATGTCCCTGAGCACCACTTCTGCACATCTTTTAAATGTCTACCGGCATGGTGACTTCACCACTTTCCTGGGCAGCCTGTTCCAGTGCTTGGAAGCCCTTTCTGCAAAGGATTTTTTCCTAATATCCAATCTAAATCTCCCCTGGTGCAACTTGAGGCTGTTTCCTCTTTTGCTGTCACGTATCACCTGGGAGAAAAAACCAATCCCCCATCTGACTACGACCTCCTTTCTGGTACTTGCAGACAACAGCAAGGTCTTCCCCAAGCCTCCTTTTCTCCAGGCCAAACAGCCACATCTCCCTCAACTGCTCCTCATCAGATTTGTGCTCCAGACCCTTCAACAGCTCCATTGCCCTGGTCTTGCTGACCACACTGTTTTTGATACAGGCCAGGGGTGCCATTGGCCTTCTTGGCCACCCAAGCACATGCTGGCTCATGTTCAGCTGCTGTTGACCAGCACCCCTAGGTCCTTAGTCCCCCTTTTGTTGTTAATGTATTTATAGAAACTTTTAAAATTGTCTTCTACAACACTAGCCAGATTAAGTTCTACCTGGTGTTTGATCCTTCTGATTTTCTCCTTGTATAATCTCATAACATCCTTGTAATCCTCCCATGTTCCCATTCCCTTCTTTTAAAGTGCATTTTTTCCTGAGTCCTGGACAAAACTTTCTGCTTAGCCAGCCTTGCCATTTGGGACATGGGCACAGCCTTCTCCTGTGCCTTTAAGATTTCCTTCTGGAAGAGTGTCCTGCCTTCCTGGACTCCTTCTCCCTTCAGAACTGCTTCCCAAGGGACTCTGCAAACTAGAGAGGCCAAAGGCTGCCCTTCAGAAATCCAAGGTAGTTGTTAACTCCTCTCCTTACTTCTCAGAGAATCAAAATTGTAATTACTATGCCTAAGAGAGGCCCCAAGCACCAGCCCTTCCCCATTAACAAACAGCAGCTCCAGTGGGATGCCTTCCCTAGCTGGCTCACTCACCGGCTGTGTCAGCTGTGTATGGAACACTTTGTGTGCCTCTCCATCCTGGTTAGGTGGTCTATAACAGACTCCCACCCTGATTTCCAGCTTCTTGGCCTTCCCTCTGATTCCTACTCATAAACATTAAGCCCTGTGATCACCATGACTCATTTCTAACCAATCAAAACACAGGGCTACCCCGCCACCTCTCTTTCCTTGCCTATCACAGAATCACAGATAGGTTAATGTTGGAAGGGATCACTGAATGTCATCTAGTCCAGCCTCCCTGCTCAAGCAGGGTTCCCTAGAGCACACTACTCAGAAATGTGTCCAGACAACTTTTGAGTATCTCCAGTGGGGGAGACTCCACAGCTTCCCTGGGCATCCTGTTCCAGTGCATGGTCACCTGCACAGTGAAGCAGCTCATCCTCATGTTCAGATGGTACCTCCTGGGCATCAGTTTCCACCCGTTGCCTCTTGTCCCATTGCTTGGCACCACCGGGCAGAGCCTGGATCCATCCTTTTGACACCCTCCCTTCAGATACTCTTAGACATCGATGAGGTCCCGTCTCAGTCTTCTCCAGGCTAGACAACTGTCCCTCCTGAAGAGTTTATAGCCATCCATTGCAGCACTCCAGGCTTGGCCTCAAAGGAAATTTTCATTTGACGGAGAGAGCGGAGCACGCTGTAAGTGCTCTTGATCCCCGCTGACTGTGACCTACCAGATAGCAGAGGATGAGCGCTCCTCCAAATCATCATGGCGAGCACTTGCACAGCAAGCACTTGCAGCCTGGGTCCCTCAGCTGAGGGTCTGGCATAACTCTGAGTTTGGTAAAACAAATGTGTATTTTTCAAACACAGGACATTTCCTATGTTGAAGCTGGTCTAGAAGAGTTTCAACAAAATCTGTGAATGTGAGACACCTTTAGAGACCATTCAGTAGCATTCACGTGTCTCTTCAAGCTATTTAATTTACTGCTGTCATCTAAATGCTTTAGCAACCCTGGAAATATTTCTCTATGTTGATAATTTTTGGCAGTTTTAATAATTAATGCCTGCAGAATAAAAGGTGTGTCTATAAAGTGCTGTATATTTTTGTGTAGGTAGCTGCACATAAATGCAACCACAGGCACTTGATAATCGTGAAAAAAGTGTGAATGCTGAGTTCAGATCCAATGTGCCTATTGATTAAAATGCCAATAACAGCTACATATTGTAAAGATTAGGGACAGACTGCAAGATTATACGCGGAGCACACAAGGAAATGACTTGTTTAGATTATGCTATTATCCCTAGTGAATGTAGTCCACATAATTGTTCTGTCAAGTAAGATTTTTACACTGCAAATTAGAAAAGTGTGGGGGAACCTGTTACCCCCACTTGTCTGACCTGTTCCTGTCAGAAATATCTTTAGTTGGAGCTTCAGAATGAACAAACCACATAAAGTCTATACCCCCTTTCTAACATTATTATCCCCCCCGCTGGTTTAATTTATGTGTTTAATTTTGGTTTGCTGGGTGCAATATGGCTAATTGCTTGAGAACTGTGCAACCTTACAAGTGAAATTTTGCTTTTATAATTTGTAGCGCATCAAGTGTAATAATGTTCATTTAATTTCTGAAAAAGATAATTATGCTAATAGAATTATTTGAATAAAAAATTCACACTCTACGCAGGATAACGTCCTCTACCTCTTAATTTATACTAATGTAGGTCTGTAAGGAATTTTTAATAATGTACTTCAACCCAGGGCCAGGAAGGGCTAGACAGAAACAAAGGACTGACAGGCCTTAAATGGGACAAAAAGGCTTCAGTGGTCTTTGTAACAAAAGCTGTCAGAAGTGATGCAGGTATTGAATTTGGATAGATGCTACAAGATGTAGTAAGCAGCCCTGGTCACGTGGGGGGATGTGGTCTTGCTATGTTTAGCTAACAAAGTTAAAATAAGGAAGGGGAAAAAGACACTGCAGGTCAGCGATTGCCTTACACGCAAGTAGGGCTTGCAAGGTGTAACCCTTTGTGCAGATAACTCATTGCCTCCCCAAAATGTGTGGCACCTAAGAAGGGCCAGCATTGTGTGGGGCTGACCATGTAGAAGCCGGCACTCAAAAGGATGTGGCACCCAAAAGGATGTGGCACCCAAAAGGATGTGGCACCCAGCTTCTTCCATGACCCTGGAGAGGCAGCTGGGTGGAAAGCATGGTGACAGGAGAGGAACAGCACCTCCCTTGGTCCCATGGAAATGCAATCTACTTTCAGAGCCATCCATTAGGCACCAGTTAGCTTGGAATTGGCTCATAAGGCACCACACGTACTGCTCTCTGATGCCCAGACATCTTCCATGCTGGACAAACTCTGTTTCAGCATTTGGGTGGTGTCCTCAGGAGCACTGTTGGCCAATAAAGAAGCTTTTAGGGCTGAGAAGGGTCATTCTGAGGCGGGGTTAGCCAGGGAGTCTGCTAAGCTGTAGCCCAGCATGAGCCAACATCTCATCTGACCATCAGCCTGAGAGATGCACATTCCATGCCCCCAAGCCACACCTGAAGCACCCTGAGAGATGCCTTAAGGCCTTTGCTGTTCAAGGATGGACATCAGTTTAATTTTCCTGGAGTCATTAGGATTGTTGCTGCATTGGGTGACTCTGCTTTCAGTGGGGAAGTTGTGCCTTCAGCTAAGCTCTCTCTGCATTCAGCCTTTAGGATCCCTATGCAAATGAGATGTTAATGCAGCATAATTTGCTGTATTTAATTGTGGGTGATATCAATTATCAGTGTGGCCAGATTTAAAAACATGTGATCCCCATCTCTTCCCAGAGTAAACTTCCATCCCCTGGCTCTTGCCCGTGTTGCTCAGCGAGGGGCTCACTGGTGTCTGTCAACATTAAACCACACTAAAATCTCGTGCAGCAGTATGCAGTTCTTGCTTTTAAAATTGTGCTGTTGGGGGTTACTAATGTTGATTATTGCATTTGTAGCAATTTCCTAGACTTGGAATGAGGAAACTATTGCAAATCCTCTGTGAATGGCTTAAACAGGGAAGCATGATAAATGAAAGTTTCTAAAGGTGGTGACTTTCATACTAGAGTAATATAAAATACTGTGATTAATGCCCAGACTGTCAGTTCATGTTTTCTCCCTGAATTATTCCAGGAGGGTTTTTTTAACATGCCATTAATATATGTACAGGTGATAAAAGAGCAGGATTGGCAGCCTAAGAGCTTGAAAAAGCTATTTTTCTGTGGAAAGGATGTCGTTATTCGTGGCAAGTTTTGCACAACTCCTCTGTGTTTCTTCCTTTTAGCAGTGTTGTTGTCCTCCTCGTCCTTCTGCACTAAGTTAATCATTCACAGAATTGGTGATTTCAAGGTCACAAATAAGGAGACACTTTTTGCAGCTTCTTGTTTTTGCTGGAAAAGAGAGGGCACTCAGGTCAAGCCTATTCATTTCACAAATGCTGGCTGGCATTAATATCTGAATGCTTTCTTGATTTCCTCTGTTGGGTACGGGAAATAGCTTTAATATCTTGTATACCACAATGTGGTAGCTGTTGCCTTTTAATGTTGATCCCTACAGACCATCAATCCCTAACTAGTGTGGCTACTTACTGAAACTGAGATGGTTTCACACTGATTTATAGGTAAAAGATTCCTTGTCTCATGAGTAATTCCTCAAGCTGTATGGTTCCACTTAATTTTTTAAATTCCTTTGGCCATCAACCACCACTGATTTTTAGGTAAAACTCTTCACTGATTTGATTGTGGAGTACTTAAGAACATTAGTGGTATATATGGCCTCATGTTCTTATGGAGCCGAGTTACTTAATGATGTCAGAACATTTGTTTTTGAGATTTCCTCTTTTTTTGGTTTTGTTTTCCTTTGATAGCTTTAAATACAAAGTGCCTTATAATGGGGGAAGAACAAGTTTGTATGAAATAAAAACGGCTGTGGATCCTCACTGAAAACACATAGTGAGGCTATTTTTACTTTCATTGCTGAGTTTTGCAGAATAAACAGATTACAATAAACAGAATACAGAGAGATGATAGCATTATTATTATTATTTATACAGCACCATAAATGTGCATTCTGCTTAACATACAAATAAAAGATATCTCAGGAGATCGCTTCAAGTTCAACTCCAGCATAAAACACAACTTTCTCCTGAACATTTCCTTTTTTTTCACAGTTGTTAAGAACAAATGTTTCAGACTGGAGTGCATTAAACTGAAGAACTGAAATCCTTATCTAGGCTCAAAAAGAAAGTGATTTGATCTTACTGCTTAAATGTATAGGCCAAAACTCATTCTGTGATAAAAATCCTCTTGACTGCAGGGAAGGCCAGAGCTGACCCTACATTCCCACCAAAGCCGCTGGAGCACTCTGAACTTCTGAAAATTACGAAGAATTTTTAATGTTTTTAAAGGTGATGCCTCACTGTAGGTCATAACACCTTGCAAAAATTATTGCAACATGTCAAACTCTATATTAAGCACAGTGCTCACTTTCAACCAAAACCTTAATAATTTAAAACATTTTATTCTCTTTTTTAACCATAATAAACACTGAAGTGATTCAGGCCTAGAGAAGCTCTGTGAGGAAGGAAATCTTGTAGACTGAATACATTTAGAAACCCCAGCTGGAGCACTGATCCAGGTGATGAAAGACAGTTGTGTAAGCTCACCTCCCAAGGTGTTGAGAACATGTACATGCACTGTTGTTACCCACAGACATGAGCTGGGAGCCACAGGGGTGAAGGGAAAAACTCACTCCAGAGGAAAAAAATATTCCAAATGAACAGTTTTAAAGGAAAGTCACTGAAAATACTAACCAAGTAACACAACGAATTGATTGAAAATGGAGTGTTAAAAATACAATTAAAATAAATGTCTATATAGTGTTTACAGATTTGAGAGGGAGGAAAGAACATTTGTCGGAAAACTTTGTAATTTGCAAGGCAATGAGAGATTCTGGCAGGTGCCAAGTCCCATAGGGATAAATCATGGCCAAGCTTCAGAAGTCAGGAAGGAACATGGATTTCAGTGTACCTGCAACTAGGATCTTTGGCAAGGTGCAATATTTTGTGTGCCAAAGAGACACCTCTTCAGAACAAATTCTTTCTTTTAGAACTTAATTGTTAATGTAGAACTCCATTAATACAGTTGTGGCAAGAAGATTTATTTAACTTTAATCTCTTGACAAAGTGGGTAGCACTTCTAAACAGCCTTTTATAATACCTGTGGAAATTCACCCAATCAAAAAAAAAAAACTTCCATCCCTTTGAGCGAATGAATTGTGCTGCTGTTGGGGCACTGAACATTTACTGCGGCAACAAGCAACGAGAAGTAGTGTCCCAGTAAGAATACCACCCTAATCCCTCAGCTTTTCACCATGACACGAAGATAAACCCAATTCAAAACCTGCATACAAATATTCAGAGCAGGTTCCCAGAGCCATCTTCGTCTGTTGTCCCTGCTTACTCACACAGATTTAACAAGAATGCCAAGGCTGGAATTTTATAGCTCCCCTAAACATGACATAATGCTATTCTTTCTAATCATCACTGTCAAATAGCTAAAAATTCCTGAAGTGCCAGCTAAGCAGTGATGCAGAATAGACATCAATATATTTGAAATCTGTACCAGAGAACAGGAGTACTACATTTTTCTCTGTGCAAGAGTTTGTTTTGAGCATATGCACCATCCACGTCCTGAACTCTTCATAAACTGCAGGAGTAAACAGAGAGTGCTGCATTACGGTGTTGAAGAAGTCCTCCAGGTACTGTGCTTGTCTTTAAGTCATGAACAAAATTGACTTGCGAAGTCTGTATTGAATACTTTATTTTCAGTAAGAACCTGTGGAAGCCTATCTTTTAAGGAATGAAAGGAGAAAAGGCAAAGTCCTTGCTTCCAACCAGGTAAGATCTGATACAATTTCAAGAAAATATGAATGGTAGAATGATGTTCTAGCACTGCATTATATCTTCAAGCTGCAAAAGTTAGTGGACTGGAAATGTGCATCATTCCAAATCTGAATGGATGAAAGGGCCTTTGGTTCTCAAGGGTTTGTCCATAACAATTCAGACCACGTTAGAGTTTGGGAGTTTCTCCTTTTCTATTAGTTTGACCCACGGGTTAGGAAATAACTCTACTTGAAAAAATTTTGGACTCCTGTGAATTTAGTAGAACTTTTGTAGTCATCCATGTCTGGAGTGGGATTTTCTTGATTGTCTAAAACAACTGGAAGCAAATAGCTCAGTCTGAAAGAAAGTTTTGTAAAACCAAAGAGAAAATTTCTCTTCCAGGGATTAGAAAACACAAAAGCCAGTTCTGTTGAATTGAAGCCCATCTTTACAGTCCTTCCTAGTGTGATAATTGATTTCAAATAAGTTTTGAAAACGAGGGATGGCATCCAAAAAAAAAAGGCTATCTGGTATACCTGGCTGACATTTATTATTACAATCCAGTTTCTGAGGAAATGTTTTTGGACACAGTCCTTTTTTTGACCTGAAAAATAAGATCAGGAAGATTATAAAGTAATTCCAATGAGGGGAAAAAAAAAATGACCTGGATATTTTGTTTTAAAAGTCTCAATCAACAAACAGCCTCTAAATCGACAAACAGCCCCTAAAGCTGTTTGAAAGCCTAATGCAAAATTTCTGTTTAAGATCTAAAGGAAATTCGCTCTTGTCTATGGAAAGGGGTTCAGCTAGTTTCTCAAGGTCTGTTCCAGATGTTTTTAAATCTGCAGGTTTTAAATCTGCTTTACCTTGATAATCCTTCCCAAGACTATCCAGGAAGAGGTCCGGCTGCTCTGAGAATTCAGAAATAAAAAGAACTCTCCAAAGTGATCTTAGTGCTAACTTCAGCTGCCTCTGGCCCTCATCCAGCAAAGCACTTAAATCTGTTCTTCTCTTTGAAATTGGCTTGGCGATGTCAACAGGGCTTCTCACATATCTGCAGTTAAATACCAGCATAAATGATTATTTAGATCTAACCCCTCTCTATCAAGGCTCGAAGTACCCACAGTAGTCACTGTAAGGGAGGGCCTTGTTTCATATTTCTGTTCATCATGTTAACACGTTATTTTCTCTTTCTACGGATTTGTTTGACTTGCCACACACTGCTCTGGTGCAGGCTCCAAAGTTTCTTTGGCCCGAATTCATCGCTCTCAATCTAAACATCCCCACTTAACCCCTTCGATCACCTTCTTGGTACCCAGATGTATTTGCTGCAATGCCCATTTATTATCCATTATTTATCCATGTATTTACTGTCTGTGTCCATTGCTGGGGAATGCTGACCTTCAGTAAAGCCAGCAATGGCTTTTACTAATTAAAGAACAACCCACCTTCTCTACCTTTGCCCTTCGAATCCTCCTAGAAATCCTTTCCTCCTTAATAGAAAAACGTCTAGATGATGGAACAAAGCACAGTCATCTGGTGACCCTTGATTGTGTAGAAATCTAATAGCTGCCTTGCAAGCTGGAGATCCACCTTTCCTTTTTTTTTTTTTCCTTGGAACTTTGTAAAAGCTAATTGGAAAGCAATCACAGCCCAACACTTAATAGACTTTCACATTTCTATAGCAAACAGGTTTTTTCTGTTTTCAAGAGGCACACTCTGGGCAATTTGCTCCCTTTCATAGAAGGTAGGAAGTTTGATCCTGGCTAGGGAAGAAGGCTACGGTATATAACTTTTATTACCTTCTTTATATGAGAATAAATGTTTTATAAAAGTTCTGAAAATAATTTCTTATGTCAGAGAGGAAGAAACTTAGTTCTAGTACTCAAAATGCTTTAATTAGTTTTCCCTGAGTCTGTTTTCTCTGTTATCTCACTACAGCTGAATCGGTTTTATTACCCTGAAGAAATAATTTGCTCTTATTAAGACCAAGTACTCTATTCAATAATTTAATATGTTACATTCATCTTTAACGTTAAAAGGCCTGAGACAAAGTTCACTGAAATCAATGGAAAGTCTGCTAGGGACACCAAAGGGTTTTGGATCCTTTTGAGGGAGTTTTAGTCTGAAGAAACATCTATATTGTGGTTATTATGTGCAGCATATCTAACTTGGATATTATTAGAGGTGTAATTATGGTAGTCGAGGGCTCTGTGGGGCCAAATGGCAAGTATTTATGCAAGTCCTTGAGCAGGTGGAGCCTTTTTTAGTCTGAGTTCTTTGCTGCCATGGTTACACTACTACAAATACCTGCCCTTGTTAGCTTAAATTTAGTTTACTTATGGTTACACAAGTTGAAGTCACCCCAGTATAGCCAAATTTACTCTCCCTAGAGGTTTCTTGTGTTATGGTGATTTCATCCCTTAAATCAGAGATATATCTCTGTCTGGTTTTCCTTCATCACTGGCTGGATCACACTACTGCTTGTCAGCAGTCACCCGTAACAGAGAATCTTCTCTAGCAGTATTGTCATTTTCACTTACAATCTATTTTCTCCTTTCATTACTTGAAAACGTTTTGATACTCCTCCTTTTCTGATAGGTAATTTTTGTTCCTAGCCACCTGTGTTTCCCTCATGGATCTGTTAATGGCAATAAATTAATCCCGAGATGCGTTGTAGCATGGTTGAGCACCATTGTATTGACAGTTGAGCCAGAAAAGCCCTTCTATCTCAGTTCCTTAGAGACTGAACTTAAAAAGCCGTCCTAGAACATCCTACACTGATATTAGGCAGTATAAAAATTGTGTTGTGTGCTGGAAATATTATTCTCCTCCAACTGATAGTGAAGCATAATGCTTATCAAATATATTTTGGAAGTGTCCAGTATGCTTGCTTATAAGTCTGAGAATCACAAGCATCTATTTTCATTTTAGGAGAAAAATTAAAATGCCGCAATAAACATCTTAAACATTTATTTAACAAGAGAGAAAGTCCCTTATCATGTTCATTGATATTCAAGAAGGCAAAATCTGATGTCTGTAAGTAATCTTACATACTCAGCTATGGTCTGTTTTTGTTATGGTCTTGTAAGTCCAGTTGAAATTCCTTCACCATAACCCACTGGAACATTATGGGCCAGATCCAAAGCTGGATCAGATCAAGATTAATGGTTGAACTCGATCTTAGAAGCCTTTTCTATCCTAAATGATCCTAGGATTCTAAGAAGGGGCAACTTGATACTTACAGTTTCTTTTACCTTGTACACTATTTCAAAATGTAATGAAAGTTCCTTAAGACAGGCAATTTTGTGTCCTCATTTTCCATTGCTTTAATTTTTATTTCTTTTTTTTTTTTGAAGCTTGTGAGAATTTAGGCTAGACATAAATAATTTCCTCTAAGTATTTTCACAAATATGTGAAATATTTGAAACATGTGAAAAAGTGTGAAACCCTTAAGATTTTAAGGAATACCCTGAATCATGTGAGGGAGGCATAGAGTACTCTGGCTACAAGAACTGATATCTTGAACCCTGTAATTAATTTTAAAGTCATGGTACTGGAACGCTTCCACCATCTGTGTCCTCGATGCATGGACTTCATGAGAAGTATTGCTACAACCTCTAAATGGAAGGAAAAATGAGGGAACAAATTGAGCAGTTATTAAGAACGGAGCTATTTTCCTGATGAAACATGACTCATGCTGACAATGGAGATTCAAAGTACTCTGCAGATTTAATAGTCATAAGTAATATTTCACTGGTGATAAGTGATGCTTGAGATAGATAAATTTTGAAGGGAAAGAAATTCTGCCTGAGTTTGTTCAGACACTTGTATATCTTTTTTCTTGGATACCTTTACTACAACATCTATAAGGAACCAACGCCTAGGCTTTGGGGACAGCTGACCTTAATTTTTACGCCTAATGTGTATATGCCCAAATACATTGGAGTTTTGTTCCATACTCCTTGTACTATTTTTTTTTTTTTTTTTACTTCAGAACAAAAAGAATATAAGAATATATTGATATGCCTGAACTGATTAAGTGAATGACCCTGATACAACCAATTAATAATGTATATTCTCACTTATCTTGAAGGGTTAAGGAAGACAGCTCTTGGCAGGCAGATTCATAACACTCAAAATACCTGATGTGAAGGCGTGAGCTCAGAAGCCAAAAGAGGCATAGACAGACTTCATGTCTTACTGTCTATTCTTCTTTGGGAGGTTCTGAAATACCATTCTAAAAAGCTTTTACCATGAGTGTATGTAGGTGAAGACAGGATTTATTATGTGTTAATTATAATCTACCACAGGCCCATCAGAATGCTATTGCTGGACCAAAGAAAAGTACCTCTTGAATGTAATCTTGATGGCGTACGAATCTATATCATAGTTCCTGCTACGTATGTAAGAACAATTGTTTTACAGTATAACTGTATTAAAGTAGCTTTTGCAAAACTTCCCAGCTTTTCCAGAGAGTTTTAAAAGCTAATATCACTGTCGATGTAATATAAAAGAAAGATTTTGTTCTTACACTTTTTAAATGTGAAGAGTACATTTGATATTCTTCATACAATACTGGTTTTTAATGAGGTAAAATCTGTGCAAGGTGTCTGTTTCTTGACTGATAGAAAAGCAGCAGAAGAAATTAGTATTGTGAGAGAATATTATTTGCTTCTCTTGGCACTATCTTTTTGTCTTCATAGCTGAATCCTTTATTATTTTCATCCTTGCTCTATTGAAATCTGGGGGCAGGGAATACTTGTGGAGCAGGATATACCTCCAAGCACACGCAGGTGTACTGAAAAGCCTTATGTGTGAACTCCTGCAGTGATCCTTTAAATCCTTAAGCTAATCTATTGTCCATCTCCTCTATACCCAATGCTCTGTTCCTCTTTTTCTCTGTTTTCAAGTTGGACAATTCTATTTTCCGCTTCACCGAAACGAGAGTCAAAAGCCTTTGATTTATACCCCCAGTTCTCTCATTTACAGATAGTACCATTACAGGGATTTTTCACTATCCATTCCGCTTTCAGGTAAGGTTAGAAGTGCTCTGGATCTTGACAGCTATGCAGCAGCAATAGGCTCAGGAGAGCTGCAAGAATGAGTCATGTGTTCTCCAGTGGCAAGTGGGGAGGAATTTGTATTCTTGAGCTGCAAGAGGTGGTTTTCTCCTCTTTTATTTCAAAACAAGACTTATTCCTGGGTGTTCTAGCCAACCAAATTGATCAGCAAAGCCACCAGTTTTAGGTCAAGAAGAAAAGAAATATGTTTTGAAGCGCAAACAAACGTATAACCTCCTTTCCAATACTAGGACAGCCAGACTTCTGTCACTGTTTCTCATAGGTTACTTCTCTTCCCTTCACTCCCACGGCCTGCTGGAAGAACTTGCTGTTACTTGGGGTTCCCAGAAGAAAATGGGTGCACCCCTTCACTCATGTACTCTTTGTCCAGCCAACCTCTTTCAATATGTGATCCCCAGAGGTGCAGAGTGCAAGCTGTCCCCGGACAGCTGTACTTATGCTATAAATATAATTGCACAAACTTCTTACCCAAAGCCAAGAGCCCTTGGTGAGCCAGCCTTTACTAGCAGTGGGCAGCAGAGTGTTTGCAGAAAGGGACGAGTGTCAGGTCACGTATATGTGGAGAAAATCTCAGAGAGATGCCCAAATCCTACTGAAAGTTGATAGGAGCTAAGCACTTAACAGACCCTTTCTGCTCCAGCATGCCTTGTCCTGAGATAGAGATGTATTACTCATGCAGGACTCAGTGCTTCTAAGGTGTGGTTTAGTCTTGCTAAAAATGAAAGAAAGAAATAAAAAAACTCAACAGCATTGCTTTCCACTGAGTCTAATCAGGTACCTAGTCTATATTTTTTCCTAGCTAGACCCTTAAATATATTTAGAATATGAACTACAACAGAGAAGATCAAGGGGTTTTATTTCAATTCTCTGACAACCTCTGATTTAAATTCATTGCACTGTTACATTTAAAAAATAAATTTTCCTGTATTTAAAAGGGTTAAAAAAAAGTAGTAAAAGCAGCTCTGCTTTACAGATAATGATAGCATTTAATAGCTCCATGTGAGTGCCAGTATTAATGCTATGCTGAGGTACATGGTGAGGAGGAAAGCAAAGTTTTTACTGCTTTTCTTAGATGTTTTTTACAACTAACACTCAGCCAAACTGGGAATAAGGTGGCAATGTTACATTCCTTTATGTCCTGCTAGCTGTATGACACCTCTGGTTAATGCAGCCTTCCTCCAGCACACTGAATATATCAGCCTCTTTTAGATACAGCTGCCAGAACTAATGTCAGGAAAGCAAGTGGAAGACCAGGCATAGACATATCTTTAGGCTGGCAGTCAGAGAATAAACTCTTTCTGGAAATTTTTTTTGAGGACAATTTATTTTGTAACATCCCTATAGGGCAACAGGAAGGGTCAGAAGTTAAATGAGAGAGCAATTTGTTGACAACATGGGGAAAATGCTGCTAGTGGACTTTGAAGTGGGAAATGTTTCTTAAAAGCAGACCAGATGGAAGTTGATCATTTTGATGCTTGCAGGACACAGAATAGACATATTGTCAATTACCTAAAAGACTGCACAATTTGTCAAATATGAGTGGGACAAGAAGTGAAAGAGAAGTTATCCATATAGAGGAGTTCAATGCACAAATTATCCCAGCTGAGTGAAAATCTCTAGCAAGAGATCTTTAGAGCATATTTTTGATCCTAGATAAAAGATTACACTTGGCAGTGATGTTTTTTCTTGGTCTTATTTTTAAGCTGGATTTGCCAACAAAATGTTGTTTAAACACTCAGGTTGTCTACTTATTTTTTGGTATCATGCCTTGCCTTTTAAATCAACTGGTGATTTTTGACAAGGGGACAGAGGTCTCTGATATGCTGTCTTCCTACACAATTACTGCATACAGACAGTTTGATAGAGAGCTCCCTGCTAATGTCTTCTTGTTGCAGTATGAGCACAAATCCTATCAGGCACCAGTGAGTCTGTACTGTTGCAGTGTGCCCTGAGAAACAAAGCCAGAGAAAGGCAGGTTTCATTCTTTGTGCTGCTTATGAAGTTTTATTTTTCCACAGTCTGCTAAATTCAGTAGCCAGTTTATGCAAAAAGACTATCATATTTATAAGAGGGCATACATTAATAAACTTCTTCTTCTTCTTCTTCTTCTTCTTCTTCTTCTTCTTAATTATTATTATTTGAAAAATTATTATGGTACAGACTCCCATAGGCATCTAGGCAGGCAAGGAAGAAAAGGCCTGATTCATTTTCTATTTAAGACAAACCTAGCAGTTTATTTGCCTAAAATACTGTACTACATCAGGCCATTGTAAATGATACTATATGGGAAGTACATGACAGGTAAGCTTTTAATGTTGTCCATGAGCCATCAAAAAACTTGAGTCTATGTGGTTTTGACCAAAAAAAAAATCAAGGTAAGTATCTCAGAAAAGCCTAACAGATAAGAAACAGAGAGAGGAATCCTTAAACATTCACGTGTTCACACATGGAATTGGGAAGAACTACATATGAGGGAAAAAAAGGGATCATTTTGTTGTGTCTGAGAGCCACACAATTAGAGATGCATAAACCAGCAAGCTGAGATATTAGTCAAAGATATTGAACAGGACATCAATCTGACCTAGAGACAGTACAAACAAACTAGTTTAGACAGCAGTAATGCTCAGCAAACAGAGCTCTGTCTCTGTGTGTGTCTGTGTGTGAGGGTGATACACTCAAGAAGTGCCAGATTGGTGTTAAACTGCAGGCCAGTTGTTCATAGCTTAGGAAATACTTAGCATAAGGCCAACAAGAAGCCTTGGGGATCATCTATACAAGCACAATCCTTGGGGCATCACAAACATCTTTGCATAAAGCAAGACCAGCTGGCAGAAAGGAAGAATAATTTTCTCTAATATTTTAATTTATTAGCTGTAAAGAAAGGCTGACAAGAAATGTGAGGCATGACCATGTACAACAGGAGGCAGAGGTCAAACAAATGCTGCATATTCTGAATTCCACAGGAAACACCCCTCCAGAGGACAGCAGTCACAATCTTCAGGGACTGTACTGATTAAAATGAAAGAAGAAAATACAGAGACAGAAGCAGAAGCAGTAGCAGAGAAAGCCAACATATTCTGAGCTGGCTGCTATCAATCAAGTTAGTACATTACCCCTAATCATCTGGAAATGCAGTTTTTCCTCAGCAGAGCTGACTACATGTAGTTTCTCAGTCTACTGCAATGGAAAGTACAATCACCACCAGAGAGCAAGTTGCAATCCCAAATAAATTATACAATTAAGAAATCATTTTCAGAGCACTGTTCTAAGTTATTTGGGACACAGCCCTATTGAAATCTTTGTCTCTAGGCATCCTTAGGCTCTCAATGAGGTTTAAGGGGTTATTTAAAAATATAGATATTAGAGAGCATGTGAATATGGCAAATATTCCACAATGTCTGTCCTGACGCTACAAACCACCAGACTATCAGCAAATAATAAAAGAGTCATTAAACTCAGACCTCACTGAAGTCAAATGAAAGAGAGGAAAAACTCAAACCCTCCAAATGTTGATGTGTTCAGTGATGTGTTTCAATGAGTGAAATGACTGAATTTTGTACACAGTACATTTATATACTAAAGCACACATCTAAAAAGAGAGGAAGCATAGGGAAAGAAAGAGAAAAGAAGAGACCTGAGGGGCAAAAAAGAATGGCTTAGTCTGAGGATCTCAAAAGACACAGTGACAAGATCCAGACATGCAGAGCAGAAGGAGCTCTTCAAAGTCAGTGTGAGAAAACCACTTTCTACTCAAAACTGTACTGCCCACAAATCTACGATGCATTTTCTCACACGCATAGCCCAGACCCTGCAAGCTGAGTCGAGTGTAGGGGGTGTGGGGTGGGGGCAGGTATGGCAGACTGACAGCCTGAGCACACCAGTGACTAGCAGGAGTTCACCCACCCGCCACTGGCAATATCCTCCGCCCAGGAGGCACTTCACATGAAAGCAAATGAGGTGTTAGCTGACTCAAGCAGTGCAGAGGTCACTGCTGATGAAAGACTGGTGAGCAGGAATTCAAAGGAGCAGCTCGACAGGAATGCAGTTGCATGACAGGAGCCAAAGGAGTTGAGCATGCTGCCTGCATCTATTCCTGAAAAACAGAACAGAGGAAGGTGAAGAGGCTCAGCTGTTTTGCATATAACCTAAGGAAAGAGGACTCGGTGAAGGAGGACCGAAGATATCAAAGGAAGGTTGTCCAAAAGTGATGACAGTGGCAATGTGCTTTCTGCTGAGCTTTGTCCCACCGTTTCCTCAGGTCATGCTGTCCAAGGGCTGTGTCCTGCAGCTGTGGGCCCACATAGCACCTCGTGTGCTGGCACAGGGGCTCCAAGTGTTTGCAACCACAACTCGTCACGTTACTGAAGGAATGTGGGAAGGGAAACTGCTGCTTGAACACACGTGCTTTCTCGAAAGCAGGGGAAGCTGGTAGGTGAGAAAGAAGGGTAGGAACAAACTTTTGGACACCCTTTAAAACAAGGCGAAGCTTAGGTCTGCTCAAAACTTTTTTGTCACTTTACTGACAGAAAACAGGATTTTCAGCTAGTCTATATATTCATGAAAAGAGTTGATTTCTATAAAAAAAGCTTCGTATTTTTAGGAAGGGGATTAGGAGAAGATGAAATTTTTCATGCAACTGAAAAGGCTACAAACACTGCTTGATTGCACTTAATGTTGTCTCAATGTAAAGAGCTGTCAAAATTTTCCGTATCACCTCCATGATTGAGTACAGAAATGAACCACAAGCCAATAAAATCTATTTTAAACAAAGCCCTGTAGTCAGCAGTGCCAAATTACATCTTTATCTTTAAAATAACAAATAACATTGACAAAATTTGCAAAAATAGGAAAGACTTTTCTGTTATGGCCCAGTTCAGGGAAAATATGTGTCAAAATACCTGAATGACCTTTTGAAAATATTTTGTGAAAAAAAAATACTAAGCATGAAATTGAAATCATATCCTGATCCTTAGCTGGTGTCACTGTGTACAGGTAAGAAACAAACCACTTGTTCTTAGGTCTGGAAAAGAATGCAGGCAATAAATATCAGACCCATTATTTCTCCTTTAACAAGCAGTGCAATATTTCAGCCGAGAAATCTCCAGCCGTCCTCAATCGTTACTAGCAGCCAAATCTAATCTAAAGACTGGGGACATGGATGAAAGTGGGATACAGTTTCTGTCTTATCCTGAAGTCTATACCAAGAATAGCCTTCACTTGATCCAGAAGAACAGTTTATGGCTCCAGGACTTGAATACCTTCCCTGTTGCTCACTTACATGCTTTGCTTGCAGGAAATCAGGTTCCTGCTGCCAATTATGTTCATCATCATCACTCACACACAGAGCCTTTCTAATCTGAGAGACTTTTGTTACTCTGAGTGTGTGTTGCTACCCTGAGCTGGTGTTTAACCTCTTCTCTGTCAGGTCATGGCATGTGGTCAAAGAGCACACACATCTCTAGGGATATGGAGGGGCAGAAAACTGATGGGTGAATGGGTCAGCTGGAGATGCTTCTTCCCTGTCCCACCGTGCTGTATTTCATGCCTGCCGCAGTCAGTTCTGTATGTAAAGGTCTTTTTTCAATAGCACCTTTAATTTCCCAAGGGGTATCTAAAAATACCTAAATACAGGATTGGTATAAGCAGCCCAGTTCTGAAATGAAAAGATCCGTTCACTATTTTGTTTCTCAGTTAGAGACAAAGCAGTAGAGTGTAACTGCTGCTGCTGTGCTAGGTAGCTCTTATGCTGCCCAGCACACACCTCTGTGCTAGAATGATGTTTACTGAGGGGTCAGAAGTTGCAGGCTTCTATAGGAAGACACTGCATTATGTATGGTTGGAGGTCAGCTCTTGAGTCTTGGAGTTTGGCTCCTTTCAACTCCACTGTTGGCATCTCTTTTACTTTTAGACTTTCCTCTCTGATGGAAATGTCCAACATCTTAAATCAAGGCTGTATTTCTTCCTTTGCTGAAAAAAAGAAAGTGGGATTAGGAGGGAAAGCATCGTCCTTCCTGGTTTTGAGTCACAGAGGAATAATGCTTCCAGGCAGCCTTTACTCACTGGGCCTCCCAAATAACACTATCAGGAGGACAAGGGCGCCCCAGGAAATAAGACACAAATATTCTCAGGTGCATGAAATAATTCTTTCATCATGCTCAGTGAGTCTCAGAGATGCTCTTTGTAAAAGACAAATATTGATTTCTATGTAGATGGATATCTGTGTAGATAGATATCTGTGTAGGCACCCAACCCTCGCAGACAACCTTCATGAAGTATTTGCTGTCTGAAATGTGTAAGCCCCTTTCGGTTACTTCCCTTTTCCTATTCAGATTTTCCTAAAGCTTTTTAGTTGGTTGATAATTTTTTTTAATTTGCCTGCCCTTGTGCTTAGATTTGCTAACCCCTTCTCAGGCCTGGCTAAGCTGGCTTTGGTTGTATTGCCATTGAGCAATAATAAGTATTATTCAGATACAAAAGTGTTTTCAGAGGAAGAGGCTATTGCCATCTGACGGCTGTGACAATTTACAGGGAGGGAGTTCTTGCATGGAATACAATTCCTTAAAAGAATAGAAAAATGTGAGAAAAGGGCATTGTAGTAACACAATGAGCAGAGCTGGTCCTTGTTGAAGAAGAAGAGTTAAACCAAAATTCTGTTAAGAATAAAGTTTGGTAGCTTCATTTTGGTGTCTCTTCAGCTTTTGCTGCATGCTGGCATTGCTTGCAAAGAGTGAAATTTAAGTGAAAAGTCCTATTTTATCCTTTTCTGTTTGCAAAGGTCCAGCCACTGCCCCGTCCCCACAAAATGATATGAAAAGGAAACCAGCTCTGTGGCTTCCTAAGCACAATGAATCCATTTAGCTGCCAGAATACAATGTTCAGAGTCCAGGCCCCAATTTCTGTCTCCGAAATTTTCAGTTACTGAATTAAAGTGGCAAGGTCTGTCTGGGTGACGATGCTTAGGTCATTATCTTAGGATGGTGATGCATCACACAGTCCCTTTTTCCCCCTGTAAGTGGCCTTCTGAAATTTTGAGATTCTCTTTTCTTTCATGTGCTTTGGATTTGTCATCTAGGAAGTTAGCTTGTTTGGGAAAAAAAAGTCACACTTTTCTCCAGGTGTAGAAGGTGTATATTCCTATGCCTACTTCCAGTGTGAAAATGACAGTATTTAACTGGGTAGCGCCTTGATGGGTCTTGTGTTTTGCCACCCTCACTTTTTGCTGTTACTCTGCCTTCGGGATTTCATTTGCATTGCACCCATTGGCCACAAGTCTATGGTCCAGCCTGTGGAACCCAGGGAAAAATAGCACTTAAAATCTAGTCTTGGACTCTCCCCACAGACTGTCCAGGTGTTCCAATTTACTGTCTGTCCTCTGTGTTATTTTTGTGTGCTTTTCATTTAGGGGTTAATATTTGCTTCTGTTTTGTTGTGATTTGCAGCAGATACCTGGGTCTGTTCACTAACATTTGAATGAGAGAATCCTTTCTATCTAGAATTATTCCCATTGCTGAGTGCACAGGAATCTACTCCCCAGGTACTTTCCTTTGCTTTGGCCATATAACAGTCAGTCACTGTATTTTACTCTGGCTGCCTCATTTCTGGGAGCTTGCTTCAGACTCCATTGAGTTTATTGCCTACACTGTGTCAAACTACAGTTCATTATTGTCGTCATTTTATTAAAATAGTCTCTAAGTGCACCAAATTCTGAACGCTTGACTGCAATATTCCACGCAGATCTACTTTATTTTTATATTGGTCAAAGCCAACAGTAAAGCTGCCATTAACAGCCAAGCTAACTCCTTTGTGAAGTGCTTCCATGCTTTTCCAGTGCCTGGCATTTTGTTGTTGGCTCTTAAATGCTGTACCTCAGCCCTGGGTACATACTGCTTTTGCATACCAGAGGTAAAGCACACTTCTATTGAACAGGAAGCAGCATTAAACTAGCTGAAATCCAGTTCTATATTTAGAGCTTCATGCATTCTTTATAAGTTTTGTGTTATCTCTTCTAATCTGAAAAGGAAAGCAATGCATTTGGCCTTTATGCCATATATTAAACTCTAGAGTGTTAAATAGAAAGGGGAAATGTGTATGAGTCGATAAGTGATCTTTAATATGTAAAACACACTGCTTACGTTCTTCAGATCTATGGGAGAGATACTGTCAGGTTTGTGTGTAGCACAACAATTCAGAAGTGTGTGTACTTTAATGCCAAGCTCATAGGAATGCGATAATGAAATGCAGGTTCCTGAGAACTTTACAGAAAAGTAGGAGAAAGTCAAAGAGAAACAGCATTTGTGAAGTGGAGGCAAAATACAGAGCATTCTTTTAGCATTTTAGCATTTGTGTTCTGTTGATATTTTATTGTTTCATACAGCCTGAGTAATAAAACTGTGGAGCATTTGAGATCCTGTCATGCCTTTAAGTTGAGCTTTTCCAGGGAAAGTGAGAAAACATGTGTACAGTAATGTTTATCTTGTATGTGAATAACTGTTCATGAAGTATAGTCATACTGAGAATCTCATTTTAGTGCAAGTGAAGCTCTTGAGATAATCATGTCTGGATATTTTTAATAGCTCTTGGCAATATCTTATCCCCTTCCACTCTAAGTGCCTTTGAAAACCCTCCAAGTGCTCCAGGAAAATGCTTTAGAGCAGAGCTATATGTGTAACAACTTCAGGTATTATCAAGAAAAACTTAGATAAGAAAAGATGTTCAGACCTCGTACTTTCCAGTCTTCTACAATTAAGACCCACTGGTTTAACTGCAAAACTTATATGGAGGACTAAAAATATGCAACTTCCTTACCAAACCCACTATAAAGGAATGCATTCCATTGGGTTTTTGAGACAAAGTACAACAGCTTAATCATTGGGTAGGGCTGGTGAGCTGAGCGTGAGGAAACAAAATCATGACCTCAATCACATTAGCACCATCCAAGTGAATAAACTGGCAAAATCTAGTGTTTGAGGCCCTGGCTTAAGCAAACACAATCAAACTCCTAATGTAAACAAAAGAAGTTAAATTTCTTTAATAGGTCAGCGATGAGTTTAATCAAAGAACAGAACCTTATAAGCATAATTTTGCTTCCATATCTTGTAAAAAAAATTCTAGTCATAATAATAGATTCCTTTCCCTGAGACTGATTTTACAGCAACTCTTGAGTAATTACGTACATCTGGCGATAACTTTAAAAACTGCAGTTATAAAAGGAGCTAAACTAAAGACCCTGAGCTATAATAGATCAGGTTTTGGAGCCATATCCATTGTGACACCCTCTACAGGACAAATGCTGCTGCAAATTTGGAAAGACTCAACTTTCAACTTATTTATGACGTTGTTATTTTTAACATCTTGATTTCCAAAAATGGTGGAAAAGCAGCAAGAAAGATTTTGCTGCACATCTCTAATTAAGTTCAACCCAAGTGCAGCCAGTGTTGTACAGTAGAAATTTCACATCACAGTGAACTTGACTGGACTGATAGTTGACCATAACTGATGAATATTTACAGAATTTTTCTAAAGCCCCCTCCCCATATATATTTGTATGAAAAGCTAATCTAAAAAATGTGTAAAATACACATTTTTTGTCACACAGTTCAGAAATCTGTCAAACGCTCTTAGCTGGCTCATCAAACCCTGACCAATAATCCATCTTCCCTGCTCAGCTCAAATATTCCAGACATCTTGGTAGTGTCATATAGCTGTCATTTTTCAAGCTATCCATCAAAGAAGAGTTTCCTTCCTTTCCTGAAACAGACATCCCCTCTCCCTCCACCCCCGCTAAATTTCAAGACAATGTTGGGTACTGGATTAAGTGTTTGAAAAAGAAATAGGGACCTTGGGAGCTGTGTGCTTCCACTGTATCATGAGGGTTTGGCAGTGCTTCTGTTGATTCCTAGTTATTTATCTTGCAATCGTGCTCTTATCTGAATGGCTCACAATCTTTTGGGTACTCAGAACAACTCTGTGAGATAAAGGACAGATCCTCTGTCACTCCTTTGGCGACTAGATCCAAAATTTGGAAAAGCATTTCGTACATTTATTGCTGGGTCGGAGACAACCAGGGAGACACGGAAAGAGGAAGAACGTTACCAATTTTGAGTGCTCCAACAGTTCAAATGCAACACTAGGTCTGACCTCATTACATTTTGAAGCCACAGGACTTGTAGAATCATTATAGATTTATTAAGGTTGGAAAAGACCTCTAAGATTACCGAGTTCAACTATTAACCTGACACTGCCAGGTCCACTCCCAACAGAGGATGCTGCTTAGCCTGTATACCTGACAGGGAGAGGGAAAGAGTTATCAGAGGCTCCCAAGGAGGCCATCATCTTGCCCAGGCACTCAGTACTACAGGCTTGAACCATTTCCATCTTCTGCTGGAAAGGTGCGTCCCTGAGGAGACAACAACTTCAGTGTACTGCTGGACCTCCTCTTCTCTTGACTCACTAAAGTGTGTTGTGCATGTCTTGTGCCTCTCAGCTGTAGGAAATGCATGTGGAGTTGTAAGAGCTGGCATCTCACGGCTAATTAGTCAGTTCCCTCATCCAAGAGAGCTGAAACCCAGTTGGTGAACCAGGGGCTCTCAGATGAACATTTCTGTCTGTACTTCTGTTTCTTGTACAACTTACTCATTTGCTGCCAATGCCCATGATATTAGACTTCCCCTGACACACCCTGCATATTTAGGAAAAGAAGAGGGGGATGGCAGGGAAAGTCAGCACCACAGAGCTTAATTTCAGACCTTGGTACCACTGGGGTATAGGCAGCTTCAGGCAGAGCCACACTGGGGATCTCCAACAGTAGGATTTTCACCACCAGAGCAAGCTGTCCCTCAAAAGTATCATCAGCAGCTGTTGGGAAGCATGGAAGTTCTGCGCGATGATTTTGGGGAAAAACGAGTTTGCGTGATTTGTTTGGGGAAAATACCTCTTGTGGCTCATGGATGTAGGGTCACACAAAAACATAATACCATAGCAGAGTGCCTCGAAGCCCAGGATAGACATGCCTCCATTTTCTGGGCTTATTTTTATTTTTCTCACTTGAGTACAGAGGTGACTGGTTATTTTATATAATTACTTACAGGGTATTTTTTTTTTTTTTTGTATTTCCAAAAGATACCAGAAATCATTTGAGGAGGGGAACAGAAAGAAAATCAATATGCCTTTGGGTCTCTCTACTGAATTTGATAGGAGGCACTGGGTTTTGCATGTAGAGACAGATTAGCTGGGCAGAATATCTGCCTTAAGAGGCACATACACATGTGTATGGTATGTACAGTACAGAAAATAAACTTGTATATGTGTCTCTTTTTGTGTATGTTTGGTGATCTGTCATTCAAAAGATCTGCATAAAAAGTCAGTCTTTGCCTTTTACCTTACAGGTAATAAACCCATTGTCAAGTCAGGACAAAATTCTTTTGCCATATATTCGACCCCTGCTTCATGGGGTTGTGGTGGTGGGTAATAAAACAGAATATAATTAAAAACACATTTGAAAATTATTGTTAGGATTTTTCTTCTAAAGTACTTTCCTGAAAAGCCAGACACCCTACTAGCATCACTCCAATTACAGGACCCAGAGGGAAGGGAAATTATAAGTAATAATTTTAGAAATAGCCCCAGGATGCACTTTGCGTGCCTCTGAGCCTGGAAAACCCCAAAGATCATAAGTCTGCAATATAGTAGCTGTCTTATCCCCAGGCAGAGCTGCAGTCTCACTGGAAGCCTGACAGGCACACTGCAAGGCATATATCACAAAAGCATCACCAGTAGCGCTTAGCCATTCAGATCTGGTTCTCAAAAATAATTTGAGTTCAGGAGAGAAAAACTGGCAGATATTTTTGGGAATAAATACTAAGTGTCATTGAGGCTCTGGTTCCATATCCCATTGGAATGATTTCTTTGTTATTATTGTTCAGTATAATGACCTTAACCCTGTTACTTCGATGGCCTAAAGAGAAATAGAATTCTCGTAGAATGGGTAGTCCTGGGCACAACCAGACTTGCGGAGGCCACAAGATCACAACTATACATACATTTTTGTAGCTGTGGCCCCTGGAACAGCACTCATTAGTGAGGACTGTAGTGACTTTCGTTATGAAAGGGAATATTGTTTCGTTAATATTTTCTTTGATGCTACCAGGCAGGGCAAAGCATGCTTCTCCTGTTTATTCTTATGCTTTCAGCTCTATTTGACAAATCAGTGCTGGAAGAGTTTTCTTCCTCCATTTTAGTTCTTAACTTTCCTTGCTCTAGTGTGAAGTAGGATGGAGAAGAGAGGAAGAGGCACTTATCATTTGAGTTTTGGAATCAGCTCTAGTAAATCTCAGCAGCCAGCCGGCAGCTGACATCTCCTAATGAGAATGATCCTTTGCTGCAAACAGCCAAGTTCCTTCTTCTGGGTTCTGCTGCTGCCAGCATTCTGCTACAGAAAGACTCTCAGAGGCAAAAAATATGTTAGAAAATAGTAGCGAGAAGGGAAATTGTATTGGCTGCAAACCTGTCAACCCAAATCAGATGTTAACTTCTCTCCTTCCTTCCAATTTAGTGGGAATAAGCTAAGGATTTGAAAATGTGACTTTTCTTCAAATATGATCCTATTTTTCACACCCTATGTTAAAATGTGCTATTATATTAGTGCTGTCTTGCTTTTAAGGGTCTAATGTGAAAGAAAAATGTCTTATTTTTAATAGATTGGAAATGTAACAGCATGAGAGTCATTTGCACCTGAAACTTCCTTCTTCTCACTTCCCTCGACACACCCCATTCAAATCCACAAAGGCCATTTTAACATTTAGCACATGAGAGCTTTTTGTGTGGTCAAATTGGTTTTTTTGTACTAATAATTCTGCCTGCTGTTAAGCTTTCAACGTACAAAAGCAGGACGTATTCTTTATATGCCTTTTTTTTTTTNAGATTAAAGAACAAAAGTCAGAGCTCCACAGGGGGCAAAGAGAGAAGTTATCAGTATAGATACATGCCTCTTGCTTCTTCCATGCGTTGGGCTTCCTTCAGTGCTGCAGGTCTGGAAGCATGCAGCATGACTTCCCAGACTTTCCATGATGTTTGGAGTTCTCCTTAGGCTTCAGCTGTGGGAAAGAGAAACTTTCCTGGGAAATTCAGCTCACTTCCCTTTTTTCTCAAAGCAAATTACAAATACTGCAGGTCTCAGAGAGCAGCCTCTGACATGGGTGCACATCTCTCGGCTGGAGACTGAAGGCCGATAAAAAGCATAATTTATAAATCCTTGTGATCTTTAACCTAATGTCTTGGCTGTCTTTATGGGGAGTGTGTGAACCAAAAAGAGTCCACAAATTATTTTTTAGTGCTTGGATTTGGTGGACCTGAGCAGACAGGTAGGCAGACATCTGATGTTTAAAAGGCACGATGCATAAGAGACAGGCTCAGCTCTGTACACACAGCATAGAGGGGGAAGCTGGCTGGAGGTCCCGTGTTCTCTCTATAAATTGCCAAAGGGAATGAAATTCAGAGCAAATGCTCAGACTTTTTGATTAAATCAATCCATTGCCACTACTAAATGCATCTTGTGTTCTCTTTTATTGTAGTATATTACCCAGCAATAGTTGGTACCATAAATGATCTCTATAATCTTCTGGAGCTCTAGGTGAAGTAAAGATATGCAGGTCTCATTATCTTCAAATTTTCCTACTTTTTTTTTAAACTTCAATCAGGTTTTTAACATCTTCTTATATGTCTTTTATTTTCTATTTGTTGTACGAGAAGGTACAGGAATTCATTCTGGAGATGCTGATATATTTGTGAATGATGTAGGTGTAAAGTCAAGCTGAAGTGGATGCCTTCTTAAAATGAAATTGCTGTACAGGGGACCTACCTGTGACGGAAGAAACAGCAAAGAGTAGAGAGCAAGATTCCTATGTACTTTTACTCTTCTGTGCCCTTCTCTCTATTCATCAATTTTCCTGCTGGGGAACAGGACATTGTTTAATTTAGCGATGCAGTCTGCTAGCCCTGTTGTCAGGACCTGGGGACAACATTATAAATTAAAATCTCTGTTTGGGGAAATGGTGCAACAGGCCATAGGGTTGCTTCAGGCTCTTCAGGCACGGAAGGAAAATTGAGAAACTAAGCTGTACTCAATCTTTCCCCCTATCAAAGGAACATACATATGTTCTGAAAATTGCCCTCGTAAGTTTGCCACATTGAAAAACTGGTAATCAATCCCATATATATGTGCCCTGCAAGATAGTGTATACAGGCATTCAGAGCTGCCCAAGTCATCACTTCTTTAGAGGTCTCTGGAGTTGCACAGCCTGTCCACTTTCCTCATTCCCAAAGCATCAGTGAAAAATGCTTGATAAAGTTATAAGCCCATTTAGGTTGGAGGCAGACAGTTATCCTGGCCTAGTGCCCATCACAAAAGTAAATGAGAAACACTGCAGAAAATTCCTGGCCATATAATACACACACACACACACACACACACACACACACACACGCACTCTTGGAAGAGACAGATAGACCTTTCAGCCTGTCTTTATCAGTTCGTTAGTTCTAAAGAAAACCAGGCAAGACTCAGCATCAATAACTGAATACCCAACTCCGAGACCTTGAGTAGCAATTGCACTGCGTACCTTATGTGGGTGGATATGCTGGGAAAAAAAATATCTGCACGTGGATCAGATGCCCACAGCCTGGCCTTTCCTGGAGGCCCTTCCTGAATGTCCAGCCAGTCACAGTGGTAGACAAATTCCACTGCTAATTCTCAAAGAGTTAAGACTTGCACCAAACCGACTGTGAATTCTTCCCTTCCTGTTAAGCTGGGCTTGGTTTTGCCAAGAGAAGCACTGTGCCACGGCTGTCCAGCTGGGGCACAGCTCCCAGTTGAGAACACTCAGATGTGGGTATGAGCACAGCTCCTTGAGGAGAAGGTCAGGGCAGATGCAATGGGACAGCTCAGGCCAGCATCACCTAAAGTGACAGTGAAAGCCAAATGGGATTATGGCAGCAGCGTAGACCAAATCCCAAACAACATTTACAAAACTGAAATAAAGTGGTTGGGCCCCAAGGCAATGTGTAAGACAGCATTTGGCAATTGCTCTTTTTAAGGAGGTATATTTTTAATGGTATTTTTATATCATGCAGATATTGCAAATACAAATTGCTCACCAGTGAACACTCGTCTTGCAAAGATTCCAGCACTAACTGGATCTTACTTTCTCACATAAAAGGAATATATCACAGAAAAAAATAGGACTATCTCCCACATGGTCAGGTTTTAGCAGAAATTAAAAACTTAAATATCTCCCATTTATTGCTCTTTTAACTGGTGAAGTTAGAAAGCCTGGAAATGTGCCAGTTAGCAACTGGTGTGCAGGAGAGTCAGTCTTTTCTAGTTGGTTTTAAAGACAGAGCTCTTTAGCTAGGTAACTGTGCTCATGCAGGATTATCTTGAACAGGACAGAAAAAAAATACATTATATCTTTATCATATTATCGCTTAAAATTTGTGAATGTTTTGGGGTCTCAGCCAGACTGGGGGCTTTATTGCATAAGACCTGGTGCAGACAGGGAGTCTATGAGCAGTGACAGGCTTTGCACTTTTAGTCTGAACATTTTTTTCTGAGAACTATAGCTGCTGCACAGAGATTATTGCCTGAAAATCTCACTTTATTTTTAAAGGAGTATGTTTCTCACCTACAGTGCCTGGAAATGAAAGTTCTAAATGCTCCAGCACCAGAACACACATAAAAAGACTGTAAAATGAAATTGTCTGCTTTCATGGTGTTAAGTCAGTCCTATGATTGATTGAGGAAGGAGAGGGTGTCAAGAAGGGAAAGTGTTATTCAAGGTTTCTGAATGCTGGAGTTGGGCAGCATGGCAGGACATTGTGCTTCCTCCTCATTACAAAGTTTAGCAATTTTAAGCAGACATCATTTTAATCTGACCATCTGCAGCCAGAATATTGGCCAGTTCTCCAACATCAGCATCTGTGGGCTGCTCTGTCATGACATAACAGAACACTGGGACCCAGGGATGTTCAGGGATGTTTCATATGTTAAAAAATGCGATTCACATACCCACATAATTGTGCATTTCTGCTTCTGGTCTTTGTGAGAGCTCTTTCTTCAATGTCCATCCTATTTTACTTTGGCTTGTGATGCAGTTCTGAGTCACCACCCACTCAGAATTTACAAAATATCTAGGCAAAACTATTGCAGTTCACCATGAGGAACACTAACCCCTGTTTCTATCATAATCAAGACACAAATTAGCTTTTGTTTGCTCATAGTCACCTTCATTTCGGCAGGTTGATCTTTTGAGTGTAGAAACCAGCCTGATACCGATGAATCACAAAGTTCCTGATGCTTATTCTCTGCATAATTGCTACCACAGCATTTCTCAGGCATGATGAGACACTATTCCTTTCCTGCTTTGAAGATGAGCCATATTGCTGTTTGCTGGACCTCTTACTTCAATATTCAGGCCCCACAGTTCAGAAAAAAACAGCTTCCATATGTTTTGCTTTCTGAGAGACTCCTTTGGCCACTGCTCAGAAACGTGTAAGTTATAGCCAGGCACCAAGCCAGGATGGCCCTCAGGTCAGCTGGTATGGACTCTCCATGACTAAGTCAGAGCTGGAGGAGGCTCTGGAGGTTGAAAAGTTATTTTTCACATAAATCCCCTTGTGAGGCTTATCTCGGAGTTAAACTTTGCTATCTGAGCAACAAGGTTAATCCAGTAAATTGGGCTTGAAAAGACAAGATTTAGGTAAATGAAAGGACATAGAAAGCTACAGCTAACAAATGAAATGGAAAACAGAGAAAACTCATGATATGTTTTTATGGAGTTTATGGATAATTTTTTTGAAAGGAGAGAAATTTTTGAAAGTCTTTAAGATTTCCTTAGTTTCTCTTTCAAAGAAAACAGAACCATAGCTTATATCTCTAACAAGATCACTTTTGAAACCTTTCAGATTTTGGACATCTTCTTCTGGTTTTTTGATTGTTCCTTGTTTGTCTGTTGTGTGGGTGGGTTGTTTGGTTTGTTTCGGTTTTTTCCCCCATCTTTATGTCTTTGTGCTGTATTTATCTGATTTTTCACTCATCTTTCTAAATTTTCTTCTGAGCTGGAAAGCTAGTACTGCCTGTCAACATCATCAGTCAGTTTCGCAAATGTTGACCTCAGACTCTGTTTTTCAGGGTTCTTTTAGGGTTCTTCATGGGACCAGGACACTGCAAGGAGCATGAGGCAATTGTGGAGCTGGAGGTGGGAACTCTACTGTTTGCACATCCGAATGAAAACTGGGAACACACAACACCTGCAGAGACAAAGATGAACTGGAAAATATTCTATTCATGTCCATTTGTCCTAAGTTTCCGTTTGCTCTCCACCCTTATATTAGCCATGTTTTTCCTTATTGTCTTTTTGGATCAGCAAACCAAGTTAAATATTGATCAGTGGACCTGATTTTTCACTCTGTCTCTTTATGCTGGTAGAACCAGGGTTACACTGGCCAAGAGGACTATTCTATCACCTAATTAATGTAGTTTGGATTAATGAATTGAAGGAATGGCATACTAGATCCTGCCCTGTGTCTTGTCATTGATGTTAGATAAGCTTAATGAAAACCCATGAGAAGAATGGCACAACAGAGCATTCCTTCCTCTGGTATTCACTTCTCTTTGCTGTCATTGAGCAGTTTAGGAACTTCCTGCAGTGGAGACTGTGCTCAGTTTAATAGCCACTGATGAAAGGAAGCTAGATCAGTGCTGGGCTCTAAGCAGAAGCCCCCTGGCTTTCAGCACACTTAGGTGCATGCTTAGCTCACACCAAGGGTGGAACCTGCTCTGCTTGTTTGTGAAATGACCTAGGGATCTACAAAGGTCGACTCTCTTGAATCCATCACCTGGTGACAAAGTGGGATTACATGCCCCCTGCCACAGCACACCCACACCGGCTGGCGAGTCATTCCTGTTTGCTCTCACACAGCTGCAGGCTGCTCGAACAGCTTTTTCCCCTTTCATGGGGCGAGGAGTGGCTGTTTGGTTTCTTAGCAGCATGGTCGGGTAAAAAGGGGAGCTGCGTGTAAAGAAAGGCACTTATTGTAACTTGTGTTTGCACTGAAAATTTTGAAAGCAATGCAAACAGGGACATCAAATATGAGCCATACCTCAAATATGGTCTCAAGTTTGACAAGTGTGAGAGAGAGATGACCTCTACCTTGCTGGATGTCTGCGTTGCTAACAGGACTAACATAACATCTGCAGTTGTGCAGAGACATCATGACGGATGGTAAATTTTCCAGTCACAAAGTTCTTTTTTTTTTTCCAACTTAAAACCCTGCGTCATTTAGTCCCTGGTTATACCCAGTGTTTGCCCACAGCATGCCAAACTGTACATCATGGACGCTTTTTCTTTTTCCTAAAGAAACCATAAAAAACATATGAGAAGCAAGCAAGAACATAAATAACCCAAAATTTAGAAGGCAAAGTCCTTCACTCTGAAGACACGCCTGGTAAATATTAGAAATAGGCTATGTAACTATGTACCATGTAACTTCCACAGAAGCAGAACAAGACAAAGGCTGAATCATAATGAAGTTAGAGTGGGACAGGACAAATAATCAAGAAATGTCAGCAGGAAAAATAATCTCTGTAAAACTTCAAATGTAAACTAAGAATCAAAGAAAATATCAGGAGACAGACCATCTGTAAAAGATGTAAGAAATGAAAAATAGAATAATCTCAAAAGGATGGTGGTCTAAGTTTCTGTGATTTGTACTTAGTTGCTTCAGTTACTGTAACAGTGGTCACAGGGCTCTTCGGTCATGTAGTGGGGGTGAGCAGGTGCTTTCAAAGGACACAGCAAATACACATGAAGACCTGCTGTTGTGCTTGTCCTGAATGAGTGAAAGACTTGAGAAAGCAGGCTTTGGCTAAGTTTGCTCTGTCCCTCATATGTCTCTGACCAGCAGAGCCTCTGGTTCCTTGTGTCAGGACTCTTGAAGGATGCTGCTCATTCTTTTAGCAGGATTTAGGTGCTGAGCATCGCCTGGCACTGTTTTCCTCAGAGGACTATGATCCTACAAATTGTATATCTAATGATTTTGAGGAAGGAGCATCTGAAATGAGTCACTACTTGGGAATGGGTCTCAGACCTCTTCACTCACAAGACCATCTTCTATGTGAGCAAAGTAATTTAAAAAGAGAGTGAGCTAACTAGTAAGGGGGCTAAAAGCAATACAGAGAATCTGTTCAACTGAAGATAAACAGATCCAAGACAAGGGTCCTTTTTGAACTAGGGAAACTTTTGAAAATGATATAGATACTCAATTCTTCTGATATTTCTGAAATTCTTGTAGAACTGATCTGCTTTCAGACAACACTGAAATACTGCAAACATCCTTTTTTGGTTTTGGTGCAAATCTTTATTTTGCAACTTCAGTGTTTAGGGGACCAGATGTAAAGAGGCACAAGGAGAAGCATCCTTTGAAAGCTTCTCAGTTGTACCTAAGATAAGCAGATACAGCTGTGTCCGAATTTTCAGTATAATTTGTAGTTTTCTCTACTTACTACAGGAAATTCCTTGAATATTAGAAACACTGAAGTTATCTAACTGCAAAGAGCAACTCTCACTGGCTACTGGAAGGGTTTTAAGAGTCTGTGCTGCATGTTTCCAAACTTCAACCAGAACTCCACTTATATTCAAATCATGGTCAACGAGCAAAGTCAGTTCTTCAAAGCAGACAAATGAAAGTTTCTCATCCTGGTCTTCCTTTACCTCAGTCTTGGGAGGACCCTTGGTCAGCTGTTCCTGAGTTACAAGAAATGCCTTGGCAATTTGGACATGTCTGTCACAGACTATTAGGAGATTCTGACACTTGCAGGCTGCCATTTAAATGTAGAAGAAAGCTGCATCATTGCTGACATCGCACGGAAAAAACTGAGGGTAGATCTGCAAGCCACCATTCTCTTTTGGGAAGTTCTGGGACCACTCCCACATATCTCAAAATGCAGAGATGTACACTGCATCCATAGGGGCTGCTCATAACCTGCAAGCAACGCACCTGCTCCAGGCACGTGCAGGACTGCAGCAAATGCAGCAGAAGTGCCTGCACTTGTTTATTGTTTCAGCCAAGTGCTGTAGGGTCAGAGAAGGAGTTGGCAAACTGCAGAGACATTTAAATCTGTTTTGGACCTTGTGTTTGTTCATGTTTTACTTGGGCATGCTCAGAGATTTCTCCCCTCTTTCTTGAGCAAGGGCCTCGATTTATAACAACATGGAAAGGCAGTCATCTAGACCTGCCCCAGTTGGATTACACACTATGGAAAATGTGTTTAATTATGAAAAATTAAAGACAAGGCGGATGTGTTTAGACTAAAAATGTAGACAGTTTCTTGGCTGGAAGCAAAGCTGAACAAAAAGGGTAAGAATTCTAGAACAATTGTGAAGGATTTATTTACATTTTTTAAAAATCTACACATGTTTTCACTTAAAGCTCTTGGGAGGGTCATTCAAAGACTAGGACTCCTGGCTGTTTGCCTTCATCTCTGCCTCTATTCCCCCTGCTTGCAACTTGAACATTAATATAGAGACCACGGCAAAAGAAAATGCATGTCAGGTGTGACATATCAAGTGACACAAAAGTTCAGTCACGAGAAACAAATTTTAAATTGATCAGGTACTGTGAGGCCTTTTAGTAACCCTTTTTGGTGTATTTTGCACAGTTCAGACCACAGGCATTTTCCAGAGAGTTTCTAGTCTTGCTACCGATGAGAAGTAAAATCTACAATCCTTATAAGGTGCATTCTTTCTAAGCACTCCTGAATTATAAAATGAAAATAAATAATCCAACCTTTTTTTCACAATAATTTTTCTATAAGGTTTTTGGTTTTGGTTTTATTTGTTTGTTTGTTTGTTTGTTTTTTCTCTTTTGTTTCTGCTCTCTTTACTATACCTTCAATGTGAGTTACACTTAATCTCCTCTGTAAAGCCTCAATAATCCTTACCTTACCTTCCTGGAACACCAAAACCCAGCAGGATAGTTGATCTGCAGGGCCATTAGAGCTATTCATCACAAATGACTCAGCACAGTTTAAACAAGAAGGGAGAACAGATATACATGCCATCCTCAGTCAGATTAAATGCCGGCTGCCCTAACTTTCTGTCTCACTAATGTAGGCCCCATGACCAATCTTCATGATAACACAGGAAAAAAAAGTCAGCAGAGGAGAAAACTACAGCAAGAGAAGGGGATGCTCTGGATTTCTTCAGCCGAATCTTCCTCCTTTGGAGGGATGATGGTCATGTCACAGAGCTCTCACTCAGGCTGCAGCTCACCTGTGGAGCAGAGGCAGGGATCACCCTACCTATAGTTTACCTTCCCTAAAGAGCCGACACCTTAGAGTGATCTCTATTCGGAGATACCTTAGGCTCTGAATATAAAGGTCAGAGCTCTTATCCATAGCTGGGAGTCTGGGCTGCAGGGCAAGGTAGCTAGAAGTTGATTGTTGCCTGAGAGCTCTGTGACAGCCAGAAGAAGAATTACCAGGAGGAGGGGTAATGGGGCAGAGTTCTGCCATGCATGTGATTTTGACACTGTGAACTTCAGAAAAAAAGGGCAAAATGCTCAAAAAGGGCTTTAAACTCCTAGTTGAGTGTTTTGAAATTTCTGTGCTAGAATAACTCTGTACGTCAAAAATAAATTCCAACTTTCCTGAGTACCGCTTGCTGCTCGGCACATGATGTGTGCAGACTCAAGACGGCCAAAGAGAATTTCACTTGAATTTCAAATACAAGAGCAGGATTCTCAAAGACATGGTAAAAACAGACAGCTTGAGCTTGTAGTCATTACGAGATCTCAGAAGATTTGAGGTATCTTTTTAAGTAGCAGACCTTCACCTCCATACTTATGCATCTGTAGCAGGGGCAGGAAACAGTAGTAAGCAGAACTAGGACAGTGGTTTTGCTGATGGTCATAGTAGATACAGATATCTTTGATAACTACATTCTACACTTCAAGCCCCGTGGAGTCAGGTAGCTCTGCTGCCCTCAGCTCGAGGACGACTTTCACCGTCAGTGGATTTAGTATTGCAGCTGTACCACGTAGTGCCATTGGAGTTTTCCCTTTAAGAATACAGGGAGGGTCACACCTTTAATTGCTGAGGAGAAATAATGGCGGTATGAAGCACCATCACAGTGTTGGTTTTGTCAGCCACCTAGATAATCCCAACCTGTGAACTTCCTGTCCCACCTCCAGGAATGTATGGCTCAGAGACAGAAAGCAGGCAGTGAATGCCAAAACAGGCAGGTAACTGCTTGGCAGGGACTTCTTTGGTTTAAGCTTTGAGCCAGAAAATGGACATTTTCACGACAGTGGCATAAAGACAGAGGATTCCTTGAGGGAAAAAAAAACTTGTTCTCAATCTCTTCACAGGTGACAACCCCATCTGCTTTTTGCTTTGTTCACCACATGCTTATGTCAGTTGTATCTTCAGAAACTAAAAATTTAATGTAAAAATGGTTTCCTAGATATGAGTGGAGGAAAAAGCAATAAGTCCACCATTAAATAATGAATAAACTGATTATAAACTGCATCACAGCAAACATTAATGCTCATGATTTGATGCCACACCAAAAATGGAAATATAAAGAACATATTTAATTTTGGGAGCTGAAGAAAAGAAGAAGGAATTATTCTACTGGAAAAATGTAGTATTATTGTTTTCATCCTTGCTTGCTTTGTACTAGACAGGAATCCATTAACATCAAGTAAGGCCTATTTCTAATCCCCTTGCTAAGCCCCAACCCTCGACCCAGGAGAATTTGTATTGAAGCAGAAACATGTCAATCATTTTGGCCAATTAAACACAATAATAAACATGAAGCAAGGAAAAAAATGTGGGCAGTATTGCCAGGATAAGGAGAGCAGTGTCTACACATTTTGAAAGCTTGTCTAGATTATGAGGTTAGCTCAATGAAAAATCATCTACAGCTTGTCTCCTAGGTCCAGAGGATATTCCTGATCTATAGCTTATTCATTTCCTGTGCTGATGACACATGCGTTCAGTATGTGGCAAATGGTAACAGGATTACATTTCACACATATTTCCCTGAGTTTTTGTTTCCTGAGTACTCCCCCGGTTTCTGTAGTATGCTTCAGGCTAACAGCAATTCAAATGATCACTGGGTTTATCTGGGAGCTTGTGAAATAAATCAAGTGCTATTTGCATTCAGCAAGCTTACTAGATATGCTGGTAACAGTGGTCTTGGTGATGCTCACAGCTGACAAGGAGGTAGCTAAGAAATTTCTGTTTGATTTTTAGCTGTTCTCTAAGCTTATCTTGTAAATGGTAACACATTTTTGTTTGACATCTAAAAGAACAATGTCACTGATTTGCAGAGGGCATCAGAAGTTCTACTGAATTTTTATTGTTTTTATTGATGGTCTACTTTTCCTGCCTCTGCCTGCTCAGTGACCCTTCCACATTAATTGAGTGGACCTGCAGCAGGGATTTATACCGAGCTCTACAGGTAAAGCAAATGACAGGAAACAGAAGCTCTGTAAATCGCCTCTGAAGGCTACATACATAACCCACTAAAATGTACAGGCTTATGTTGCCGTGCAATTAGGAAAGGAAAGGTGAATTCTGAATAAGTTTAGTAGCCGTAAGATGTAAAACCATCCTGAGATTAGCTGAAGACCTAGGCTCTCTCTCTCTAGCAGTAGCCCAGCTCTGAGATGATCAGAATTCTGGGCGGAAAAGCCCACGTGCAGTGTGTACACATCCGTGCTGTCTCTCGGGGGTCAGAAAGAATGCGGGAGAAAACGGGGGAAGTCTGGCTTGCTGCCAGCTCACATTTTCATTTTGAACAAATGTGTGTAAAGAGTTTAGATGGAGTCCCTGAGGACAGTGTTTATCTGCTCAGCTTCAAAGAAAGCCGCCACAGGAGGACTGTGATGAAATCTGGTGCAATTGTCCCTTTCAAAGACAAAATAAAAAAAAGTATATATATATATATATATATATATATATGTAACTTTTTTCTGCTGGGAAAGACTGACGGATAGGTGAGTATGGGCCTGAACAGTCTTTTTATTGAGGCATAATAAGGCATTTAACATTTCCATTTAGGAGAACTCTGATCTCTCCTTTGCTTTCTAACCATGATGGGTAGGTGGAGGAGCCATTTCGTTTGAGAAGTTGATCTGCACTCCCCCAGCCACAGATCTTGACATGTGTTTGTGCAGGCTGGTTGTAGACTAGCTCTCATCCATGAATTATACTTTTATTTTCCTTTTATCATTCCCTTTGGTTGAAACAGTGTCTGTAAACACCATATCACCCAAACACTGCGATGGTGGAAAACAGGTCAGGAAAACTGTGCAGGCAAATCCCTCTCGCTCTCTCCCTGTCTCCCCAGAAAAATAGCCCATTTCTGGTTATTCATCCTAAAGTCTCCAATGTTTAAGCTAGTGGCTGGCAGGTATTAAATAATCAGAGGAATAGGAAAGACTTTTGGGGATACCAAGTCCCTCCTGCAGGCTGAAAAGTACTGTTGTGCTTTGTGATGGTCGCAAGCATGTCTGAGGTTTTTCAAGCTCTGCAAAAGGCAATCTTCATAGCTCACATAATACCCAAATGAAACAGATTCTACTCAGAAAGGATTTATTTATTTTTAAGCTTTCTAGCTGTACCACCAGTGATGCTGACATTATGCCATTAACTTATTCTTCACATTTTAATATTGACTATATATGCATCCTTTGCATAGCTGTTCAATATAATCTACATCTGCTTCCAGCCTTTTCTCCCCCCCTATCTTGATATAGCTGGTAAATCAGTGAGGCTGCTCTTTAGATTCAGAGTCTTTGGAGATTAGCATGACCGAAGAAATGATTATATTAAAAAGGAGGGGGGAATCATTGCACTTTTACAGTGAAGTACTGCCAGTGAGCGAGCACAAATAACACAGGAAACCTTGGGATTTGCCTACACTGCAACTGGCAGTAATACTGACTTTTGAGTAGGTTTAACCTGAGCTGGCTAATAATGCCGAAGGTTTTGCACCATGCACTTAACCTGGGCTGCACAAGCTAAGCAAGGATGTTGAGGATGTTCACACCAGCTGAGGTAACCATCAGCACGGTTACTGTCGCTGGCAGCAAAAATAGCCAGTTCGAGTTACTTGGCATGCACCAGCACAGAGAGTTCCCACAGGCAGGCAGGGGCACAGCCAGCACTTACCTGCTTGAGAAAAACAGCACAAGCCCCCCACCAGCTTATTGTTGGTGGATGGGCTGTGTACAGTACAGCCTGGGGAGGATTTTTGTGCTCTGCAGCCAGACTCTCCAGAGCCAGAGTTAAAATCCACCAGTACTGTCTGAGGAAGCAAAGTCTTTCCTTTTGGTTCAGACAAAAGCAAGAGTTTCAGCTTTCCAAGTTATGAGCCCCCTAACCTTTGGCTGTACAAATGTGTACTTAGCATGCATGTGTTAACATAGAATTCACTCAGGGCCTTAACCAAAGGCCACTTTAATCAATGTAAAGAATAGGAGCAAAGTAAGCAGATCTTCATCTTCTAGGGATTTTTCAGTGGAAGTTGGGTTCCTGTTTATTTAAGGTCAACATGAACTATGTTTTACTTAAATTGAACCAACTTCTCTAGCTAGGAAATAACAAAGCTGTCATCAAAACCAGTCACTTTTGACTCACCACCTAAAATGATCAGTCATCCACCTAGAGCCTTGTCAACCGGATGAAGCTGCCTTTTGGCTGGGGCTACAGATGGCCTTAAAAATATGTCTAGTCTTGGAGTAAAAAGTCTTAACTAGATATCTACCTTCTAGTGGTATAGCCACAGAAGAGTCCTGATACACATTCAGCATCCATGCGGGAAAAGTTTCCTTATGTATCAGGAAAATGCCTAGAATGACAGCCACTAATGCTGACTGAGACCTCACCCCTGAATTCTCACTCAGTGCCAGTGGATGCATTTCCTGTTGTGGATCTGCAGAGCAAGAGGGAATGGGAGTGGACATGTGGAAGTACAGCCCCTGCACCCTTAGGAGACATGACTCTGCCTGACAGTCAGGGTTGGTGAGCTTGGGAGTGCTATAAATCTGGCTTCACTAGGCATACAGATGTGCAAATATGTGTATCATGGCTTTCCAACTGCCTGCAGACCAAAGCTCCTCTCCCCAGGAAACCAGAAGTCATGGCACGCACCAATCTGACAGCTGGACACCTGCAGGCAAGATATGCTCAAGATGCATGATATGGGTAGGAAGTGAGAAGATCCTCATGTCTCTCAGCCTTGACACACCCACTAAGCCTGGCTGGGACCATCAAGCCTCAAAAAGTAGGGAAATTTAACTCTGTTTCTGATGCTTTATACTTTTTTGTTAATTACAAACTTTCATCATGAGTAAAGATCCTTCCCTTTCGCCAGCTCGTTCTATAACTCTCCTGTGATGCTGCACAGTAAGATAGAGTTTGGTGGTATGAGCCACAGTTTCAATGGCAAAAGGAAGAAAATGGTTACCTCACTGTGACGCAACTCAGAAGCAGGCATGCTTTCTTGTGTTGCACTGGCAAGAACTGCTTTTATAGAACTGTCCTTGATTCTGCTTTCGAAAGATGTGCCCTGAACTTGTACGGACTAAAAAGCAAGTGAAAATGGCTCTGAAATTAGATAATGCAAGCTTTGGGAAAAAGGTGTAGAGGATAACTAACTGTGGATATATTCTTAGCATTATCTCTTATAATTTAAACAAGATAAAAATGCCTATGAGAGATGTTTTGCTTCATATACTGGATACCATCCCCTATCACCCAGTACCATTACCTGAGTACCCAAGACAGTCACCCAGTATCCTCTCAAGGGGCTGGATTTATGAAAGCATGGTAAAATGGTTGTTATCTGAGAGCAGGATACCAGTTATGCTCCTACTGTTATACAGCATTTTTCTGGAGGCTGTACTTACTAGATTGACAAATTCAAGTTTTTCAGTCAGCTGCCTGATACTTTGCCTATAGCATCCCATCCACCTGTCCTATTCTCCTTTTGTTGTAGAGTGGAGCAGAGGGGATCTAGAGAAACTGGAGCTGGGGATTTCTCATTTTGATGTTCACAGCTCAACATTTAGTGCAGCTCTTGATGGCTCCGGGCCACCCATATTCCCCTAAACACAACATATACAGATTAAACATATACAGATTAATCTGTAAACACAGATTAGATTTCCTTAAAGGGTGATCCTTTTTTGACCAGAACATCATGAACTGGTACTTGTTAACACAAGCTCTCCTAGCTTCCCAGACCAATACCAGTAAATCAGACAGATTTCCCACTGCACAGGGCCCACCCTTCTCCCCTCCTCAGATACTCTCACCTCCCTCCTGTACAGTAAAATTAAGATGTCCCAGTTCTCAGAATATACCCATGTTTTTGTTGATGCACCACCTCTCTCTGTTACTCCATCATGAACCAGAAGTGCAGCCACTTAGTCATCCAGTATAATCTTTCAGCATTCCTGAGGAAAAGGAAAGGCAGCTGCCTTCTTCCACCCAATTACAGGAGTCTCAAATACAAGCAATAATCATCTTCTGGAAGTGCCCACATTCTTTGCCTTGATAAGAGTGGGCTATGTGCCATGTTTCTGGATTCCTGAAGCTCGAGGAAGTAGACCTCATCCTTTAACATGATGATTTAAAGATTAAATGGAAGGGCACTGACTATTGTCAGTCTGTAAAAATGTCCAAGAAACCTGCAGTTTGTTCTTAAGATACCTTTTCACATCTGAAAGCTCAATGTTATTTTGCTCTTTTATATCCAGTTATGCATAAATCAATGTCATTGGTGCCTTAGCACATAACTTTTCCCTAGTAGATTAACATGAGTTTCTTTTAATCATTGAAAAATATTTAATTTAATGAATACTTCATTTGCAGTGATAACTTCCTTTATCTATTCTGTAAGTCATCCAAAGAAGCTCTTTTGTTATAGGGCTATTTTTTTTAAATAAGATTCATATGAATTTTGATTTGTGCCCCATCTGCCTCTGGAAACAATCCACAGACAGATATTTATATTTGGAAACTAGCTTGAGCTGTCTAGTGAATATTTCATGGCACCCACAAGACGACGGCTTCTGAAAGTCATTGGCATTGGTAGACACTGAGAGTATGATTTTTTTTTTTTGGTGAGAGACAGATGAGTAAATGGTTCTCAAGAAAGCTGAGAGAAATTTAAAAACAAAACTTGGAAGAAAAATAGTTAACTTCTAGAAGGATCAATCTGGGACAATATTAATGGATATATTATCTTTGCAGAATCTTTTTAATCATATATTCCAGCTGGAGGTCCTCTAACATTTTTGAAGTTTGTTTTTTTTTTTCTTTCCTTCCTAACACTGTCATACTTCAGAGGAATGGGCAAATGCTACAGCTGAGGGTGTGTCTTTCAAAAAAATACTTGCAGAACAGGACATGCTGACAATGCATGAAAACCATGGCTGGACATCAACCAATTAAAGGGACAACTCTTTCCTAGACCTCTAGAAATGAAGTAAAAGCTAAATAGACCTTGTTCAGATGCATGGTACTGATAATGCTCTTCTAGCAGCAGTCAAATAAATTAATACAGAGCAAGAAACTCATTGAGCTTCTTCCAGTTGACACCCATGTTCCACCAGAATCACTGTTCCACATAACATCCACATTAAGCGTGACTGATGTTTGCCTTTACAGCAATGAAAAATAAATATTTTTAAATAGTCATTTGTTAGCCTTTGCAGCCATGCAGATAAGAGCATACAAAATACTGAATTATGCTACAAAGGTCAGAAGTTCCCTTTTTTTGGGCTTTATTTTATAATAGAAGAACTAGGAAGAAATAAAAAAGGTAATAACTGTCAGACTGATAAAAGGGAAAATTCCTATATTTGCTGACCTCAGCAAAACTGAGGTAAAAAAAAGAAAAAAAAAAGGCTACAGAAAGGCTTTAGTTATATCTAAGAATAATAAAAAGATCCACTGTCATATTACTCATGGAATGACTTCCTAAAGAAAATCCTTGTTCCTGTGTTAGGTCCTAAGCAACTTCCAGCTTGCCTGGGTTACAGAAAAACTTCCATCAAAGCCAATGGATTGTGTATTTATTGATAAGTGTTGTAACTTTAAGTGAACACTCCAATGGTGGCTGCTATTGAGCACCCCAAAAGGATACTCATTGCTTTGGAACAAATATGAAAATATTTGGAGGGGAGTTTTTGCCATGCTTACTCTATAGACCTTATAGAGCTCTCAGACCTGTCTGAGGCAGATCTGTAATCATCCCTGACAAAATGTTCACTGGGAAAAAAAACCAGTGCCTGATTTGCTGCATGTTTATTGAACACATTTACACATGACCAGGCTCTCATTCTGGATTCTGCAGTAGGTGGGATATTGGTAGGTGTTAATGGTGGGTGTTAATAAGCCAACAGGCAAGAAACGTTTTCTTCAGCTCTTTGGATTCAGAATCACAATTGCCACTGCTGTCAGAAATGGTAGGAAAGGGCCTTGATGGGCTAACAGGATATTCAGCTCCATGTCTTTTTAGTTTTTTACAGCTGGTGAAGACAGCCTGGAAGAAAAATCTGTGGGAGGTTTATATTGTCACTGACTGTGTTGTGTCTATTTCTTCCAAAAAATGGAAAACTTCAGATTGTAGAATCTTTCACTAGGAGTAACTTAATGCCAGAGTTTAAACAGCATGGAAACATTTTACTGGGATCCTTATTCATATCCTTATCTATGACTCTCGGCTTGCAGTTCCTAGCTACATAGATACTTGCATTTTTCATGTATTACTCAGACTTCATACCTTATGAATATGAACAAGAAATTGGCAAAACCTCAATCTCCTAAGACAAAATGCAAGTGTTCCCTTAAAGAAAAAACCCCTGCATTCCAACTTTTAAGTCTAAAATTTCTTTGTGTACTTCCAACGGACTATTTATTTTACTGTCATATGGATAACAAGTGAAGCAGAAAAGATCACCCAGCTAGGAAATGATGACAAAGTTTCGAAGGTATTAAAGTACACTGAAACACACATTATTGTGGTAAGACTGAAAAACTGTTCTATGCCTTCAATCCCGGAGCAGTACGGACTTGTACAGCTCATACTACACACAAGGATATATACTATTAATGCCACAATGAATGCTTTGTGCTGAGAAATTTGGAAAAGCAGCACCCATGTTGTTAACCACATCCAGACACCTCCAGTTCCCTCCAGTCCACCTATGGGCTCTGTGATGTCCAAACTAGGGACCTTGTGTGTGCACGGGGAGAATTCTACATCTCAGAACAGGGTCTGAGACGTGCAGAAGATTGAGCAGGAAACCTCTTAAGAAAGACAACAAGGGAAAGCTAAGGTGCATCTTAAATCTTGGTGCTTCCTAAGATTTATGTGTGGTTTCATTCATGATTTACAGCTCTTAACTCTCAGCCCTGAAGATCATAATTTTTCTCTCTTGTATTCAAGGAGGATGACAGGATGGCCTGTAGTGAAAGACTTATCATGCTGGGAGTTTAAAGAGCAGTTCCTGCATTACAGACTGGCAGGAGGATTAAATAGAGGAACATCTCCCATGTATATCTACCAGGCCACAGCTGTAGGGTAGGTGAAAAACTCTGCAGCACTGTCAAAAGAGGTGTACTTGTACCTGTGGCCAGGGGCAAAACTCCAGTGCCATGTTAATGTCAGGTAATTCTGGGGCTTTGTTGTAGAGAAGGCGCTCAGTCTCTCAGCTGATCCCACACAAGTGGTTCTGGCAGAAAGACCCTTGACGTGCAAGAAGCCTTAAAGCTCTCGACTGAGAGAAATACCCTACTGCCTTACTGAAAATTCAAGGGTTTGGCTGTCGCTAATGGTTATTCAGAGGCTAGGTAACAGAGGGCTACAAGGGCAAAGCAGGGGAAAAGTCTCTAGAAATCAGAGACTGATGGTGCTGAGCATGGACTCTGCTCCACAGTATGCTGACCCCCATGCACAGACTCACACAAGAATGCAATAACAGCGGTGCACTCTCTGTTTCTGGACTTCTCAGGTAGGATAGGCAAAGCATACAAATCAAACTGCAGGCAGAATATGTCTATTAAAATCTTCCACATGGAAGAATCATAATTGCCTTTTACACACACGAGCAAGGGCTTGGAGAGACTGGTGTTTTCTCTCAAGGCTTTCAGTTTAACAAAGGACGTGTCTGGAGGATAGTGAGCGAACGATAAAAACTGAGAAAGGAGAAACATGCACTCCTTGGCTGGGAAGTTATCAAACCTGTAGAGCCTAGGGGCTCTCTTCAGATGCAGGAGGAGCTCCTGCTGAAGACAAGGGAAATGGTGTGTTGGTGTCTGTGAACAGAAGTTGATCCTGGCCTCAGGTACTTTAGAAAGAAGTGTTTTCTTGCCTCTCTCTAAAGAGAAGGTACTTCATTCCTCTTTCAAAAGCAAAAAGTAAACATCATCAAACATGTTATTACAGACAGCCTTGGCGCACCAAGGCCCCCCACCTCTAGCTTTCCTCTCCCTATTTCCTGGTTATTTAAAGAGAAAGATGTAGTACACAACTTTAAAGTAACCTTATATGGCAATTTTGCAGCAACAGCAAAAAGTGATCAGTTTCTCTGTCAGACAGCCAAACAACACTTCTGCAGTACTTTTTGCGCTGACTTCCAATCTTACAAACATTTGGTCAAAAAGCATGTTTCTGTTACAGTCCTCTTCTCAGCTATCATATCTGCAGTTTACAACACTCTTTTTGAGTGAAAAAACAGGCAAAAGCCATGCCTGATTAAAAAAGTAACAATGAGAAAATCCCAGGGAAGGAATTCAAGCCAATCTTTGCAGCATGTCAAGGCTAATTCAGGTCCTGCAGGCTCAAAGCAGGCAATGTGTGCTCTACATGCTTAGGACAGGAGCAAGGTGAATGAGAATAAACTGGCTAGGCCCAAAATGCTCACAAAGGTTCCACTGACACCGTCATGTACTCAGGCATGGAAATGTGGCCTTCCTCCATTGCCTTGGCTCCGGCATGGTGCCACGATGGGAGAAGGAGGGCAGTGACACCACTGTGTAGTAGGAAAGGAACCCAGCGCAAACCAAAGCACTACACAGGATTGCAGTCCATTGAGGGACTCTTACCTAAGTGCAAAGTTAATTTTTTTAACTCAGATGCTTCTTGCCTTCATGAAAAGAACATCTTAGTCACAAAACCTTCCTGCCAAGCAGTTTGCAGGCATTCCCTTTTTGCATGCACCAGAGAAATGAGAGATAGCAGAACTATACCACAGACCTTGGTGTGCAGTCCTACACAGCCAGTTCTTATTCATGGACTTCATTTTCGTTCTGAAGAAAGGTTACTCGTCAATTACTGTACACAGTGCACTTCATTGAGAGATTACTGAACACTATCAATGAGGCTATAATGGAAGTCTCTACCACAACAGGAAAATCCAGAAGTTTGACTTAGCTGATGGATGCGTCATCCGTTCCCAATATCCTGACTGCTATTAGAAATGAAAATGTCTCTTCCTTTAACTGCTTTGGACATCTCATCTGTTCTTCTGGGTGAATGTACCATTAAATGTCAGTCTATAGATGTATCATTTTGGGGAGGGTGAGTAATAAGCTAAATTGTTCCTATCTGAGTGAGACACACAAATCCGAATACAGGCACATCAATAAATGGCTCAGCAGTCATAACGACCAAGCAGCTGTAATGCCTCTTGACATTGCAGGCTGCAGTACTTCCAAAATCTCTGAGGGGGTTAACTGTTCAGGGAAGGAGCACGCCTTGGTATGGGATTGTTGGCAGAAGGATTGAAAATGGCCCTGATTTTCTGAAATAAGTGTTGGTAAATGGAGGTTGCTTTACTGTGTTTCACAAAATGCCCTCCTGGACTCTTATACCTTCTAATCCCGGCAAACTGCAGATGGTTTGGGGGGTTTTTCTGGCAGGGGGTCCTGTCAGGGCAGGAAGAAAAAATGAATTAATGGCACAGAGACTTCTTGTCTGACTGCTCTGCACAAGGTTGCTGGAGTAGGAAGAACTGCAGTATTTTTCTCCTTAAACAAGCAATGCACATGTGAGGAGGGTACATCAGGATTCCTGGGGCATTTTTAATGATATCAGAAGAGATTGTTTAACCTCAAGAGGTTAACATTTAATAACTAGGTTAGAACCTGCTGTTATCAGACTTGTCAGTCTTCTACCACCAAAGAAATATTAAACATCTGTAGAGGCCACAAACTGGGGGGAAAAAAAGTCATACCTCAAACATTGGGTAAAAAAAGTATAAGGAAAACACTTTCAGAAGTATCCTGGGATCATTTAAAACTGAAGGGTTTATAGATGAAGGTTGATACCCAAAAATGAATTCCTAGTGGAATTAAAAATATCTGCTGGAACTCCTGTAGGTGATTTGAGGCATGGGTTTAAAAAACCCTTTTTCAGTCTAGTCTAAAGTTATTTACACATCTTGAAGACTTTTGGCCTTAAGCAGCTAAGTACTTTTTCTCATCTAAATTCACTCAAGTCTCTGGGCATCTAAGGGAGACTTAGTCTTCTATATAGCTAAGATGCCTTTAAAAATTTGAGGAATTGCTCTTGCTCTGACATGGTTTGAAAGCAAATGGAAATTCACTATTACACTGACATTAAACTAACAGAAAGGAAAGCAGCAGCATGCAGGAAAACGGTGTGGTAAGAGTGTTTGCAGGAGCTTTCAGTGTACGTGCAGAACAGTCACCGGGAGATTAAGGGTTAAAACAGAAACTGGTGTGTAAAAATCACAGAGCCAGACGAAGAAGCACTTGAAAAATAGACACAAAAATAAAGCTTGCACCACAGCTCAGACCAAATTAAAGCAGGCCCGCAGAACATCTGGTCTGGAGATGGTGTGCTAGCAGCTGAGTGGCAGCATGTCTCACAGCCTGACAGGCAGGCAGGAGCAGATATGTCTCAGGCTGGCTTGGAGGCTCTCCTGCTCAGCCTGGCTACCTGGGGGATACGTGCTCTGCTGGCAGCCTGCAGCAGGGCCGTGCTGTGTGCCCGTGACAAGGCTGCCCACGAACAGGAGGCAGGAGAGGCTGTGACAAAGGCTGCAGGGAGGTAGGGGGACAGATCTGCGGCAGTGGAGCACACCAAGGTGTAGGGTAGGGGACATGGGGCAGGTGGCAGCAGAGAAGGAGGTGGGTAACACAGGAAACACAGAGGGCAGTGCAGGTGTGTAGAGGAGCAGAAAAGTGAGGTCCAAAGCCAGTATGCAAAGTCCCACCTGCCACTGAGCTGGGCAGCCATGAAGTAAACCAGTGCATTATGCTAAATTGCTTACACACCTCCAGGACAAAAGATGATGATGTGCCCACCCTTCACACAATGCTCAGGCCAAGCTGCACCAAGAGAAGACAGCAGCTGTTTAGAGAAAATGGTCAACAGAATGGATCGATGAACAAGAGCACAGCCAGGGGCTGTAGCAAGGTTAACGGGGTGGTGAACTGCACAATGTGTTTGCCGGGAAGGATTAGATCTCCCCAAACGACGGAGTCACAGTCAGCCATGCAGACCTGATTCTTCAATGCTGAAGGCAGCAGTAACTTCACCACTGAGACCTCTGACACAGGAACAGTCCAGACACCCAGCTCCACTTTCCTCAAGGCAATGGAGCTGAGACAGCCAGCTACCCTTTCTCAAACTCACCCCAGATCAACAAGAAGAAAATTGCCATAATTTACTTGTTTGCCCTTTTTTTCAGCTACCAAGATTGCTGAAAAGACTTCCATTTTGAAATGTCACAGATGTATAAGAAAGAAAAATGCATTTATTTATTCTTTTTCTCTGTTTCAGAGATCTGACTGTCCTGGATGTCACTTCCAAAATCCCCAGTGTCTTATGAGAAATTGAGCTTGCTCTTCTCTGAATACCTCATGATGCAGAAAGAGGACAAGCTTACTTTAGATCATTGAAAAAAAGGGAAAATAAACAGCAGCATAAGTAGACTGCATGAAGTCATTTGTCAAGTCACTTTATCCAGTGTCCCAGCTTTATGCTGGACTTCCATGTGGTCTTGCATTATCTCCCTTTCTTCTCACCTTGTAAAGGTTCCAGTCCTGCACAGATCTCCACATATGTCTGTGAAACATGCAGCAGTTGCTTTGGTCTGTCAGTGTGATTTAAGCTGCAGTCTTCTTATGTTGGGGCTCTGCCGTTGCTAACACTCCCATGCTTTACCTCACATAGCAGAGTTTAGCACATGTGAGAGTTGGCAAGACCGGTTATTTGCTTGAGACACATTATATGAGAGCTATAAATATTTGAAATGTGGCCAAGGACAAGTTTTGGAACTATAAAAGTAACATTGGGGGTGAAATGACAACTTTCATTGTCAAAAGGGCAGTGCTTTATTACAATTTGCTGGATTTTTTATTTCCTCCCCAGAAATTAGTGGAATATTGGAAGTAAAATATTGCAGAAAGTTTTCTTTAATATAGCTTCTACATGTTCCTAGAAACAGTCACTATCTTCTTTGTTTCAGACACTGAAAGAACCAAGATATACCAGAACACTCAGAGAGCCTTAGCTATGCTTGAGCATAATCTGAAAGTATTATGCTTGTGGCTTAAAAGATCATTATTTTAAAATGCTTCTGTTTCAGCCAGTGTATAAAAATATCAGGAAAATCAGAATGATCCTGGCAAATCAGCTTTGTGATGCCTTCTCCATTAAGGTTACTTATTCAAAATCATGCAGAATTGATTCAACACAGACCATGCTCCAAGTCATACAACATCTCTGCTTGTCTACATGCAACAAGTCATAGCTTCTGACAAAAAGGATGTGAAGGAACTCACAAAAGAGATTGTAGGAAGGAACAGAAAACGACATGACAGGAGAAGGGCAAACAAAGAATCTAACACTATAGAAAAGCGAAGGAAGGAAAATTATTGAAAGAAAGAAGCCCACAACTCAGCTGTAAATGCATGAAAGAAAACAAGAAGCTGAGCCAACCGCCAGTGAGTATTTGTTAGAGAGAAACCATACCAAACAACTCATTCATTTGAGGAAGATGAGAGCATATTTTTCCTTTGTGGTTAGGAAAAAGTATACACATCATATAATGTAATTTTAACACATTTTTTGTGGGGTATCACAAGAAGACCACATGAACAAACTAGAGGAGTACAGAATGGATGAACGTATCACAGGGGAGTAATAAAGCTAGTAGGAAAGCTGTATTTGGAGAGAAAACACAAGTGCTTTTTGGACAAGTTATGCTGCATTTCTGGAGTTTTACAAGTGTTTGCGATGCAGCGATACTTAACATATTCATCAATGATTACTAGGATGGAAAAAATGAGGATGAATATTAAAGTCTGGAGATGATGACCAAGTGCAAGTGTGTCAGAAGACAGGGTAAATCTGGAATGCCCTAGAAGGGGTATAGAACTGGAGTTATAAAAAGAGACTGCAATTCAGTAGGGACAAGGAGAAAGTACATGGACAGGAATCATCACCATGAACAAACTCAGGCTCAAAAATAACGCTGTAGGTAGCATTTCTACAGAACAGATCTGGGGATCTTAATGCTCAACAAAAGTCAGTATTTTCATGCTATTTTGTAAAAGTTCAATGCTGTATCAGAAAGTATAAATAGGAATAAGTGAAATAGACTTTGACCTCTATTCAGAATTCCATAAAGCTTCAGCTGAATATTAGAACATCTGTCCAGTTTTGGGCAGAACACCTCAAGAAATGTAGGGATACATGAAAAGGAATGCAGTGGAGTTCATGAAAAAAAATATAGAAAAGCACAATCTCTGGCAGCAGATTGAATGAGTTCTGATTGTAGCAGAGAGCAAAGGCATGGCTGACTCTTCAAAGCCCCCAGCAAGGCAGACAAGCAGCGACAGGCTTACGTTATGACCAGAAATATTCAGGTTAGCTGTAATTTAGAAAAGTTTTAAAATTGAGAGCACTGAAATGACAGAATAGATTTCCTGGAGATGAGTTTTGTTGGAGGTCTTTAGAGACACGTTAAAAAATACCTGTGATGAAGGAAAAAAATACCACTGGTCTTTCATTCAGGACAAGAAGTGGAATTCTTAAGGGGATATGGAGGAAATGATACTAATTTATTCTCTAAAGTGCTTTTATAAAGCTTATATAAAGAATCGAGTTTGAAACTGTTCCTGATGTTTTACTCCTGGAAGAATGTTCAAAATATCCATTCAGGAACTGGATCCTCATTTTAACTGGGACTGTGAAGTGAAATATTCCCTCGTGTATCAAAAACTCCAGACAAAGTCACAGAGTCTGGGTGAGCTTGCAAGATCAGGTCGCAACTGGCTCTGCTAATACTCACCAGAAACTGCTGTCTTTATAAGAGCTTTTGTTGGAATTGCATATAAACGGATCTGTTACCTTGCTCAGTCCAAAATTATGACCTTGGCTGAAGTGATGTTTGCTTGAATCCATTACTGGAAAAGTACATTACAAGAAGAATTGCATGCAGCAATGGCTTGAAAGCAGAGAAGGAGCCAATATCAGGATCACTTTCCTATTCTGGAAATTCTGCCCCAAAAATGAGAGCTTTCAATCATGCAGCTAAAGTATTGAAACCCAAGAAAGACTGAGACAAGATCTGCAGAGTTGTATCAAGAACAGCTTCTTATGGAACAAATTCAGCACCAGACTGGACATATCATGATTTAATGACATGCCCTCTATAATGAACTATGGCCAGAAGTGCCAGTCCTGAAGGATGAACCCAAACCAAGCACACTCAGCATTTCAATGGTGTGGGCCCAGAAGCTGAGCTAACCTGAAATAATCAAACTTGCAGAGGAGAGCTTGGATGGGAAGAGGTGCATCTGACTCCAGGCACTCTCCCCAGAGACTTGGTGTAACTCTTCATGTTCGAGGGACTGCTATGACAGATAACTGGCATGCAGATAGGCCTCTTATGTGTAGGAGATGTGAAGCTATTTGCTGAATAATGTATGAAATTATTGTCACTATTGGCTGAGTGGCATGTGTGAGAAAAAAAGAAAACAAAATCTGAAAAAGCAAAATAAAAGGATAATTGCGACAGCAGAAAGGATGAACTGAGGTGCTGAGTCACAGAAATGAGAAAGAGGAAATATTATTAAATCTCTCTTCCTGATTATGTAGGGTTTTCCCTTATGGTACAGTCCCTAGCGTATTGCCAAAGCTTGTTTAAAATAATTCAGTGGCTTCTCGTGGGAAGCAGCTCCGCTAACTAATCATTTGTATTTCTTTTTTTTCCTGATTCTTCTACCCATGATTTTACATCCTACTACCTTAGCCCTTGGATGACCTGCATACAAATTCCTTTCCATGAATGAAACTTGCACCTTTCAAAAACCTCATACGTTGTCACATCAGCCTCCCATTTCATTCTGGGCTGGTCAGAGCTTCAATATTATGTTCATTTTTATTTCTGGCAATTTCCTTCCATAAATCAGTCACTCCAGTGCCTTAAACACATCTGTTACTTTTCTCTGAACATCTTCCAACCTATCAATATCTTTCTGGAATAGAAGGACCTAGGATTATATCCAGTGTTTTAGGAGAATCATTACTTCAGAAGGATTTTGCATTATTAAGTCCTGTAAGTAATTGCAAAAATTTTAAAAAGCTACATTCCAGTAGCCCCGAGCCATAAGATGTTGGTGGTCTGTTCTGTAAGGCGTGCATAACGACACTGTGTGCCTCACAAGGGACATAGCTAGGGAGAAAAACCCTGATGCTCAAAGCAAACTGGACCTGCTTCACGGTCCTCTGCAGCCTTTTTGACCTGTGAAAATCCTAAACACCTCATCAATATTTTTCTAGTTTAATTTTTAAATCAGGTACTGAATAGATATGGTGGTGAGATTCACTTCAGTGCAGATAACCTGCATAATGCTTAAATTTCATTTTGAGACCTGTTTTGAGGTGGGAGATGGTCTGAGAATGGATTGCATGCTTTACACTGACAGTGTGTTTACCCCTAATAGTTACAACAGTTAGTCCCCTCTGTGCAAGCAGACCACAACGTATACTAAAGTTGTTTTTTTAATTCAGTTTTATGATTCTTGTCTTCCCTCTTTTGTAGCATGTTTCCTGTGGGGTATGGTTTACATCAGGCACCAGGAAGGAGCAAGACAGGATCTTGTAATGGGAAGAGTGTAACATAAGCATCGTTCCAGGCCCCTCCTTTCTCTATCACCTTGAACTCATCCTGACCTGGCTCTGGGACCTGTGTTTGGCAGAGCACTTCTGTTTATACACTTCCTTTGGTTAGTCAGTCTCATCTGCTAGTGATTCTGCCTGAGTTTCTTATTAAACATAGGCAGATACAGAGCATCAGCACACGGAAGTTCTACCTTTGGGTGCACAGGCCATGCCAAGACTTCAGCTAACACTGTTCCCTTCTTTCTCAACCTGAACAAGGATGAAGCAGTGCCCTACTTTGCACCCAACTCTAAAAGCAAGTGGCTGATACTCCAGGAACATTTCCAGGGTGGTTATCTCCTTGTAGGATTTTACTTTCAAGGAAGCTGTGATGAAGCTACTTTTATACAGCTCCTTTGCATGCTGTTATTCCTTGCCAACAGTCAAATTCTGAATTCCTGGAAAGAGGGAACTGCACATACCACCACATGAACACACACCATCAAATGGTAATTCAAAATGTGCCTATTCCTCTCTCTTGATGTTCTTTGTTCTTAGCATGCTGCTTGTGATTTTTCCTTTTCCTCCTAGGAACAAGAATTAGGGTAAGGCACATGCCTGATAACTTTTATGTGATAAATAGCCCAGTCAAAACCAATGACAATGCCTGGGGATGTGGAGAACTCTTGTATGGAACTGTAAGCACAGACCTTCTGCTGCCTAAGAATCTGTAAAGCAGACTTAGTTGCTTTAAAAAGACAGCTGGACTCTTATCACCTGCTGTGCTTGCATTCTTCCCATCACTGTTGATATAACTTACACTGGAATCTGAGTCTCTAATAAAACATTTGAGTGTTTTATTTTGCATTTTATTTTGTTGTGCTTTTTTAATGCACATCAAAGTCATTCATAATTCCCAGAATTTTCTACACTGAACTGTTTGGTTAAGGAAAGACTCTAGTGGTGGTGTGAATTATTTATTTATACTGTCTACTTTTAAGTTGGGGCCAACATTAATTTGGCTGGGTCACTGGCACTGGGGATTTAATTGCCATGTAAATATCTATGGAGTCTATGTCTTTAATTAGTGTGCTAAATTCTACACAATTTATGAATAAAATATACTCATTTTGACATTTTAAAACATTTATTTTATTAATGAAGAATTTATCAGTGTTATGCCAATTCCCTTGCCTTTTGTTAATTATATGCCTCTCTTGTATTTTCTGATATGTTAATTTTGTTTGGTATAAATATTTGTCCTCATTAAGATGAATACATTGTCAATGTTGACTCACTCTTTTCCTCCCAACAGATAACTTAAATGAGACTTCATTTTTTTCATCTTGTTACTCTTACTGATTTGTAAGAATCATCTAGCTCTGTTCCATAAAATCCTCTTCACCCGAGGAATGGCCTAGCTTTCTCGACATGTTATGCATGCCATGTTGAAAAGGATATTGGATAGGATTTAGCTAGCTGTGTTTCTTACAAGAGGGAATAAAGAGAGTAGTTTTGCTAAGATACACTGTCCCTTCTGTGAACTTCTGCTGCTAGCTTGGTAATTCACACATGAAGCATGCTGAAAGGCTTCAAGTATGCAGATATGGAACAAGGGGCATGAACAGGAGAAGGCTGTGGTGCCAGAGTGCTTCTAGAGCAGTGGCAAAGCCACAAACTATAGAGGAATAGCTATGTCCCTCTGAAAAGCAAGTGCTTTTTTAACCTCACTTTCCTGTGAATTCTGACTCCCTTTCCCTCTTAAAGAATCGGAAAGCAAACAACAAAATAAAATTGATATACAGCCACGAGTCTCTTCTGTCACACAGCTTGCTTATTTTTACTTGTACATGAACTGATATCGTGCCAAGACCACCAGGGAGGTACAAGGGATGTACTGATGGGGGAAGGAGAGAGCAGGGGCAGCAGGTGTGAAATGTTCAGAGAAGGCAACAGCAAGTCTGCCTCTGCGAAATGGGAGGGGTGGGAATGGCAGATACAAATAGGTGTTTTAAGAACCAGCTTCGCTTTAAAAACATGAAGTCCCCTGGTTTTATCCGGCATCTACACAGTTGTTTGACATGAAAGCTGATAAGGGAGGCCAGGCTGAATGCTGAAGATAAAGCTTGCTGATGAGAAGGAGACAAAATATTGACCCCTGGCATGATTTGGGATAAGAGTTCAAGAAAATAGACAGGGGATCATAGAATAGAATCAGAATCATCAAGGTTTGAAAAGACCTCCAAGATCATCGAGTCCAGCCTTTGACAGAACATGTTTTCAACAAAACCGTAGCACTTTTTGCTCTTTTCCAGTCATTTCTTGAATGCTTCCATGAATGGTGACTCCATCACTTCCCTAGGCAGTCTGTCTCAATGCTTGACAACCCTTTCAGTAAAGAAATTCTTCCCGAAAGAAAGAAGAAGAAAAGTACTTTTGAAAGCAAATTTAAAAGAAATAATAACTATGTAATAACTGACTTGATTAATGTAGCAAAAAGGTGAAAAAGACCATGCACTTGCATAATTTTTACAGACAACAGAAAACCCTGAAATTGTGTAACTTTTAAGATGCTAGGAAACACGACAGTTGGGTGAGCACTTATAAGCAAATATTGCTTAATTTGCAAATAGTACATTGCAAAGGAGTCAGGCTCTTGTTGTACCAGGAGGTAGAAAAGCTGGCATGTGCATTGGCTCAGTGCTGAACAAACACCACCTTAGAGCAGAATCTTTTTTTTTTATGAGCCAGTCACATATAAAATCCACATTAATAGTGACAATGAAAAGCAGATGTTCTGAGTTTATTACACTGCTTTGAATAGATTCTATCAAATATTAAGCCAAATTCAGCTGAGGTTACATGATCTTGTACCTCTTGGCCTCATATAGCTGTTATGAAGGATTCGGTACTTCCACCACTCCTTGTCAGTACATGTAAGCTTTCTGTTTAATTATGCCTTTCCTGTTACAGCTTCTAACCTATGCTAGGTCACAGAAAAATGTCAGGAGAAGACAAATCAAAAGAAGCAGTCACAGCTGAGGGTCAAAACACAACAGCCACACTGCTAAGGATGCAAACAAGTTTGTGGATGCAAAATTTGACATGGTTCCAAGGATACATATGAGAAAAGCCGCTGGAGATTAGATCTCCTGGGAGTTACAGGCAGACAACATCAGGGTCAGGAAATCCCCTGAGGCAAATACGTTTGGAGGCCTGTACAATGCTCAGTGTTACGCTTACTTGTCCAGAAGCAGGGAAGGGAGGAAGGAGTGGCCTGAGTCTGGCTCAAGGAGGCTCTGCTCAGGCCAGAAGTGGTGTGCAGGGCGTGTACCGCAGGAGCCACCAAGCCAGCAATAGCCCACCACCCATAACATGGACTGGTCCTGCTATGTGTGATCACTGCCTATCCACAGCACCAGCTCGACTTGGCAGGCTGGATGTGCATTCATTTCAGAGATGAGGAGCTCTTAATCCACAGTTGCACTGGAAGTCTGGAGACTGTGTATCCATGGATATATGTGTGTGTGCTCATTCGCTTCATGCTTCGCTGGCACAGCGGCCATTTTGACCTCAGGAACTGCGTATAAACATCATACCTTGGATCACCCTTTAGTTCTGAAATTCCACACCCTCACAGACTCTATACTATTGCCCAGGTTACGTGAAAATATTTTTCGGTTCCTACATACTTTTTCTCCCACAGATACGCTGTAGGGAAATAAAAATGGTCAGGTTTGCCTATCTACTGAGGTGAGATTATATGTCAAAAGACGGATGGAGAATCTGGGCCTGTACATGGATGTAGATCCTGACTGCTATAAGTCACCTAGAAACATGAAGAACCTCTTCTGACTCTTGAAGTCTTTAGCACGTGGATTACTTTCCATTTCAGACAAATTTCACATCGTCAGTTGCTTATTTCATTTGCAGTAAAAATGAGGATTTGAACATAGATTTAAAAGTAATCCGAGAATAATCCACTGAGCTCCTTGTTGAGCCCTCTCCACCTGTTTATACTATTTGAATTTTGCCATTTTTGGACTGTGATTACGTTCACATTTTCCTTTTGACTCTCATTGTACATTTTTTCTATTATGCTGCTAATTTAACATTTTTTGAGGTGCTTGCAGGCTTCCTCTGAAATTATTTGATCACATACATTTGTGGAGTGCTTTAATGTCATCTGCTACTTACTTTTGTAACATGCATTTTAGACAACACCGTGATTTGTTTCAACATTAATTTCTTTTGTGGATGGAAGCCAGCATACTGTTTTCACATCACAGATCTGCACTCAATTGTGTAACATTTGGATCAGGAACATTTAGGATTAAATATGTTTTCTAAATGTCTTGAGAAAGCTTAACTCAACATAAGCTCTGCAGCATCATTCACACTTCTCAGGTAACTGATCTCAATGCTCTGAACAGCAGGACTTTGAAGACTTCAGCCAGGAGGTGACATGACTAGTTAATCTTGCTTCTTTTCTGTGTTTCTTTTCATCTACTCTGTTTTATTACATTTGAAAATTAAAACAAATTCTGCCAAGAGCAAATTTGTTTGCATATTGCCCTTTGTTTGCACTGACATTTATATATTTGCATACGATTGCCATTCCTTCTCATGCTGAAATCAACTCTGCTTTATTGTGACACTACAGTTTAAGTAAGGGATATCCTACAGCGACTTCAGCACAATAAAGACTGATTGAAGTGTCAGTGATTTCAGCTGTGTTTTGCAGTGCAGAGTTACACACACTCTACTCCATTTAAGCAAAACAATCCCAACAAACAGAGATGACGGGATAAAGGTCAATAGTTAGAGATGTGAGCTCTTTAGTGAAGTTTACCACAACAGAAAAAATTACTGATTATATTTCTGTGCCTCTCTTGAATTTATTTATTTTTTTAAATGAAGTGAAAGATATCCTGGCACAAAGAAATTTATTTTAAACATTGCATTCTGTTTCCCAAATGTTCCTGCAATTGGTCATGAGACTTGGTTTATGTGGACAGAGATGAACCACACACAGGTATACAGAGAAGGATGCTCTAGGAAATTATAAGAACCCACATTAGGGGAAGTCCATTAGCTTCACTTCCTAAATAATTAAACAGTACACTCATTCACCTTAAATCAAGAAGTGAAAATGGATCTTTTGAAAAGGGCATCCTCTTTTACTGGAGTAAATACATTGTTTCTCCACACGGAAAACAGAATACAGTTTGAAATGTGCAGCAGAAATTCTAAAGAACCTGTAGAAATCAATCAAATATCATTACAAATACACATTAAAAACTAGGATTTTTCATTACGCTGAAAGTCAATATTTATGCAAGTCAACATGAAGTGATATCTCTATAGTTATTTGTGGATCAACATCACTCATCAGAGTTTATCAGATCTTTTTCAATACAACATGATTTTTTTTTAAAGTAAAATGTTTGCAGAAATAGCTCAGTTTCCCTGAGCTGATGAGTGCTTACAAAGCCAGTTATCTCAGGGCTATGCCAAATCACACCAATCAACATGGCAAAGAAATGTCTTTGGACCAGGACATTTTACTTTGTTTAAAAAAACCAAAAAATTAAAGACAAGCACAGAGATATAATCAGTAATTTTTCCTATTGCAGTAAACTTCACTAAAGAGCTCACATCTTTGACCATTGGCCTTTATCCTGCCATCTCTGTTTCTTGGGATTGTTTTGCTTAAATGGAATAGATCATGTGTAACTCTGCAATACATAACACAGCTGAAATTGCTGACACTTCAATCAGTCTTTACTCAGCCAAAGCTTTCAGGGACTCTGATTTTCTGATTTTGTGGAAGGAATTCTGGAAGCCTAGAAAACTGCAGTCATGTCTCAGATTTCCAGATCACTTAGCCACTTCACTTTGCATTGCTGGCTGTTCAGGCTGTTCTTTAATCTTTCAGCATGACCAAGGTTACAACACAATTAAAGAAGAGGTGATTATTCATTTTCATAATTAACAATTACGAGATAAGATATTTTGTGTTAGCTCTTCATCTAGGAGTTATAAATATTTTGATTTTCATTCCAAAATAAGAACAAATCTTTCAGAATTTCCTACAACATTAATTCAGAATTTTGAGCTGCTATAATCACAGTAGTTTAGAATTTCTAAGTTTCTAATATTTTTTCTGGAAATGTTTGTACAACATTTGAAATGTCCATAATTACGGTGATTACGCTGAAAATTCAGACCAAACCCACATTTTTTAATATATTTTTAGGTGTCCAATAAAGAGGCAAAAAGAGTAGGATGTGATTTTGATGCCTGTACTGTGTAAAAATATTAGCAAGTGGTGAATAATCAAAATCAGATTGCACAGAATGATATTTCTTTGCATAAATTATTTTTAAATACATATTATACTAGTGGAGTATGAGACATAAATTACAAGATATTGGGTAATTTCCTGCCTGAGTAACTGATAGAGACTACTAATTTGACCAGCTCTAGGAAAATTGATCGAATACAAATTCTGATCTTTATGCATAGAACCACACATTCTGAGCATTTAAAGACACAAGACAACTCAGCTTCAGAAAGGTACACCCCAAGCCCTAAATGCACAGCACTGAGTCAGCCAGATACTTTATGGGTTTTTGTCCCTTTCTCAAGTATGGACGACTGCCAGAGGACGTGTACAAAACTAAAGGAGCAATGATTGCCTCTCTTATTGCTAGAAAAAAGTTGATGGAAAGGGTATACAGCAAACAACATTGGCAATGATTAGTTGTAAGCAATTGTACAAACACTGGCTCTGTTGGGTGTTCTTGGCCACCTCTTGTTGACAACTGAGACCAGCAGAGTGCTCTTGTGGCACCTCCTTGGCTGTTCAACACAATGAACTGCAAAGCTCAGTACCAAACAATTCAACGTACCGAACAAATATCTCACAACAGTCAAGGTCTCCCTATCCTACCTGCTAACCTGCTTCACCACCACATTACTATTTTTCATTGTTCTGCTTTGTTTTTCACTGCTTTCCTTGTGACTCAACATCTATGAACAAAACCTGAATACTCAATCTCTGCTAAACTTAAGACCGGAAAAAAATGAGATGCATGAAAGTATGGTATCTCTTTCTGATCATTCCTGGTACATTTATAATCATTTCTTTATTCAAGGGGTTTAATCGAGACAAAAACTGTCTTAAAGGTGCTAGGACCTGGAAAATTTTAAGATGGCAATATCTAGGAAGTCTCTGAAGATAAATACAGCTGTAAATTGTTCTGTCTATAGCTGTCTCTCATTTGTTTCAATTTGTGGCTCTAGGTATAGCAGGGAAAGCCCTAATGCTTCACAGTGCCCATTTGGAGACTCCCTAAAATCCCTACTGATGGAGCTCCAGTTTTGGAAAGTGTTAGGAAGCTACAAGGTGTCTGAAAATCAGTCTGCTCACAGATATCATTAGACTGACAAAACCTGTGACCTCCAAAGCCACTTATCAGCTATCCACATTAATGGTGGCCCACAAATAGTTTTCAGTCTGTCCTAACTGCAAATCATTGTGCTGCAAAGACTGAACAAATAAAGAAACCAGTTTATACCAGGTTACTGCTTTGTTTCTGCATGGAGATGTAGAGGGTAAAGAAACTATGTATGCATTTACCAATCTATGACCATGAAACATTATCAGTCCTCTTTAAAAATACATCTCAATACTAGAATAATTTAGTTGTTGTTGTTTTTATTTTTCTTAAACGGGTGTTTCTGGTTTTTTGTTTTTGTTATTTTTTTGTTAACAGGAAGAGAAAAGTTTGATAATTAGCAGTCACAATTTCACAGGTCAAATTTCACAGGTTTCTGGGCCAGATTCCGTAATTAAATTCATCTCAATGCTTCATTTAAAGAATTCCATACTTCCACTGAACTCAGTAAGTTCAGGACATGCTTTATTTTATGCACATGAGCATAAAGGTTCATGTGCATAAAATAAAGCATGTCCTGAAAATGAGCTGGGGTTCACTGTCTTACCATATTTTGCTTGAAATAGACACCCAGAGAGATTTGCAAGTGTTCACAAGCAGGGTTCAGCGATAATTTTTATAAACCTGTCTCTTCTTATTGAATTCTGGAGGGAAAAAAAGAAAGTAAGGTACTTGAGATGAACATTTGTGCAACATTAATATGCCTAGTCATAATAGGCATAATAGTCATTATGTCATTAATACACCTTGTTTGCCCTGGAGCACAGATGTAGAAGCACAGGACCTCTGGCATGGTTAGGCAGCCCTTACCACTTCTGGTATTGGGGTGTTCCATTCTGCCTCTTCTTGTAGGGCTGAACAAAACACAGACCCCATCTCTGACGACAGCTGAAGGTGTCACTTTCTAATCTGCCACGTCTGCAGCTGCCTGTTGCATCCCAGACTACACAGGCACTTTCCTTTATTACATTTTTATTGCACTTTCTCAATCAGAGAAAAACAAACCTATATGATAGGCTGAGAAAATTGAGGGTGTTCAGCCTGGTGAGGAGAAGATTCCGTGGAGGCCTTGTAGCAACCTTCCAGTGTTTGAAGGAGGCCTACAAGGAAGATGGAGAGGGACTCTTCATTAAGAACCGTAGTGACAGGACAAGGAGTAATGGGTTCAAGCTAAAAGAGGGGAAATTTAGGTTTATACAGAAGAAATTCTTTACTGTGAGAGTGGTGAGGTGCTGGAAGTGGTTGACCAAAAAAGTTGGGAATGCTGCATCCCTGGATGTTCAAGGACAGGTTGGATGGGACTCTGAGCAACCTGAGATAGTGAAAGGTGACCCAGCTCATAGCAGGGGGTTGGAATGAGATAATCTTTAGGGTCCTTTCCAACCCAAACTATTTTATGATGCCATGACTCTATTAAACTAAAAAATGCAGCCAGGACACTTACAGGCCAAGGTCAGCTAGATATCTTCAAACATCAACCACTGTGACCTTTTTGTGGCCTCTGAGGGAAACTGGTATGTAGAAAAGCTTTAGAGGGCAATTGTAGGAGGCCTATGAAGAACCACATATAGTATGTGTAACTTTTTTCTTGTAAATGAGTGGGGCAGAGCCTTTTTAAGGACCATACCTTTCAATTTCAGCATCATTGCTAATGAAAATGATGGGGAACAAATTCTGAGCAAGACTTGCAGACTCCCCTTTTTTAATACAAAAATCTCCTGTAAAAGTTTTCTCTAGATAATATATCCGAAGGAAGCTCTGAAAATTCTTTGCTACAGGAGTATATCGATAAGAACCAAAAACATTCCAGTTAAAAAACAGCCTCACAATGGGAAAGCAGTTCAAATACCTGTGCTTTTAGGTAATAATTACATGACTCTATTTCTAGTAATAGGGTTATGTAGGCGAAGCAAGTACTGATGGATGATGCCAGCAGATCACTTTCATAACAAGCTATAGAATGCAAATGCTGTGTGGAAAACAGTAATTGTTCCAGTACCCAGCTGGTTATGTGCATATTGATATCTAGGTTGCCTGAGTAACCTTAAGGCTAAGTACAATGCAGAAGGTCATTCATTATCACGACTTCTTCAAATATATTACCTCATTCGCATATGTATTTTGAGACTCAGCACTGAACTGTGCTATCCAAAATGATTATCAGGTCTTGAAACAAGCAACAGACACTCCTGGAGGCTCTAGGAGAGTCTGAGAGCTTAGCAGAGTGGGAATGTGTGCAGCATGCCTCCCTCCACTGCTCTCCCCTTCGCTTCAGTTCTCTTGGGAGCTGGTGGCACCAGGGAGCTCCGGCATTATCTGAGGGGAGGCATCAGTTCTGACAGATGCAAGGACACACTGCATGGGGGGAAGCAATTTGTATGCAGTTGTATTTACTGACTACAGCTCTCAGGCTTGAGGTGGTGACTGCTTTATTGCTGGATTGCTTTCATGAGAAAGCTGTGGATTGACTGAGAGCAACACAGTCATGCCCCCTTGGAGATCAGGGAGGAAGGTGAGCCTAAGCCCTTGAAGCTGTGAGCTTCTAGAGAAAAAGCTGAGATCTGAACTTTGTGCCTGCTTGGCAGGCAGTTGTTTGCTTGTATTCTGCCCCTGTCCCATCAAATTCCAAAGGAGCCAAACCAAAATCCTGAAGTGATTTTGCAAGACAAGTTCTGCTTGAAGTATATGATATATAGTCTTGGTAGGTCAAGACTACCCCTGATTTTTACTGCACTTGTCCTGAAGAGAAAATACAGTTCCCAAGGCCTTCATTGTACAAAGCAGAAAGATGCTTACTCCAGTTTTAGGGTATAAATTGATTAGGACTCTCTTAAAATCAAGTGCTTGACCTGAAACAGCCAAACCCTCTTTATACTCCGCTCTCGAAAGCATTCTCCCATCTAATGCCTTCCACTGAAGCGCTGCTGTTCACAGCAATCAGTATTCTGGAGCACAGACTCTTTCCTTTCTTAATGCAAAGCCTCACTTACACTTCATTTAGTAGGCTGCATGCTAATGAGAACTGTTTGCAACCTTCACTGTCAGTGAGAAGTCCCAGGGTAGCTCTCCCTAATTCCTGGCTCATTGGGTGCACTGCACATGGCACCCTTTAATTGGGGAAAAAACCCAAATGATGCCTTCCCGATGTGCAGTTAAACTGAGCTAAATTAACACAATGGATGTTTCATTTTTCACATGAAGTTGGCATTCCTCAGGGATCTTTTCTGCTGCTCTTTAACAAAGATTCAATGTAGTCATCAACTTTGCTGTACTTCAGAATCTGGAGGTTGAAAAGCTGAAGCAGCACATACATGGGTACACAGCACCCGGAGTTGTACACGGCAGCAGTTTGATGTGTAGAAGTGCCATACGGCTCAAAGTGGTCTTTTAATTAAGAGATGTGTCTGCCGTTACTTAGTATATAGCATCACTGTGGTGTGACAGGGGAGATCAGAGTGCCCCTGAATTAGTCACAGTATCTCCAAGGATTTAACCTCTGAGGAGATCAAAATGTCCAGTGCCCTCTGCAAGGTGATACAAAATGTCAAGAAAGAGCCAGGAAGAGAAATTAACTATTTCCAGGAACCTGTCTGATGTAGCCAAAGGAGTATACTGAGGTTTGTACATGATGCTCTGAGCATTTTTACACAGCCGAGTACACATTCTTTGACAAAACTTGGTCAGGAAACAGTTAATATTTTCAAAGAAAATTATTGAAATAAGTTAGTGTTCTTCCAGAAGTTCACCTGTACATACATTTCCTCCTGAGAAATGCTAAAGCTTCAGGCTATGTGGATGTGAAACATAACTTAGTATGCACTAGGGAGAGAAATCCTGCATTAGGTTCAGCTCCTGTCTCAACTATGTCTGATTATGTTCCCCAGTTTAAGGCTTGTTACTCGATTTGAAAGCCTGTTACATCTCAGGAAACTTATACATGTAACTTGTAGCTGCTTTCATAGTTTAAAAGCTGTCATTTCACCTTCTGCACAAAGAAATGCTTTTCCTGTCTATGTCAAAGCGATCCACACAGCTCTCCCACGGAGTTTTGAAAGTGTCTTCTGGTACAGCAACACAGCTTTTATTCTGTGAGAGCAATTTGCTCTGCCATTATATTGTCTGCAGGTATGCAGCTGTATTGTTTTACTGTGTTGATCTTGGAAGGAGCTGGAATGCTCATAAACTGGAAAGCAATTGGTTTCCAGCTGAGGCTTTACTTCTTCCTAGCCCACTGTGCTCTCCAGGTGAATCCCTGTGGGATTTTTGTTAAATAGGAAAAGGAAAATGCAGTTGTGTCCAGACTGGGGCAGATCCAACATCACTCCAAATCAAGGGTTCCATCCTTCTCTGTTTCTTACTTGCTCCTTCTTCCTGGCTCACATAGTTTATTAGCACACCTCATCTTGTGTCCACATCAGCAGCCCACAACTCCCACCAGCAGTCCCATATTTCTCTCTATTTACTGTGTTCTCAGAGATGCTTCAAAGGCAAACATGGGCTACTCTTGAAGCATGCATGATGAACATATGATGGACAGAAAAAACACCACCTGCAGAGGGCACAGAATCACACAAGTGGTGCCTACTCACATCTCCAACTGCATCCAAAGCACTTAGAGATACCATCAGTGGCAATGTCACCTCAGTCTATACTCAAGGCTTCCCAGTAACATTCATAAATGGCAAGGAGCACAGGAGACCAAGGCCACAGGCTGCAGGAGAAAGGTGAGGGGCAAACTCCTTGCCCAAGAGATGGTGCAGAACTGCCTTGCAAACAGAGTTGGCACATCTGTGAGCTGCTCCTGGCTTGCAAATGCTGAATGAAATGTATGGAGCTCACGGGGAATTTCTATGGAGTTCCATGCAGTTACAGAGGCATTTCTCCTTAAATCTAAGTGAGTTAATTAGAATAATATATGTTTCACTTCAGCATGATGTCTGATGATCATGCCGTGGAGAAAGGAAAGAAAAGCTTGCTTGAGAGAAAATGCCATTATCTACCCAAAGCTAATACAAATGTGGAACTTGGTGTATACTTTTTCAGAGATGTTACAATCCTCAGTCACAAAGAGTGTGGATCTGATCCACGATACAGTGTGCACAGTCAGCTGTTCAGCATGTTGCCCCGTTGCTAAGTATGAAGCTAGAAAATAAGTAGGCAGGTCAGTTCCTGCCTCATTAACACAGTGGGAGAGGGAAGGTCTGAAAAATAAGATCGTAAAAACAGCCATGAAAGCTTGTTGGAAGCTAAACAATACCTAAGACTCAGCTATGATTCCCTTTCTTTGTCCTATTTCTTTTTGTCTCTTTCAATGGTTTTATTTTCAGTTGTTCCTAACTGCTGGTGATTTCTGCTTCTCCTAACCTTTAAGAATCCCAAAGCATAGAAACAATTTTCTCATTTACTTGAGCTACAGGAGCTTTTTATTTCATCCTCTTCTGGAAAAGCAGGAATTATCTCAGGGTGACTACCTTTTGTATGACGGTAAAAACTTACCTGTGTGAAAGTGGGTGTGCTGAGGGTTCAGGTGGGGCAGGAGGATGCAGTCGGAGCACTGCCGGCACCCAACCAAAGCTATTTTGCTTTTATCATACTGCAAAGAGATTATCACCCTTGAAGGGATATCTCCCATGTTTCTTGGCAGTGACATCTTTGGAGACATTCTTCAAGGATTTTCGTAAAACCACCATCCTTCAGTCCCAAAGAAGTGTGACTAAATGTGGTTATGCTAGGGTGAGGGTTTTTGTTGTTTTCTTTATCTTTCTCTAATGCATTATTTTTTTAAAAACCGTCAAGAACGAAAGCTTTAAACAGAAGGCTAAACATGTGGAAGGAAAGGTAGTCAAAATGTTTGATAAAAGAGAGAAAAAAGAAAATGGCAATGAAAAAGGAAAAAGTCTCTGTTTCATTTGCAATTGGAGCAAAATTATTCTCTCCTACAGATTCATCTATAGCTGCTTTTTATTTTTGGGCTGGAGACAGAATTTAGTGTGTGTTGCTTAGAGTTTTTTATTTTTCTAATTCACAAGAAAAGAAAAGGATTCTGCTCCGCCCTCATATTCACACCATGACTTCTAAATGAAAAGTACTGTTTTGGAAGTCAAAGGCTTTTCAGGAGGACACCCCCTTCACACTGCAAACCGCACATAACCCGCTATGCCATGGTTAACAACTACACCACAACAAATGAGACAGCAGGTGTATGGTTGCTTGCCTGGGGATGCATCAAAAAACGCACACTGCAAAAGTCTTGCAAAAAATCCACTTGCAAAATCCAGGTTCAACCATGGAAGGCAGGCCTGGGTTAGAAGACAGAGGTAGCCTGGTATCACTCAAATAGTCCCTTAAAATCTGTGGAAATCCTCCTGAAGGGACGCTGACTGGTCTGACAGACCTGCTTGATAGAGCTTGAGCAAATCTCCTCCCACCTGTTTCCAAATGAACCTTCCGAAATGGCAAGTAGCAATTTCTCAATAGTATTTCAACTTGAAGTAAAGTTTTGCTTGGACAAAACCCAATTCGTGTTTTTCAAGGGCACCACCTACAAAGCCACCTTTGTGCCACATGGTGTTGGCGAGGGCCTGGGGGCCACTAAGGGACTGAAAGGGCAAAAGAATTCTGTATATCAGAGCATGAAAAAAGACAGACGTGATTAGATTTCACTCCACTCATCTTAAAAGGAAGGGCAAGCTTTTAATTTAGTAACAAAATTTTGTTGAAAGCTGAAAGGATTTAGTGTTTGGGCTTGGAAGCTGTGGTGCATACATCTCCGTGAAATTAAATGGCAATAAAGACACCTAAACATCTCTACAGGCAAAATGCTGTAAACAGTTCTGCAAAGTTCCCCACAAAGACCTAGAGGGTGTCTTACAAACCACCCTGAAGACAAAAGAGCAGCTGTGTCTTCCTTGTACGTGCCTGGAAGGCTCAGCTGCACCACCACCCATCAAGGAGCCGGTTGTGCTGATACTGCTTTTTGTGTGCACAAGGTGGGGACCTTGACTCCCACCCAAAAATAAACTGCTCTACCCAGCCACTGGGTCCTGCCCCACTTGTGCCCAGCTGGGCCATTCCCTCCCTCTGGGGCAATGCTGGCAGCTGGATCAGCTGCCCTTCTTGGCCCACATGTCTGTGTGGGACTTTTACTTCCCCCAGCACGATGGCAGCCCACCACAAGGCTTATAACATGTGGCGAGGTAAAAATAGCATTCCAGGAGGTGAACACAGCAAAGCCTCAGCCTTCCTGTGCTGTAGCCTCTTTTGATTATTCACTTTCCTCTGCTATATAGTTATAATGACAGCCTGTCACATGCTTTTATTTTTGTTTGGTTTTGGTAGGGAGAGGTTTAAAGAAAGGTTTTTCACTGTAGTTTCAAGTGAGAAAAAATGCCATTTTTTCTCAATACTTTAATCACAACAAGCAGAACTATTCTGTAACAATTTCAAATCTCACTGTGATTAAAGCTGATAAAATGGTGCTTTTATTTTTTTTAAATATGAGATCATTCTTTACCAAGGAAGATGGAAACAGGATCAAAAATTTCCTAAGAAAGAATGCTCCCCTCCTTTAAACAGCCTTCATTTGCACCTGGGAGGGTAAAACTCATTTCAGACGAGCACTGCCCTTCAACAGATGACCCTCTGAGGGGTTGGTGCAGCACTGAGTGTAACAAGGTGCTGCTTTTCAGTTAGGAACTTCGGATGCTTGTTGGAACTGTTAATAAACCCACTAATACCAATTTTCCCAATTTTCAGTCACCACCCAATTTCACACATGGTGTCCTGAAAGGTATGGCAAATCATGTAATCTCATGAAACCTCTATATCCAGTAATCAGTAATCCCACGTTTTTGTCAGTGGGACCTGTCCAAGGGGTCTGAAAGGCTGTCTCCTCTCACCAGGGGTCTGAAAGGCTTTCTCATCTCACCAAGGGAAAGAATTACAGCTGCTTGTGTAAATCAGTGGTGTTTGGTTGGATAAAAACCCCACGTGTAACTCACCTGTTTGCTGAATATGAGACATTGTTAAGGTCTGTAAATTAACAGGGGTAAATTGCCTTTACCTAAATTAATTCTCAGCTACACTAATAGGTTAAATAATTTAACAAGGTCCTAAGTCTGCATGACAGCTTTAATTTAGTGCGCAGTTTTCCCTGTGTGCTGAAGTAGTTTCGAGGTCAGTTGTATTAAACAAATGCAGCCTAAAGACAGAGTTAAGCTGTGCAAATAGTTCCCTGAACTGGGAAGCACGTAACCAGCAGATAACTCCGTTGTGCTTAAACTTTTTACAGATGTTATGTCTTTCAACTTCTGGGCTTTGGAAATTAAACTCCTCACTGTAACAATCACAATGACATATGTGCAGCCCCCATTAGGAGAAAATATTTTCTGAGCTGGGATCTGAGATTGAACTTGCACAAATCAAGGCTTAGACATTTTTTATCGCCTGCTAATACACGTGCAGGAACACTGTTTTTCAGATTTTTTCCCCTCCCTTTCTTCAGAATATATTATTTGTAAGGGAAAGTTGAATTAAGTTACTTGTCTTTGGCTTTTCTGTTTTCCCTTCAGCTCTATATTGTCATATCTTGCCAGCTAATCTCACTTTCCTTGTGAATAGCATACCCTACCATTTAGGTAAAAATGGTTTTCAGAAAAAATATGTCCTATGAGATGTTATGACATTTTGTGAAACAACATAATGCAATGTGACTGATGCAGATGGATATGCCCCATAAAGCTGAGAGATTTAGGTATGTATTTTCCCCCCAAAAAAATCACTTCATAAAGCAGTTTTGTTTAAAACATCACTTTGAAATCCTATTTAAACTCCTTCAAATAGATAGAAAATGTATTTAAACTTTTATGTAAAAGGATTTTTACCTGAATGCTTAGAGATGTTCTATGTTCAATGCTTTTTACACCTCAGTATGAAGGGAAAAAAAAAAAGTGCAATATATAAGAAAGCACCTAGCTAATGTTTCCTTCTTTACTCCCATCCCTGAAGGAAGAGAAATGCTTTAGTGGGATCAATAGTTATAAATCATTACAAGTTATTTGAGGTTTTATTTCATCTACTTTTATTATAATGTCCATGCCATCTGCTGTACATATGGAGCTTATTACACTAATTCATTTTGCAAGTGCCAGCCTCTGAGTGAGAGGTGTCAGAGGGCAATTGATTAAGGGATGTTTGTTCTGTTACAGCTTTTTCTTTAATTTCTCTCCGTAAGGATTTCAGGCTGAGAAAGGGAGCTGACATGATAATGGGACCTCACGTATGGGGATAAATGAGACATGTGACTTTGTGCATTCATAAATATCAGAACATCTTTTAACCTGGTGGTGCTGGGAGGAGCAGTGGGTGTCAGCTGTGGGTTAGTACGAGGCTAAACACATGATGTTGTTTCTCTTCTTAAAAGCTGAAAGAGAATGGATGTTTGACATAAAAAAGATAGCTCAGTCTAGGAATCTACCTCCCATGCACCCTTATTATCTCTAGTTAAACGGGTTTTGTATGATGGCATAGGACAAAGAGGAAAAGTGAAGCAAAGAAAAACTCGAGAAGTCTGTATTAAAGCATGAGATATCAGTTCTGTAGTGAGCGAGTATTTGCACTGTGTGGAGCATGTGTATCTCTACCACTAAGCAAGAGTTGTTTGGTTCTAAACGTTGTAGCCCTAAAGTGGATGTTCTCAAATTCTTGCTTTCCACGTTTGCAATGTATCAACGTTAAGATACAAGGGTTATAGGTGCTTGAAAAAAATCCATAACGTTGTCTCCATCTGTTCATCTCCACAGTGTCAAGAAGTGAACAGACATGTCATCAATACTGGACTTGCTTTGTTACCTTAGAGCAATTAGTCCAAGTATGGGAGTAGTCTAAATATTTAAAAACTAATGCAAAATTTACAACTGCAACTTGAGCTTCATCATATTTTGATCTATTTATAATTAACTTGTCCGTCATGTTTGAGGTCCTGGCACTATACATACAGCTGAGTAACATTTACACACTCGAGCAGTTCCACTGAATTCAATGGAAAACTGTGAAAAATCTTATTTAGTAGATACTGATGCTGTATCCTTTAAATGCAGACAGCCATGCATGAATATGTCAGTCTGAGATCCTCTCTAAAAGTCAGGACAGCATTTTAGCACAAGCTTCCTCATCCTCACCAAACTGGACAACACAATGAAGCTGAGTTCAATCACTTAGAGCCGTGGCCCATTTATTTTCTGCATGTGTTTTTGAAGGTTTGGATCTCTGCCACATGCTATTAGTAGCACTCATGTACAACTTACATCTAGCTTGTGGCTCCCTTAAGTTCCAGTTATTGCAGGCTTCAAATGCAAGCCTAGTTGCTGTCAAATTGCACTCTGTGTGTTCTCTCACATTGTTTCCATTGTGCCAGCAAAGTGCCCAGACTGCCATATCTCATTGGGAAAAAGACTGAACATTTCCATTTAGTTAGGTAAAAAAGTCCTTGGACAGTCTTGGTTTTATGCAAAGTTTTATTTTAGACAATGACCACTTTAAACACCAATTCTGCTGATTCTCAAGCACATTACACTGAAGTCAAAAGGCACACCCTGAAAAGTCTACGTTAAACTTATTGTCCGTGGTACCTCCCAGCTACTTACAGAGTCATCTGGCTAAGACCTCTACTGTTATAATACCTCCAAATACCTTGAAGCTGCAATGAGTATATTCTGCTTTTTTCGTGAAGAAAATGCAACATGACACCACCCAGCCTGGCTGAGCATCTAGTTTCCTCAGTTCACAAGCTCCTGTTTTCCCCGTTATTAGGCACTTTACAGCTCCAGTGCTAATTGCACAAATCGATTCATTTACAGCAGCACAACAGAAAGCAGGGCGACAACGGAGACAAAAAGATTGCAGTAAGGCATTGCAACTGGTGTACTGATGGATGCTGAATAGAAGTGCCAGCTGTGTCTTGTAAAAAGAGGCAACTGAAAAAGAAAATCTCAACTAGGACTTTGTGAGTTCAGCTACATTTTGGTGTCTGCGGGGAAGAAAACAGCTGAAAGGATTACTGAGAGCTTCCCACCTACTAGGTCATGCCACTGCCCTGTGTAGAGATATGGGGTGCTGTTATTGCTACTGCAGTTTGTACAATGAGGGATTTACTGCCGCATTATGAACAAAAAACTTTCTTCCCTGTCTTCGACAGAGCCTCAGTTTGTCTTTCTGTACCCATATCTCTCCAGTGAGATTTCTCTGAAGCTTACTAAACTTGCAGCACCGAATCAGCAGCACTAAGAGCACAACTGAGTCAGGAGTCTTGACTGCTGGGTAACTTTTCTGGCTAGAGAGTAAACAAACTCCTTTGTAAAATGCAGTCTCAGGAGAGTTCTTCTCCAATTGGCACAAACTGTGAAACATATCCTTTTCTTGCAACACAGGGAGAAAAAGTAATACCCTTTTGCTCTAATCTCCCCTGCAGCAATCTAATATATTCTTACTGGCACAGGCAAAGCCACTGGCTACCAGTGGGATCTATGCTGAAGGTTTGCAGGACCTGTGCAGAGATGATGAATGCAGGGCACATGGGAGACAAACCATTTCCATTCTGGCACTCTCCACAAAGGAGGTCCCACAAAGAATTTAAAGCGATCTTCCTCTGGTTGGAACTAGAGATGTGTGTAACTTTGTCACCAGCATGTTCCCTGCCACTTGTGCAGCTGCCCACTGCAGAGCCCTTGTCTCCTGGACAGGCCTATGGAGCTCACCTTGGCTGACACAGATAAATCTTTCTCAGTATCTAAAACTCTGATCTAAAGCTTCATCCCATGGGTCAACTCCTAGAGCTAAAGAGGGTTGTGTAGGACAGAGGCAAATATTCAATAGTCTCAGCCCAGGGGTTTCAGTAATTTAATAAGGACAAATAAGGCATAGAAAAAATGATTATCAGGAGCATTTTAGCAGATTAGCACCTCACATATTGAAAGAATTACAGAGTCTAAATATTGCAGCATGAACATCTTGCTTGTCTATGAGCATGGGCGATACTGCAAACCACGTAGGAGTTAGATTTTAGATGGCTGGGATGCACAGTTAGCTTAAAGAGCCACGGTCATTATTTTTAGACACGGATGATTAATTTGCTTTACCAAGACTGAAATGTAACATAATGTATATAATGCAATTAGAAAGCTGTGTCTCTATTAATGCTGTAGGCAAAATGCAGAGATAAGCTTCTGAGAAGCAGTAGGAGTCTAATAATTATTTACACCTTTATCCTGTGATGGCAGATCGTAGACTACAACCTGGAAGTTTGAACATTTGAGAGGCTTGTGCACTAATCATGGCATTATTGATTTTGCCTCTATTCCACACCTGATTGTGTCTTGCTCGGTTTACACGACAGCATAGAGTGGAACAGGACATGACTATATGCTGAGGAGCTCAAAAAAGACAACAAACATGCAGCAAGTGGGTGCCACAGCTGGAAAGCAAATAAAAATTAGATATTCTTCCATATGAGTTTATCTTCTCCCAGAGGAATGGCATGCCAGACATCCAAGAAGTGCGATGCAAAGAAAGCTGTTTCTGCTCTGGGTTTATCCAAAACGTGATAATTCTATTGTATGTAGCTCAGAGAAGTCACTTTTTCCCATTCAGTACCCCTCTACCAAGACCACAGGGTTAACTTCTCATCTTGGGTTTGGGCTCTAGAAACAGACACAACATATATTTATTTTTCTGCAGACTAGTAGCTAGATGTTGTCAGTTCCATATTAGGGTTAAAATTTTGGCCCATTTCTAGCCCTGTACATGGTGTAGAAAAAGTCATGTTAAAAAATACAACAACAAAAAACTCCAACCCAACCCTCTCAAAAAGCCATCCCAACAAAAAACTCCCTCCAGACAGAGCTTGTTCATACTTCTCTTTAATAAATTGCATGAGTCTTGTTTTCTTCCTTCAATAGTTTAATTCTCCTTGCTTGTTTCTCATTCATTAAGGGGCAAGCAAGAAGAAACCATATTGGGAGGTAGGGTGTCAAAGCATGTCAGCTTGCCAATGAATATGTTAAAAAGGAACTAAGAGTATAAGGATTGAAAAACATCAGATTTGGAAAACACCCTACAGAAAAATGAAGTAAATCAGCTGAAGAGACTTAACTATTGTCTAATTGCAGTAGCTATTTATAGAATTGAATATAAGATTTTCTTTCTCGTGCTTAGCAAATTACAACTAATGGGTCTCTAAAACTTAAGCTCTATTTCATTTTTTGGAACAGTGCTGGAGAACTGATTAGTGTGTGCTTACACAGAAATGCATAAAATAATCTCATTATAGTAATGCATGTGCTGTGACTGAGGGGTGATTTCTGCCCAGACTGTGTCCTGTGTTTCATTGTAACTGATCATTTAATAAACAAACAGGAAATAGTGCAAACAAGCAGCAGTGGAGCAGGCATTCATTCATCTACTAAGAACTTATAAATGGGTATGTGAACACCCTTATTTTAGAGGGATTTTCTAAAGGAGAAATAGAGCCCCTCAGTCTCCATTCTGTCCTCGATTCCTTTCTGTATTCAAACCCAGAAATATCTGGTATCATGATAAAGTTTTCAATAATTGACACAGATGTGTTTGCGTCCTGCACCATCTCAGTTAATGGAGAGCTCCAGGGAGCCAAGATTTTGCTTGTTGTGTATTCATTTATTATTCATTTAAAGAACGTGGCCATTTGCCAGTAGGAACTGAAATGAAATCACCACCCTCACGCAGGCTATCCAACAACCCTCCAGTCGCAGTGACATTCAGTTACTAATGGGTTAGTTCAGTTTTAATCCGCTGCCTAGAGATGAATAACATTAATTATTGTAATTGGTAGTGACAGTAATGGGTGCAACATTTCCAGGGCTAATTTACTCTCCTTTTGTATCATGCTAATGTGGCTATTCTGCTTCAGTACCCGAGATAACTAAAACCAGTTCAAATGTCTGTCTACTGTACAACGTGGTGTACTGCCTGCACGTCCTGAGACCTGCAACGTATGGGATGGCATAGAGCTGCCGTGCTTAGGCAATCGATGGGACAAAATGGTACTGCAGCATCATGAAATATTCCATGTGAACCCATCACACATTGGCAGGAAATGTTCGGCTTGGCAACTTAGCTGGGAAAAAAATATTGGTTTGATTAAATAATAATAAAGAACCCATTTACAACAGGTGAAAATAGGAACCAGATTAAAGTACGTCATTTTATTATTATTTTGCCCTTTACAGATTCAAAGCAATGATTTGACTCAAGGTTTCTAACCTCTCAAGCAAGTCTCTCTCTCAACTGCTAAGTTATTAGTGCACACTGAAGCTGGCCTCCCTCAGGCTGGTTTGCTCAACCTGCTCCACTTCGAATAGCATACTTAAATATTTGGTGAGGGAACACAAGCGATTCTGCAGCTGCTGGTCAGAATGCTAAAATATCAGTTGTTTATCCAAAATGGAATAACACCAACAGGAAGGACTGAGAACAGCTCTCCATCCCCTGCCTTTCAAACAGGGTGCAAATCTAAGCCTTGGGACACATTACTGGGAAAAGAGGTGCTGGGGCATTAAGATGCTCTCAGGTAGAGAGGGACTTAATCTGTGCCTACGTCCTACAAGGTAAATGGCCTAAACAGAGAGTTACTGAATAAAACTGGGACTTGATGACTTTAAGAAAGTGCTGAAATCTGAACTGGTTTTTGGTATCTTTTGCTGATAGTTGAAAATTTGAAACAGAGTTGAGAATAAATTTGTGTCTCCTTGAAAGAGTTCAGAAAAAATTAACAGATAAAATAAAATCTAACTAAATGTATGGACACACATATAAGTACACATATGCAATTACACACTTGTAGGTATGAGCAGCAAAGGCTATCAAAAAAACAAAACAGAGGTAAAAAAATCTCAGCTATTTTTCCCAAGCAGCATATGCCATCTCGAATATTAGAAGATGCTTCCATACACAAAAATTGAATTTAAGTCTGTTCTCATGTGGTACACTAAATTAGATTATGTTTTTATATACTGACTGGAAAGAAAAAATGCAAGGTCATGAAATGAACAATCAAAAATAATCTAAAAATATTTTTATAGTTAGTCTGGCTGCTTCCAAGAAGGCTTTTATGAAAACAAATCAGCATCAGAATTACATCTAGTTCTTCATCAATTTTTCAAACTTCTGACTCTTTTTACTGCCTTTTTACTTCAACTTGAAGAAAATTAATACCATTTAAAAAGGCATCCTATTTGAAAATATATATATTCATTCACAGGGTGAGTTGAATTTCTGACTTACAGAGAATATATAAAAGACAGCGCAGTTCCTACCCAAACCAAGCATGCCTCACACCTGAAGACTACCGACGTTCCCAGTGAAAGACAGCAGTGCATGGGCAGGACTCTCAGCAGAGAAAGTGGTTAAGCTAAGGGGCAGATCCCTCCACCTGCTGATGACTCAGAAAGGGCAGGCAGAGGACGGGAAGTGGCAATTTGGGTTACCAGGTCCAGCTCACAGCTGGCACATGTCTCCGTGCCGCATCAGTACGCTGTCTCAAAAAGAGCTAAGCTCCAATTGGTTCCCTCTGGCTGCTCCAGAGTCTCCCTCTTCCAATGCTCAGAAACTTTGCTCTCTTACACAGCCAAAAATTATTCATTGCCTGTTTAGAACTATTTGTTCCTGTTCCAACATTGTCCTTTGGCTTAAATTGCTCTCCTCCCTCCCTGGTGTTTACTCTCCTAATGTATTTATAGATAGCAATCAGATCCCATCTCGGCATTTTTTTTGCTAGGCTAAACATTCCCAGCTTTTCCCAGTTTGCTCTCATAAGACAGGCACTCTATTCCCCCTGTTCTCCTCACAGTCCTCCTCCCCACCTGTTCCTGCATCAGCTGTTGTCTTATGTATCCACTTGATGACTGAGGTCCCCTCTCCTTTAGGTGCTGCTCTTACAAGAAGTAGGGATGAAGGTCCTCATCCCAGGGAGTGGTGGGGGCCCGTGCTGGCTGGGAGAAGGGTGCAGTCCAGGGAGCTGTGCCCAGCAGCTTCAGGTGCTGTTGGCTGCCCCGGCCCTGCTGCTCATTGACCCACTCTTGTGTGTCTATAGGTTAGCCTGCAGCTGCACTTCATGGGACACTCATTATGGGATGCACCTGGGACATCCATCCCAGGCTAGAACGACACGCGCTACTTCAGGCCCAGAGCAATGAGATGTGTGCTCCTTGGGAATAACTAAATTAAAAGGATGCATTAATAGGGCTACTTTTCACATATTCTAACAACATATTTCCTCCGTACTATTCATAAATCTTACATGAAGAATTATTTTTCAGGTTCTCATCTGGCATACATTGACGAAGCTTCATTAGCTACAATGAAGCCTATCACTGCACCAGCCAATCAGTGGACTACTTATTAATTAAGTTGTAGAACATGCCTTTGAAGGGGACATTTTTCCTCTCTACATAATCCATCCAACCATATTTCTTTCTTCACTTTCCCATGGAAAAAATATACTCTTCAGATTGTTGCCAAAACCTTCTTGATTCACAGTATTGAAATAAATCTAACTTTTTGGAATTTATAGGCAGGGACGCTAAGCTGAGTCTGATTAATCTAAGATTTGAAGGGCTGCAGCCCAGCTATAACTTTGAGTAAGGAGCTGTAATTAGAGGTTAAGTATGGCAAATCCAGACTGCTCAACATTGCTGTATTGATTCCTTTAAACCATTAATTATGGAAGTTCAAATTCATGCACAAAGGCAACATTTTTGAAATCCCAGCAATTTAGGACGATTATGTTTCCGAATGTGGCGTGGATGGGGGAACACTTGTCTAACTAATGGCTTCTTTCTGCTGGAGAAACTCAAGACCAGGATGCACAACCAGGACTTTTATTTTATTTTAAGAAGGATAATGTTTTTTTTGAAATTCATCCAATGTTTTTTAGTCATATTCTGACAAAGGCAGGGAATTATGAGGGGAAGATAAGGTAAATAAACCTCTCACCACAGCCATGAACCCGGTGATGTTCTCAGTTGCCACTCTGCTCAACATTATGATTGCACTGTCAAAAAATCAGGGACTCGAGGACTCAAAAAATCAATTCAATAATTCTCCTTTCTGTGCTTCTCCAGAAGCAGGGAACCTCTCCCTCCTACCATGGAAGCTAAGTAACAGATAGTAGACAGACTATGATGTGCTGCTGATTAGCTGGGGTCCCAATCACATTGGAGTAGGTAATACAAAAACAGGTTAGTGGTGAGACCTAGAAGTGTTGCTCCTCAGGCTAAATTAGAGCACCCTCAGGATGCTTTCATCTGCTTTGGCTGCTCCCTTCTGTCCTGTCTCATGCTGGCAGGACCATGGCTTGCATCAGCTGTATGTGACCTCCCACCCTGAGGAGGTGGATGGCACAATTTTGAGTTTTCTACCTTAAGGTAAAAGGGGAGGCACACTGGGGAAGGTGGAGTTGTTTTCTGTGCCCATCTGAGCAAAAATGTGGCAAAAAACGCCCCAGGAAACTGGGTCAAAGGAGCTGATTTCAGCTTTTTTTGTCTCCTTTAATTCAGTGACGGTTTTGATATTTGTTTAAAAAGATTCTCTAAGATCAGGGTTGTTGTGTCTTTGTGCCTGTAATTGTATTAAAAGTGCCATGCAGCCTTTTCTATAAGCTAGAATACTGGTATTATGTGTCATCTGTGCAAAACACTTATGAGATCTGGTCCATAATTACAGCTTTCTAACATCACAGGAGAACATTTCTCAGACCTACTAATTGTGCTGCCCTTTATGATCTGTCTTATTGATTAAACATCTGTTAGTGTTTTGGTGAAATGAGAATTCTCTTGCAATGCAATGTGTCTGGTATATTAAATTCTGTTTAAGTCAGCCCTAACTACAAGTTTGAGATACATCAATTGTATCTCCTTAATTGTATCTTAGTATTTTTTGCCTCTGTTTGTTGTTTGTACTGTTTGCTGGAGAGCAGGAGAGTGTTTTAGTGTTTTCTTTACAGCAAAGTCAAATTATATTCCCTTATTTCTTTTGCCACACTTGAACCATTTCAGGTGGACAAATGCTTGGGAACATTGTAAAATAATAAGTTAATACAGACTGTTACCTTTTTTTTCTATGCCACAATCCAATTACACAGTAAATTTTAGTTTTTGTGGCAATGTCAGAGAAAATGGTGTACGAGAGTAAGGAAAAGAAAAAAAACAGAATTAAAAAAAAAAACACACAAAAAAGACTTTTTAATTAGATGTTCTTAATTGTGAAAAATTTCCTTTTCAAGGAGCAAAATAAAAGGATTTTTGAACAAGATCCCTCTGCTCCTACAATTCAAATTAAAATACAAAAAAAAAAGATGTTAGTATGCTGGTAACCTCTGGGAAATTAAAAGAACAGATTTTGCAAAGGGATTGCAGAGAAGCAATGCAGAGTCCTTCTCTCTTTCCATTCCATGTGCTTACAAAAATATAGGACTTCTTCACAAAAGAAATCCAAAAGCTGACACAAATTGAGAGGAGGAGAGAGTCTGTTTCACTGCTGTCCAATGCAATTTCAAATTGACTTATCCTTTCTTTATCTCATTTGCTGACTGATAAAATCTTGGCAGTATTAAAAAATAATCCGAGTCCTATTGCATGACTTGTTTTCCTTCTGCATGTTTTACGTATATTGATTGGAGAAATGAAAAAATGCTAATACCCATATGTTGTCACATCACGAAAATGTGGACCACTTATTTTCCCAAATCACATCATGTCTGGATGATTTTGCAAAGATCTGTGAGCTGAGCTTGTATTCAGTTTCAAGATGAAATGAACTGACCCAACAAAGAAGGAAAATTAAATTACTTCTACCCATATTTTATCCCTTTGACATTTACTTGCAGTACCCCTCCTTCCATCATCTCTGTCAGTCTGACAGTTACAGTGTCAACACTGAAATGCCGCCTAGCAAGAAACATAACCCCTTCATTTGTCTTTGATCCAGAGCTGGGCGAAGTCAAAGAGAGTCTTTCTGCTGAATTAAGGAGGTTTGGTCAGGCCCTTTGCCATTTATGTATGAGAATGGAAACCGTACTGCAGTGTTTTAGAGTCTGACTTGGAGGGTAAGAAGAGCCTCTTCAGCTTCAGACAGAAATCCCACTTGGATCAAGGAACAAAAATGTTCAGGGTCTTGAAGCTTTATCTAAACCCAAGCTCTAGAAAACTGCTGGGAAGATGTGCACTGCTGTTACTGACTGCCAAAAAGCGAAATGGACAAAAGGGAAGACAATGAGAATAACAACAAGAACAAAAAGTCGCTCTTGGATTCCCATAACCGACACAAATAAAAAATAAATGATACGAAAATTAAGCTACCAGAGCCTGAGACTGTCTAAAAAACCAAAGCATTCTTAGACATGATACTGTTCACTGTGTTTTCCATTCCCAGAAAGAAAAAAACCCTAATTCTTCTAATAACACCTATGCCTTTATGCCTGTGCAAGGATCTGAACAAACTTGTTCCTGCCATAACTTTACTACACAAAAAAGTATAGGAGCAGCAAACCAGCTCTAGAAGTTGTTATTTTGACTCAGTGGAGAGTGTTCTTAATTACAGACAGCGTAAGAATTAGGAAGAGCCTGATTTTAATATTGAGTCAGTTCTGGCTCTAAAAATGTGGAATAGCAAGAAGGATGTGTGAGCATTTCATATGCTTTGTGAAGTTCTCCAGCATAGAGGTATACTCAGAAACTATATTTATTTCTAGTAACCAGCTGATTTACTGTTGCTTTGTTTTGCCCTGCTGAAAAGTTTGTCAGATTTTCCCTTGTGACTCATCTGATGCACAAAGTTTCCAGGGGATGGCTTATGGCTTAAATGCAACCCCGCTGAAAAACTTACAACTGCTGTTATGATTAAGTGAACAGCTTTAGCTCTAAATAGGAATGTCCCCAACTTCAGAAAGCATTTAAAATTTGCTTCAGTGTAAGGAACTCAGCGACATCATCACTCCAGCTTTAGGAAAAAAAAAAAAAAACTTGCAATTTTGCACTAGCCAATGGAAGGCTTCCTGGGTCAAGCCTTGTGGAAAACTACCCTTACCTTCTTCAGGAAATATCCTAACAAAAGAGTATATGAGAGACAGAGAAAGAAGATGGAAACCGAGGGCTTCATTAAAGGTTTCTGCTGGTCTCGAGGGTAGGAAGCAGAAGAAATTGCATAAGTGTCCATGATAGTGCTGTGCCTCACTCTATTAGCTTCCTGTGGGATGTAAAAACACAGGTGCGATTTTTTTCTATTGTTAGAAGAAATATCCTCCACAATGTGAGTTAAGTACGTCCTGCATTGCTGTCTGTTGGCCCCCGAGCACAAGAAAGTGGAAGCATGGGACACTTCCTGGTGGCTTGAGTGGCAGCTTTCATGCCCATGCCTGTGTCCCGGCCGCCCAGAGGAAAGGGTGGGCATCTGCTGGGATTTGATTTCCTTCCCTCACAGTTCTGCAGAGATCCTCCCAGAGCGGCACCAATATGTGTTGCTGTGAATCTCAGCTAATCACAGCCTGTGGGTCCTTGGCCAGTTTTGGCTGGGCAAAGCCAGCTATCTCCTGCAACTCTGGGAAAAGATCTGCACAAGGAAGGGTTGAATCTGTTTTCATGGTGAAAGATCTGACATGCCAGAAAAATCTTAACATTTTGCTACAAAAGGTTGCACGCTTGTTTCATGGTTGTAGAGACGGATTTAACAGACTGAAGACTATAGCTCCAGACTGAAAATGTAACTCAGGCAGCAAAAATGCATTTTGTAATCCTTTTGTTTGAGAATTCTTTGCTTCTGCTTGTTTTGGGTAGCATGTGCTGGATACATGATGCACAATACTTAGGTTAAGTCATGCATAAATTTGTAGAAATTGGATACATTATCTGAAAGAGCAGTCACAAAAGAGAATTATCACAGTACAAGTGAGCTTGCACCTGCTCTAACAGGCAGCTCCTGCAGAAGCTGTATTCAAGACACTTCCCTCCACTTCTGAAACAAATTTCAGTGTATTGAGTAGTGCTCAGCCCTCACCTTTGTACCAATACAGGTCTCAGGGTAAAACCCTGACTTTGCTGTCTTAGGCTGAAGCCATGTATCTTTGCCTCAGCAAGCAGTTGAGTCTAATTTCACTTTACATCAAGCAGACCAAAAATTCCATTTGAAAGGTGATAGGCCAGTGCATTAAGCAATTGCACCAGTGGTGGGGTTAAAGTGGATAAATTATATAAGACTAGAGTCTGACACTAAAAACCACCAGCTGGATCAAGGACGTTTCTATCCATTCTGGCTCATTAGACTTAGGACAACAAGGTCAGCTATGTTAAATTTAATCACAGGCCTTCCTAGAGGTTATGGTAGATGTGTTGGCTAATTTTTCATACCATATCCCAGATAATCTATCACCCACAGCTTGAGAGGTAGCTTGCTTGTGTTTGAAGTACCCACTCGACTTATGGCCAGTTAAGACAAATCTTTATTGTTTTTCAACCAGGATGAGCCAAATTAATAACAAGCATTTACCTCCTTCCTCCCCTATTAAAAACAAAGGGGTTGTAGTTCATGTATGTTAGCACTCAGCTTGGCATCATCTTTTTAATGGAAAAATAAACTGAACTGTCTATTCTAAATTGAATCAAGCAAAATAAATAAGCAAACAAGATTTTTCTTTGCTGTAGGTACAGAGACTGTGTCCGGAATGAAGAAGGATAATTAATTTGAAACTCTTTGGGGAAAACAGTGTCTTTTTGTACTCTGTTTTTAAGGTCCCTAACACAGTGAGGTTCTGTTCTATTACTATAACTTCCATGCACTACAGTAATAAAAATAATAATACTGTGAAAGTTATTTAATGTTAAGTATTCTTGGGTGAACTGCATCTCTCTCCTCTAGAAGGTCCACTGGCCCTAACAGAACAGCCTCATACATGAAGAGAGGAATAGCACAAGCAACTTCTGTGCTACTGATGCAGCTCTTGGGATGCATTTTATAATCATTAGGTACAAGAGCTAATGTGATAAAGTGAAGGTGGTTACTTCCCTCCCTTCTGCTGGTTTCTCTGTTTCCTGGAGAAACCTGTGTAATGCACCCTTAGAGTACCATTCTGATTTGCTACTGCCAGAACATCATAGCATCCCAGGACTGCATTTGTGGATTTTCCATTTCTTGGAACCACCATTTTTCCATTTCTGCTTGTTTGAAAGCAGCCCTTGTGAGACAGTGTGCTGGTCCTAATCACCAAAGGTCATATAAAAGGGGCCTTACCATGGGAAGCATCCACTGCAGCTGTTGCTGCACATGCTGCCTCGATAACAGGATTGGTGATTTAAAGTGAGCCAACTCATTATCCTGAGAAGTGCTAAGATGATATTACTGATATTACTTATCATTAATTTAACTGTAAATTGCTATCTAGAATCTAGAGGCAAACATCAGTCTTGGCTAGCTTTATCTTTATCTGATTTAAGTGGCTGTGTCTGAATCTACTTCCAGAGAAGCAGGGTCTCCATGGTTCCAACAAACCCAAGAGAAAAGGAAAAGTGTCTGTAGAATAAGCATACATAAACCTCTAACTTGTATATACTTGTGAAAGGGTCAGCTCCCTTGGTGCTGTGAAGCAGGTCTCAGTTAGGCTGTAGGCAATGCCTCTAAGTTGCTTATTCCCTTTGGAAGTGTTGGAAAGACTCTCTAGGAACTTCTGCAATGGCAGAAATTTCCAGATGACACCACACTGCTGAAACCTGAGAAGGCTACACTTTAATGCCGAGTTATGGTTTAGCACCAAATTGCATGCAGGTGGCTTTATCTTCGGACGGTTCTCAGCGGTGTCATTGGGCATCACCTCTTCAGAGATGTACCGACTATTGAAAAGTCAAGCTCAGTTATCAGGAATAGTATCTGAGATACTGTCTATGATTATTACCCTGTAATTAACTGTACATCCTAAATACTCCAGCATAATATCCAGCACTTAAGTAGCTTCTTATGAGTGACAGTTTTTCAGTAGCACTGCGACTTGAAGCTCGGCAATTTGCTGAATTATATACACCAAGATGACTGAGTATTACAATGCCCAACATTGTAATTTGGTAGAACTTGACATTCACTTCAGCCCTCTATTTCCCTGATGGTGCACAAAGAAAAATAACTTGCTTTAAGCTTTGGTGATTATGCCTTTGTATTTGTTTCACTTTTTTCCTGTGCAAGTTCCCACACCATGAAGAAAACTGGGGAGATAACTTGACCACAAGAAATAAGGAGATGTTTAAAAGATATGCTCCTTGATTCCCATCATCCATGAATGCAGGCACTGGAAGCTGCTTTCTGTTTTCAGTAGAGGAAAGGAGAAGAAATAACATATCCAATTAAAAGAACAGGGGACTGTTTAGTCAGCCAGGGCCAGGAAGCCTTTTGATGCAAATCTCTGCTGTATTACCAAAGCCACGGCAACAATGCTGATTTATGCCAACAGATTAATATCAGACTTGAGTTAGAATTTTTTACCCAGACCATCTGTTACCATCTTTATGCTTAGAGTTTCCTGGGGTTCTTTAATGACCAATAGTCAGTTGTTCATGGGTTTCAAGCCTACTCCAAAGGACAACACACTGCAGGTTTTGTAGAATATGTATACTCCTAATCTCGTGCTGAGGTGTTGATTCATTACAGATTTGGCAGAGTATTGATGCTTTTCACTGAATATCCACACATTTTCTTTTAGCACTCTAGCATATCCTGGAATATCTACTGTCCCAATACTTATTTTATTAAAAAATCTCTGATCCATTTATGAGTTCTGCAGATAAAGATGCGTGAATTGTAATTAATGAACAAAACCCCATGCATGAACAACTCAGTTCTGAACACTGAAAAGTGGATTAAAACCTTGTCTTTAGACCTACTGAAAGGTTGTTGAATGGGTACCCTGATTTTATACTACCAAAAGCATTTTACTGTTCAGGATATTTTCCGTGTCAAGTTCTATGACAGCTTTGAGCTGATGCACGAGAAGAGTTTGAAGTACACTTAATTTCATATAAAGTGTCATAATGGCTCTGGGGTATTGTGTCTTCCACACAGCACAACCATAATATCCTGGTTAGGGCTCTTAAAGGTAGCTATGATGAAGTGGACAGACAATGTGTCTTTCTCTCCGGAATGTCTACGTTAATTTGCAAATCTGAGGAACCAGTAAATTACTATGGCATTACTTGCAGGTAATTAGCACACATACCCCTTGTTTATTTTGGACTGAGGGCACTGAGTTCATAACTATGCAAGTATCTGTTACTTTACAAATTCTAGCAATCCAGATTAGTCATCAGCTGGTTGGAAATGGAGAGTAGGCCTTGTAAATACTCTGTCGACAGATTCAATTTGGTCCATAACAAAACATCCCTGAAATCTGTTCATGACTCACACAAAACGGTTCGATAGTGTCAGTCCACTGCTTGGTAGGAATGTGTCCAGATCCACTGTCATGATCCTTAGGGTTCACCTGGTGAGCGAATTTCACTCCAGCCCAAAGAGAATCTAAGTGTCTGCGGATGTGACACCCCTTTTGTACTCAGTCACTGGCAGCCACTGCACAGATCTCTAATGGACCTTTTCATTTTCTCTTAAAGTCAAACACGTACTATAGATATTTTTAATGGAACAGAGCCAAATCTAGTCTAACAAGACTTTTTAATATGGCAGGGATGGCAGGCACCAGATAATATAACGGGAAGAATGCACTTTTTCCCCTTTACCTCCCAGATGTGGGATCTGACACGGAGGTGAGACAAGTAGTCTATGTGCCTTCTATCATTCTGTGCCACTCTCTGAAAATGCATGAATGCTTTTCCTGGAAGCTTGAGAGAAAATATTTAAGAAAAGAACTGTGTCCAGAAGAAAAACACAGTACAAGGTTGTGTTCAAAGACTTCAGGACACTGGGACAAGCTGCATTACCTGAGGATTGTCATGGCCAATCCAGTTGCCTGGTCACCGACACAACATCTGAACTGGCAACGTCTAGTAAACTCATTGACTATCTCAAAAGTGAAGGTCGTGACCCAGCAAACACAAAGGTGGTCCATTTTCTCACACACAGCAGGATGTTTGAGGCATATCAGCAAAGTAGTAAGTAGTACAACTCCCATTGTACTCTGTCTACATACAACTCCCATACAACTCTGTCTACTTTTAGAATAACTTTCCAGGTTTATCATTCCACAGCTTTGTGTTTAGGACACACTGATCTCTGGCCTGTAAAGGAAGGAGCTGTGTCCTTTGTATCTTACTAATGAATTCTCACTGAGTTTAATGGGGCAGAGCCTCGCTGGTGTTAAATCAACAGAGCAAGATTATTCTTTACTAAAGAAAGTGCTCTGACATGTAGGACAATGAGGATCAGTTGGGAGGAGGGAGAAGAAGACAGATAGGGTAACCTCAAGAGCATAGGAAAAAAACCCCAAAAAACTAATATATATAATTTTTCAGAATATTGACTGGTGCATGTTCCTCTCCTTAATGTTTTCTTAACTTTCTTGATGCCTTTCAGAGAGAAAGGGAAATAGAAAGCACTCCCATATCCTTTTCTGTATGCAAAGAGCAGTTTTCTGGAAGGCCTTTAGGATGGCCCGTGGCAGTGTGAGCATCCTGTGTTAATTTAAAAGCTCAGTTGGTGATCTCAAGGCAAACTTAAGGCCACTCCAAATAAAGTGTGAGCATGTGTATATGTACAATGAAAATAGTCAGGGGTTTGTGTCAACAGCATTTTGCTTGATAGATCCTGCACAACACAAGTACTGTGGCCAGTCCTTATTATGCCTTAAATTTCCTTGCTTTCTGTTTTCTTACGAGAATTTTTCCTTTATGGAATATTATTTTTGAATTCTAATTTTCAAAGACCCTCACTGTGAGGAGCTTTTCTCTGCTAACATGCTTGTAGGGGGCCTTTGGCTTTTATTTAACATTCCAGCTGGGTTTCTGGGGCATCACTTTAAGGGCAAAATCCCCCCAGGAATAACAAATCATCCATTTTGTTCCCTTTAACATTTGTTATATGCTTCTTTACTTTCAATCAAGCAGACACATTTAGTAACCATCACTGGCTACCTCTGTCAGCAACTCCTCCACTCCCCAACTTCCAAACACAGAAAGTACAAAAAACAGACTTAACTTCTGAGGTGGCAGTGGTGGGGGAGAACAACACAAGGAACGAGGAACGGTCAAGCCTGTTATTGCCAAAACACAAGAATTCAAACCAGTGCTCAATGAAAATAAACAGACTGTTGAAAAAGAAGGTGAAAAGTGAATCAAAGTTCTGCTGCCGCAGGGAAAATAATCTCACCATTTGCTTCATCATATAAGCCTCTCCTCAGGATAGCACTGAGGCAGGTATGTTCATCCTTACAGAGAACATCTAAACATATGCTTAGAGATCAGCAGGCATGCAGCTTAACTAAAGGCATTTCTTTGAAATACATTACGTGTTAAGGTAAACGTCTTCAAAATTCTTTTACTGTTTAGTCATTTTTTTCACTAGCCATCTTAGGACACAATGCCCTCTTTGACACTTAATCCCTCCTATTTGTTGCTTATCCTGGTTACCTGTAGAAGACTCACCTTTGTGCCTGACTGTCCTCCCATGACCACACAAACATGACTCAGATGTCTATCCTGACAATATAATTCCACTATCTGACAGCGACTTTCCCTTCATGTGCGCCAAGAGTCACCCAACTGCATTTGCTGAAGGGTGAGGGACTGTAAAAACAATAGAAAACCACATAAACCAAGTGCAAATACAAGCTCCAGCCTCTCTTTACCACTTGCACCCTGCATAATCACTTGCACCACCACCTCATTAAATGCACAGACTTAACACTGTTTCTGCCAGCTTTTCTCTGAATCACTTTGCAGAGATGCAAGCGGCAAAGTAAGCTATACGGCTGTGAAGAACCAATAATCATGAAGCCTTGGTCTATTCCTGTTACCTGCTGCACATTACTCTTCTTTGGCAGAACCACTCTGATTTGCAACTGGGTGAGCAAGATGCTGGTTGGAAAAGCAGCAGGTATGACTGGCAGGCAGGTGGGCACCCCTCTGCAGCTGGCGGTGCAGCCCCTTCTCCAAACTGCTGCAGGAGCAGAAATCTGTGCTCCAAGGATGGGAGAATGCCTTTCATTACCTGGAGCTGAAGTAAGAATTTGAGGTGAGTGGGTTAGTGTGCAGCTGACCCCCAAAAGATGCTTCAAGAGCATTGCATTTATTTGCAAAGTGATAACAGGGCTTGGGCAGATCGACCCATGTTTTCCTGCTCTGGTGTCTTTGGACACACAGTCACACCCTGGTTACAAGGGACGCAGCTCTGGCAAGTCTGATCAGAGGTTGCCTTTGTGTGACGTGGATGGCAGAAGGGTGCAGTAGGACAAGGTACTGTTCTTCCACATTTCCCTTGTTATGTCTTGTTTTCCACCTAGAAATTCTGAGGTAAAGCAGATGGGCCCCATTTCTCTGTGGTTTCTGGACACCCAGGGATGTTTGCTAAAGATCTGGAAACGTGGGTCTCTCTTAACTTGTGCATATAGGCAGATCAGCTCAGCTCTAAAGGTGTATGCAGTCAGAACAACACACCCATGTCCAGTGAGCTGTACCCAGTGGGCCCAGAAGTTCTCCAGTGGTGTGGGAAGGGAGGAGAGTCTTGTTGTGCTCTCCAGGAAAGTCCAGAAAGAACCAGAATATTTAGGCTGTGGCATTAGAAGGGCCACTGTGCTTGCAAAGCCTCTGCCAAAGCAGTGCAGCAGGGCAGCCACTGCAAGCTGGGAATACTGTGGGAATACTGCTCCTCTTGCTTTGGAGAGCCAAATTCTGGAAGATTTGCTTCCTGACAGTCTGCAGCATCCCTTAAGAAGAGATTTCTGCTACGTTCCCATCACACTATGCACAGAAATGTGGTTTATCTGAGATCAGCTGAATTACAGTTTATATTGGCTATATGAAAATCAGGTACACACTTAAAACATCCATGTATGAGTGCTTGAACTGAAAACAACGCAAAAAAAAAACAACAACCCAAACAAAAAGAAACGCTATCTGCATTATCAAGTCGGTGTACAAAAATGAAGCCAGCAGGTAAAAAACTTTGCTCATGGAGGACGATCACAAAACATGCCAGCATCAAGCGCTGCATTGTGCTGACACCCCTGTATCAAACTTGCTCTCAGTGGACACAGCCAAAGAACTGCAATTGCTCAGTTGCCCTTAAACTTTGGCTTGTACTAGGAAGAAAAAATAAAATCTTCATTGAGTGTAGGGTATATTTGGGCCTGAAAATTCTGCCTTGTAGAACAGCCTCCAACTGAAGGAAAGCCATAAATACTCTAACTCTGTTTCACCTAATGGAGCCTAAACACCTTCAAGGAACTATTTGATATTTGTGGCGTTTAGCAGAGAAGTGGTGTAAACAAATACTCAAGTGAAGATGAGGCAATTTTAAACGAAATATGTCACTAATTGCCACCCCCTGACAAAGTCATCGGATGTGCAGCCCATTTTATAAAATCTTACCCAAAATGATTTAAAAATTTCACACACCCATCCAAGGACAGCTGCCCAGAAACTGTGGCCAGCACCTTCACATCTTCTCCTCAGGGCCAAACATACAGAATTTAAAAAACTAGAGCAGTGATACAGGCAGTGATCTTACTTGGCATAAAATATCAGGTGAGCTGGTCTTTGGAGGCTTTCTTAATTTTTTAATCAGGTTGTTTTTATTTCCCTGTTCTCCCCTTAAAGCCTTGCTTTGTTGCTGTCTGAGATGGAAATCCATAAAGTTTTATCATCAAGACTACATTTCAGAAAGTAACTCTTTCTTCTTTCGTGACATAAAGCCTTTAAGTTTTTCCCTGGGAACCATATTTGTAGCAGATACCTTGGCAACAGACAGTGTCTTGGTCTGATCCTTATAAGGCTTTAATCAGAATGATTTTTGAAAACACGGATTAAGCTCCATCTATGCTATAAAGAAACCATTTTTCATTAAGCCATTTTCAACCAAACTGCATTCACGCAGGACACTAAATCATGCAAACAGAATATAAATCACTTAGGGGTTCTATAAATCATGCTGGTCACTGATAAAAAAAAAAAAAAAAGAAGAAGAAGAAAAAAGATTAAAGTATTCATTTAAAAATGAGCTAAAGAAAAAAAAAATAGACTTTCTGCATTTCCACTGGCCAGTGCAACCACATTTAACTGGGCTGTAACCTATGCAAGGCAGAAGAGTTTCAAAACTAGGGTAAAAATTGCTAGAAGTGGTCAGGAATTTTTGGACTAAAATTTTCTTTTCCCTTCACATACAATGAAAAAACCTCAGCCATCTGTCAAAACTGAAGCTGATTGATAGCAATGGTTTGATCTCAACAAGTCTCTCAGCATTAAAAAAATGCAAAAGAACCATTGAATGATGAAGGATGGCTGTTTTGACATTTTTAAAAGTGAAAAGTTTTATTTTCTAATTGAAGGAAACAAGCAAAAACCCCACGTTCCTTTTGTACTAAAAAGAGGCAACGGCTTAGAAAGGTCACAATCAAAATAAACTCTTTGAACATTATTAAAGTAAAATATTTAGCTTGGCCCCATCCTGATTTTATTTTGAAAATTTCCATCCAAGTTTTAAAAGGACCTTTCATCTCTGCTTGAACATAGGAAAAATACTGGAATTCTTGACAACCTTGACAGGGTGAGGAAGCTCGTCCCCATCCAGGTTCAGTAGTTCTCTCTTATGCCAGTTTCACTGGAAGGGTGCTCAAGGCCATCTGTTTCTTAACTCTAAGCTGGCTGAAAAGCAGCAAGGAAGTTACTGCAGGCTTTAATTCTGAAGAGACCAGAGACATGCAGGTAAGATCCCAATCAGAGAAGGCCATATTCTCATCTTGGATCAGTCAGAGTAGCACGTGGCTGGTGTAGGGGTCAGGCCTCATCTAGACCCTTGGGGTACTGGCACAAGCATCTCTCTGCTGACAAATCAGGCCCTGTGTCTAAATGCAAATGTGAACTCCCTCGACTGCAGTTCTACCTGTGTTGGCTGCTGCTTTGCTAAACTGGTGGGTTTTTTCTCCCATTAATGTACCTTCTGAGACCATTTTAAAGAAAAACTAACAAGTCAGCCGCTGATTTAGCATGGGACCCATTAGCAGCAGGCATTTAAAACTGCAGACCATTTACTTTACCTGTATCAACCAGCCCTGCTGGTATCAATCACCAGAACATCACAGACATCAGCAGGACTGCACCGATTTATATGATCTGAGGATTTGCCTTCTTACTTTTACTGAGGTATTTGCAGTAATTCAGTCTTGGTTCTGAGAGTGGTTACTTGCAGCCGGACCCCCTCATAGAGCCCCAGTGAAATAAAATTAGGTGAAGCAATTTCTGAGGCGATTTAAGGCCATTAACATGACGAAAAGTGATTAACATTGTTTGTGTGATTTACTGCCCTGGCTGAGCACTGTTTGGTTGAAAACGACTTAGTCAAAAATGCTTTTACATACAGCTGGGAGAGGACTTAATCCATGCTTTCAAAAACACTGATTTTAGCCAAATATGGAGATACTGTGCTCATTACCAAAGTAGTGGCCCAAGGTATTCTGAGGAAGAAACATGTCTCATTTCAGGTCTAGCCCTGAAACCACCCGCAGGCTATGATGGAGTGTCAGAGCATTCCTAAGAAACGTGTTCCATTTCTGCAATGAAGTTTCATTCTTATGGGAGGCTGTTTGCAATGTAGAAACAGACCCACATCCAGCAATTTGTGGAATCACTGCAACTTATCACAAACTTCCCCCTTCTCTGCCCCAGTGGTCTGCCCTCCTCAGCCTTTCCAAAATGAGGAAACTCACTCTGAAGTATATCTACGTTCATGTCTCCCCACCAAAGAGAGAGAAAATGCCTCAAGTGGCAGAGGCAATATTTGCAATGCTCTCTAATCCAAATACTGTTTTCTGACAGCGTCCCTCTGCCACTGTTTCTTAAATAGGTTCAAGAGGGGTGTGCATAAGAACCTTTGGAAAGCTGCTTCTAATTGCTTAGGTTGTGAACCAAATTAAAAACCATCTCATTCAACAATTCTCTGGCTGAGATTTGTTTGCTCCCACTGCCAGATGCAACTTAGTGGCACCTGCTCACCTTCTGATTTGGAACTGAGCTGGCAACACCTGTTCTGATTTAATTTCGTGGAGGTAAATCACTGCAAGCCCCCAGCATCAAGGATCCATTATCGGTAACTACATTATCTGCTGCGTACTAAACATTTGCTCTGAACACACTTACAGGAAGATAAGCAAAATAATAGGAAGCATCTCAGGAAGCAGTTGCCAATCTAAATTTTTCCCTCTCTATGAGCACCTAGCTGCATGGGTAGGAGGGAGGAAAAGTGAGTTTACCATCAGGCTTTTGCAAGTTGTATATGAATACAGATAACAAAATTGAATTAATGGATGAGGATGTACAGATCTACTCAAGAGGACATCTGCAGGAGGTGGAGGACTTATTTTGGACTGCAAGAAAAGAAATATCCCTAACAGCTGCAGTTGTAAGGGAGAGCTGGTGTGGTTTAAAGAAGGGGATATACAGCAAGAGGTGCATGAGTGGGAACAGGAAGTGGTTTCTTTGGGTTGTGGGCAACATGGGGCATACAGCCATGCAACTCACTGCTTTTGCATCAGTGTGTTGCAGGACCATTGCGATCCCCTGGCTGCTGCTGGAGTTCTTGCTGGGATTTGAGGAATTCATACAACATAATGAGGGAAATAAACCCCCTTTTGGCAGAGTAGAAAAATAGATCCAAAATGTCCACTGAAAAGAAATGCAGATTGCATGTGAGGAGCACAGGCACAGCTTTAGAAGAGATTTCCTTTTTGAGTTTCCCAAAGTCAGTAACAATGCACGGACAACACATTAGCAAGCAGAGCGCAGATTGCCTTCTCTTAACTAAGTCCATTTTCCAAGCAGTAACTACTCATTGCACTGCTGCTTTTCCCTCTTCCTCACATCTCCCAGCCCCAGGAATGTTCAAGTCCTTTTCAGAGCCAACTACATCGTAGTTTCCATCTTAACCTGTTTGCTGGCAAATCTTGCCTCATATTCTGCTTCAAACCCCATCCCAAGATCAGACAAGTGACCTCAAAAGTACAAAGCAGAGGTGACTCTCAGAGATACATCTCTCCGGGAAGCTCAGGACAGCATCTACAGGCATGCCGCACTGCTGGCCCTCAGCAAAATCCCTAGGCATTAATTTCACTCCTGTTTCAACAGCAGCCTCAAAGCCTTCATCTGCATCTGGACATAATAGGAGACAGTGATGTTTTCCATGCTGTTTACTACTTCCCATTTGACTTAGCTACCACCCTCTTTTTTTTTTTTTCCTTCTTTTCAGCTCAATTTTGGAAAGCTCAACAGTGAAATTGCAGCTAAACATAGTTGGCATAAGGGGAGAACTACCTCGGAGGCACTAAGAGAGAGCGGAAGCCTGCATCAGCTTTTGCACAGGCACAGCAGCTGACATATGGCACAATGCAACAAGCAACCAGACCCAGAGCTATCTGGCAGTGACCTACACATCTGCTGGCATAGGAACCGAGGCCTTGGGGCACAGTTCAAACCAAGCTAGTGTGAATGAGAAAAAGCAACTTCCTCATTCTCTCTTATGGTACATCCATCTGTTGCACAGCTATTATTGGGAATGGGGTTATAATCATTACAACACCCCTACGTTATAAAAAAGAACTCCAAAATTACATTGTGGGATTTTTCTAATGCTGGATTAAATTTAATTTGTGTTCAAATGAAAAAGTTTTTTTGTTTTTTATTTTATTTTATTAAAATTTCCTCCTAATTAGTAGTCTGAAGGTTCATTCTGGGATTCCACAAAAGTCACACACAAACACTGTTCTGTGTTTCTAGAAAAAAAAATGTTGCTTAAAAATAATCTTACCCTGAGAAACACCAGCCTGAAACAGTGAGTTTTGAAAGTAGACTGGTGAGCAGAAAGGCAAATTTTAGTGTTAAAAGAATGGAGATTAGGATTTAGCAGTGGCCTGAAGGTGTAGAGTTAAAGAGAGGGGAAAAATCAAGGAAATGATTCTGATGAGCATGGACAAGGACTATGAATAAGGAACGTGTGTTTTGCCACAGTGAAGTGACTGGCAACAGGATCTGGAAAGACAGACACTAGGGAGGGAGGCAGAGGTGGGAAAGCAATTTGAAATGCATTGCCATAGAGGTCTGAGATGCACCAATACTAGGATAACACTAAGTGGGTGCGGGTGAAGGGCTGTTGAGATTCCAGTGGAGAGCAAGAGGTAAAGCCTGCCACAGAAGAAGAGGAATGGAGAGGAGGATAGGCGTATTGTAGGAAAAGGCTGTAGGAGGACAAAGATTTGAGCAGAAAAATGTATCTGTCATTACTGAAAATGGTAAAGAAGGTCAAGGATGAAATAACCTAAACATGTTGACCTCAGAGCACAAAAACATAAAGGGATCTTCTTGGTGCCTGGCTTCTATAACCAGGAGATGCTATTCAGTCACGAGCTTTTCATCACAAAAGACCTGATACTGCAACATATATTTTCCAGCTATCACTTATGATTGAACGACAAGTAACACTTCCCTCCCATGCTGAAAGAAGCTGCAACCAGTAGTCGGGGTGTTACTCCATCCTCCTCTGAAATTGTAGTTCTCTTGCTCACACAATTCAGAGCTGACTGGCTCATGGCTGTGGGTTTGGTTTTTTTTTTTCACTTTTCTTCTTTATTTGGAAATAAAGGCCACTGGCTTTGGCAGCATGCTTTGAGCAGGTTCCTGTTTTCTCTGGAAGTCTTGCACCATTTCGCTGAGACACAAACCCAGTTCATATTGGGAAGCACATACTAACTCAAAGCAGGATAACATAGCAGCTGAGAACTCCCTTGTGACAGGACAACAGTGACACAAGTAGAGGAAGCCACCAGGAATTTCACTGGGTAAGTCCTAGAAGCAGAGTGAAGTAAGGGGAGTTGCTACTTTCAAAAGCATGAAGTCACTTGAAAGATGCAGAAATTTCCAACATTGGGAGCAATGGGTTCCTGGAGGTGAGCGATTCATAGCAGAAAGAAAGAATTCAGGAAGGAGAGAATAATTTTCTTTGGGAGATATTTTCAGTGAAATTGGCCCAATTTCATAAAATACAGGAAGCTATGTTTTTTTCTGCAACAAATATCTGTCACAGCAAATTGGTCAGAGCTAAGATCAAGTAAGAAGTTAAACTGCTAGGAGAATTATCCTGTGCTGAGGAGTTGGCTTACTTTTAGGCCCTAAAGAACAGCAAAAAAAAATATATATATCTTAGAGTTGAACTCAGCCAGTACGTTAGTTTTTTGGGCTAGTTCAGGAAGACCTGTCAGTTTTCAGGCAATTTCTGGCTGTAAGCCCTGCTATTTGTAAGTGAACAGAAAGAAAAGAGAACAAAGGGTCTGCCATCTAATGAAAAGAGAAAAGAAAATCCAGAGGACTAACAAGTAAAATCCACTGACCACCATGTAAATCCCAACTCTGAAATGTGAAAGTTCAGTCAGTTCAGAAGATCATGCAGAAAACCCCTAGAGTCATCCAAGGAAGAAGGGTATGCTAATCATAATTTTTCTGTCTTACACACACACATATGCACGAATATGCACACTAATACAGGTTTTATGCATACACACTTCTGCTTCTTGGGATAAAAACAGATATAAATGGTAGTAAACCCTTAATCCTTCAGTGCAGAAGGGTGTCCATGTGCAGTGCTGAGCTACAGCACCCTTCAGTGGTGGTCAGACAGAGACATTATGAGCATCATCATCTACTGCTCAGGGCCTCAGGGAAGGACCCATCACTCAAGAGTACAGAGCCTCTGCTTTTATCGATAATACCAAACACTTGAGGGAAATCCCTGTCCTTCTCAGAGATGTCCTTCTCAGAGCGTTTCCCTGTCCTTCTCAGAGATGTATGAAGGTGAGAAACCATAGCATCAATTTAGAGAGGTGCAATTACTCACAAATGTTGGCACATGGGAAATCATTGATATATCTGGATAAGAGGCAAGTTCAGTTCACTAGGTCATGTGTTTTACGGATACATCGGGCTTTCCCTCATGAAAGACAACCTGCTGCAGAGTCCCCAACACCACCCTAGTGTCCCCAGTGATTACAAAAAGGGGTACACATTTCTACTTAATTACAGTCTGCTTCCTTCAGTGGTGCTGGGACCCTGGGTAAAAGACTATTGTGCTCACTACCTTCTCCAAAAAAACCACTTGAGAGAGTCTGGAAAAGTTGTAATGGAAGTGTCTCATTGAAGACTATTTCCCATTCTACAAATACATAATTTCATAGTAATCACATACATTACATAATACAAATCTCTTCTACATCAGGTAAAGAAAGTTATTCCCATTATCAAATGCTGAAGTTTTGATTTGATTTTTTACAACACAATGCTCTCCAGGGTGAGCAAAATCAGTTTGGCTTTCTAGAGAATACAATTATAGGCTTCAAGCAAAAGAGCTTAGAGAAGGATTCAACAGTCTGTCTTTGTAAATTATACCCTGAGGTTTGCATGTTTCTCCCCTATTTTATGGGGTGAGGGGGAAGAGGCAATTGCATAGAATAGACCTCAAAGAAAACACTTCAGTAACAAAAAAAATGCAATCCAAGGAAAAGTTGCGTGTGATTTGGAGAGCAGGTACGTGCAGACTTGAAAAATGGCACAAAAAATTGGGGAGATTTAGGGAACTGTGAGACAATAAGGGACTGATCCAGCTAATTTAGTGGGCTCCAGCCAGTATGGTACTATGCACTCTAGAGATCAGAGTGCATGTGTCTGTTTCCTGATGACTGTATTTGATTCTGCAGCTGATAGAAAAGAAACAGATGCAGCTACCAAGAGGCTGGGCCACTGCACAGGCTGACACAATTTACAGTATTAATATATCTGTATAGGGAATTCTGCTCATTCAGCATAGTCATCCTTTTCTTGATCCAGGATTTTCTTATCATTTTGGCTTCTTTTAATTGTGCTGACTCTTCTCTGACCTGCTATATTTGAAGAATGAACACCCCTAAATCTTTTTTGCATTTATACCATAAAGCCTAACGGGCATCTTCATTAAAAATCTAAGACGTCATTAAAGTATTGTTTCTCATATTGCCAGTTGTAATGGGGAACACAAAATGTATATTGCATTCCTTAGTTTTCATTTGGTTTCTCTGCAGCAAGCAGGAGGAGATAGGGAAGCAAGTAAAGCAAGCAAAGTAATAAACAGGAGATCTTTGGTTTTTTTTGTATAGCTGAATGGTCCTCAGACACCTGCTTCGTGTTTCTAGTGATGTGTTCTTTCTAGCCTTCTAATACCTGATAGTCTAGAAACAATATCCACATCAACCAAACGATCTATTTATTTTCTAACCATACATTATCGTTCCATCAGATGTGACCCTCAGTTAGATATGTCTCAACCTTTACACTTCACATCCTCAGACTTTATCAATGCTATTTTAAAGGGCAGGCATATTCGATTTAATAGTCTTTTTACTCTTCCCTTCATTTTTCTGTCTTTTTTGACTTAAACAATCAATCTTCTCTCTTTTCTCACATCTTTTTACTTGAGAAATTCTATTTTTATTCTTGCTCTTGACTGAGTCTCCTTTGTCTCTAACAACTTGTCAGCAAATAGCATTTTCTGTGTTGACACAGCTCTTTCCCTTCTGATAGCAGACCAAAGGCATTAGTGTAACTTAGCTCTGCCCTGGAGGCAGAGGAAGGGGATTTTGCTCCAGGACAGTGACTGGGAAACAGATAAACTGCTCAGAGGAACTGTGACGGCTGCTCTTTCACCGGTGCTTCAGGATGCTTCCCTGAATCCCAGTTACCTCGTCCTCGGAACGATCCCTGCCTTTGGGAGTTGAGCAGCTGGTTAGGATGGCGCTGCAGGACGGCAGGTTAAGATGGAGGTTAAGCTGACTTCTCCAGCATGGCGGTAACACCTCCCTCTCTAATACTCGCTTGAACAAACACAAATTTAATTTCTGTCACAAATGTCCCTGCGAGTAGGGACTATCTATCACTGCCGATCATGAGAAGTGAGATCCCAAAGCTACTCCCCAGTTTAAAGCCCATCATGATACAACTAGTAGAGGCCACCCTTGCAGCTTGTTGGAAATGAGACTATGCTCACCTCTAACCCTACCTCCCCCTTGCTCTCTGGCCTTACACAGAAAATGGCACATAGAGAAACTGCTTGGGGCTCTGAAATGCTGAATGGCTCGTCCTGCCCTGGTCACCTTCACTCTGTGTCATGGTGAGTCAGTGCAGCACAGAGTGATGCAGGGCTTTTTCTTTCATGAGAATGTATTGAAGACATTTCTCAGATGAAAAGTTGAGAAATATGAATTCACACCCTCCCTCTTTTGTTTGTGCTTTCTTCCCCCAACAAAAAGGGTCATTTCTGCAGCCTCTGCAGTCAGTAGGGATTTTATTGTGGAGCTCATCAGTCATAGTATGGCTTATAAACACAAAATGCCAGCATAGATCTGTCAAGTCTCTTCCTTGCTGCATGACACTTACCTCTCTGTTCCCTCCCTGCCAGTCCCCTGCCTTTTCCACTCTCCCATGTCTCCAGGCCAGCAAGTCACTCACTGCCAGTTCTGTGCCAAAGCACTTCTCCAAGTGCAGCTTCCCTCTGTGGCACCTTTACCTGGTGTCATCCTGCCTCTCCTGCTGTCCCCTGGGGACGGGCATTAGCAGTGGGTCACACTCATCAGCACATGCTACTGGAGGCAGTGAGAGGAAGAAAATCATCCCAGAGGACTGACCAGGCTGCACCCCTCCCTCTGGGTAGCAAAAGATGTATCAGGCTTCCTGTGGCCTAAATCTGCATAGAGTATTTCAATAACTCACAAGGATGTCCCACAGCAAGGACTGGTGTTTCAATAAAGTTGCCTCCTGCTCCCAGGCATCAGTCCACAGGGCAAGAAAAAGGGGCTGTGGTATTACCCCGCATGGGCAAGGCTGCCCTATGCATTCCACGCCAGGGAGCCATCAGACATCATAGCAAAGCCTGTCAAGTACCAGGTCTTCAAGAACATTCATAGTTTGTGCTTCTGAGCTCTCCAGAGGGAGGTGTTTCAACACAAACTCCCGCACAGCTTCATAACACGTTATAGAATTTTAATTTTATTTGGTCAGTGGTTGTTTCCATGAGTGGGTGCAGCCTGGGTGTGAATGTGGAAGTCCCTTACCTCCACCAGCCTTTGCTCTGCTGGGTCATGTCCCAGACTGCGGGGTGGGACGTGGTGCTATGGCGAGGGAGAACGCCAACCCCTTGCTTGGCTGTTGTGGGCTGCACATCTTTAGCTGTCTGCCCACACCTCAAGTCAAGCAGCAGTGAGAAGCATCTCCCCATATGGCACAAGGGCTGTTGCAGGAGACAGTGGGAAAATATGGTGCCTGAGGCTCTCACAGTTAACCCTTTCTAACATTTTCTCTTCTTCTCTTCCCTGGATAAACCTACATCTGATTTATGCAGAACTAGGAAACCACAGCAGTCAAAATGCAAAAGCACAGGCCGGTTTTTCTGAGAGTATACTCATGATTCTTTGGAAACCTGAATTTATGTTGAAAACCCCACTTGCTCTCACTGTCCACAGACCAAATTTCACAGTTTCATTTCCAAACTATTTTTTTTTATTTTTGTGTAAGTCTGTTGTGCTGAGGTCCTGTTGTACAGCAAGCACTTATTTTAAATACCTCATCACAGCCACTCCAAGCCAATGTTGGATCCTCTGTCACATCTGGAAATGTGGAAAAGGCCACCAGTTACTACACGTGACTCTCTGTGACCTACTCCTGTGCTCTGCCATTTTACTCAGGAAAGGTTTATGCCAAGGAGAGGGGATGTCAGCTACCATGGAAATGGTTACACAGCAGTTGAAACAGGAAATCACGCTCCTGCTGATGAGGGTATATACAACATGGAGAGGTCTTTCACTTCTGAAGGAAACAAATAAAGCTGGCTGAATAATCACAGTGTATCTTGGGAAATTTCCCAGAAGTTTCACTGATGTTCCACTTATCTCAGACTCTTACCAAATCTAACTTAAAGTTGTTAAATACCTTAAAAACTAGGACTAAGCTACATCTAAAAATATATTTCTACCACAGTCTCCTCAAGGCAAGATATTTCTAACAATAGATTTCACATGGAAAAAATTAAGTTCCACTTTTCTGTCCCACTCTCATTCAGTTCAGACTCCTCCACTTCTCCGGGGAAGCAAACAGCTTCACTTCCTCTAAGAATATCTGAACTGAAAAAGCTCTCCTGTCTCACCACAGGCTTCAGGTAAGGATCCCACCCTCACCAACTTCAAAAGCTTCTGTTTATATCTTCCAGAATGAGAAGCTTGTTTTCATGTTAGGTCCAGCAAACCTATATTTTTCTGTAAAAGTAAAGAAATGTAGCTACCATTTGGTAATGGCATGACTCTGCAAATAAATTCATGTAACTAAATCTGTCTGGATTCCCAAATCATGCATAAAATGATGCAAAAACTGAATGCAAAATTTGCCAAGATCAGAGAAAGCACATTTCTCTTATTCTTATTCAGACCTCCATGTATACATCAGTAGAAGATTATCTTATGCATCATACATCATGTTTCAGTTCATTTACAATTAAAAAAAAAAAAAAGCTGTTTAAATATTTTCTCAACTGTTAAGGGGGATTTCTTTTTATAGTGCAAATAATTATGTATTGAAGATGTAGTGATCTATTTGATACACAGAGAATAAAAGATTTGAAGAATTTTAAATAAGAAAAAAAACCCTCTATGAACTGACTACTGCACACTTTTGAAATGTTTGAAATTTAAGGCTGATATTTTAGCCCTATCCCTAAAAGTCTTCTAGTTAATAGCTATGCATATTTATGTAACTTAAATTAGTGATTTTCATTCTCTCATGTTGTTCTATAAATGTAAGATAAACTTATGAACTAGGGAGATTAAAAATTATGAAAATAAGATTCAGAAACACAGAATTGTTAAGGCTGGATCTGGGGATCATCCAGTCCAACCCCCCCTGCAAAGGGAGGGTCACCTAGAACAGGTGACAGAGGAGGGCGTCCAGGTGGGTTTGGAATGTCTCCAGAGAGGGAGACTCCATGAGCTCCTTGAGCCTATTCCAGTGTTCTGCCAGCCTCAGTGTAAAGTTCTTCTTCATGTTGAGGTGAAACATCTTGTGGTTTAGTTTATGGCCATTGCTCCTTATCCTGTCGCTGGGCACCACTGAAAAGAGTCTGGCACCACCCTCCTGACACCCGCCTTTGAGATATTTACATGTGTTATTGAGATCCCCTCTCAGCCTTCTCTTCTCTGGATTAAACAGGCCCAGCTCCTGTGGTCTGTCCTCATAAGAGATGCTCCAGACTCCAAACCATCTTTGTGGCCTCCACTGGACCCTCTCCTCTCCCTGTCTTTCTTGTATTTAGACTTGAAGTTTGTTCCCTAGTCCATATAAAGAACTAAGGCATGTAATGTTTTGTCAGATGATAGTGCACTGTATTTCCTCCTATTTCAGTAACAATAAAATGATTTGATGAAAAAAGAGATTTTTCCCTACAGCTTCTCTGTAACTTTCTGTGTAGCTTAATCACATTTTTTTTGGTATGTAATATAAAGGGGATTTGGACTCTACAGAAGCATAGTGAGAGACAAAACCGCAGAATTTGGTACCTCAGGTACTTATTATAGCCATCAACTCAACCCATAACTTAAACGTGCCTATTTCAGCACTGGCTGAAGTCCTATAGGGCTTAACTACATGTGTAACTTATGCATTTTGCTGCATTAAAACTTGGACTAAGTAGTGATGACTGTGTTTTACTTTGGTTTGTTGCTATTAATATTGATAAATGTACTTGTCATTGCCTCTAGTAACAGTGTGCTGGACTGTGGCCTTAAATATTACTCTAAAACCAGAAATCCTGCTGAAGTGCTTTAGTATGTTATTCTTAAATGGAGCTACATAAATATCCTAATTCTTGCTAACTTCTTCAATGACAATGCCCATTTGAATTTTTAGCTGTAGTTTTGCCAACTTCTTCTCACTACCCTTCACAGTAAATGCATCCTTGGGATTCTGTGGAGTTACCAAAGCAGGCTAGGACATTACAGCAAGGCTGGAGCACAACAGTGACCAAAAGGACCAAAGGAAAGGTGGGAACACAACATCAAAGCCAAATGTTAGAGAAAGCAGCTAGGAGAAGAGAAATGGTCTGGGAAATGGTTGTATGAAGTACTCACAGAACCAGTAAAACAAGCTGAGCTTCCCAAGCCACCAAGTTCAAGAGGGTTTGGCAAGTAAAATGCATAAAACCAGTCCCAAAGGCAGGTCATCAAGATGAAAGCTGTTCAGAGATATTTTATTTCCCAAGATCTTTCTCTCATCCATATATCCATAGATCAGATATTTTTGGAAAAATATATTTTCACAATAGGGCAGTTTCAGGCCTCTGTCCTAGCATTTTGCAAGATTCCAGGTCAAGTGTGTGCACCCTCTGCTCTCCCCCTCCTTTCTCTCCCCTCTCCCTGTTTAAGCTGGGGCTGCATCTGCTTCCGAAGGAAGGAGGCATATTTCAAATCTCCAGGAAACAGGAGACTATCACAGCTCTGGTTTTCTCCAAAATTCAGATAATTGATTAATGAACTTTTCCTCTCTGCTCATTTGCAGCAGCAGGAGGAGATGGAGATAATTACGACACTTGTAACTGAAGGTTCAGTACGGTGTGGTTACAAGCCAAAGGCTAGGAAAAGGCATGCACATTACATGACATTTTTAAGAGTTTGCCAAGCCACAGGAATGAAAGGGGTATCATCAACAAGTCCCCACAAGCTGTGCTCTTTGCGGTCTTCTACTTTCACACACCGCGGTGCAGAAACCACAGTAATAGACTCCCCAGATAATTCCTGCCTTTGCATCCGAGCCTACCTGTGAGCTCAGGTTCAGGGACAGCTGCATATCACCATCTATCTGATCAAGTCCTCTGCAGCACATGCTCAGTGTTTTTGTCCCCCATCTCACAACAAAGGTTGGAAGCAGACTGGTGCTTTCAAATGCACTGTTTGCAATGTCAGGGTCACAGTGAGCTGCTTTGCATAAAAGCAAGCAGAGTTATCTTTGGAGAAGCAATTTCAGAGGATAATTCGGCTATAATAGGATACACGTGTTTTTCCTGCTGATCCCAAGTCACTGTTTTATATACATATGAGTGCCTTTCCTCAAACCAGCCTTCCTTCCTTCCTTCCTTCCTTCCTTCCTTCCTTCCTTCCTTCCTTCTTCTTTACAAAAACTCCAAACTGATGCACATATACAGAGCTGCAAACAAGCACCTCACTCTCCTCTGACAGCCGCAGAAATCCACTGACCTGTCAGAAACTGTTGTTTAGTTCTGTTCCCTCAAGGGGTCCTTGAGACCGAGTGGGGAACCCCTAGAGGCACAGCTCTCTGACATCCAGGAGAAACATCCACTGGCCTTTATTTCCAGAGGGTGCTATAATTAAAGCTTGTGTGCTCTGAAATCCCTGGCACTAAGGGGATAAAATCAAGCCTCAGCTTGTGGGTGCACTCAATTCATTTAGTAATCAATCACCCCAAAACATTCCAAGCAAAAAGGACAGTGTAATTTATAACTAAGACCAGAAGAAAGGGAAACAAAATCAATATTAGAATATAACCTAGTATGGACAAGGGTTTCTAGCACAGGATTACGAATGGGATAAATACAAACACTTAGAAAACAATTACACAGAATGTTAAATGATCCTGGGATGATCTATGTTGAAAGGACTGCTGTACATGAAGGCAGAAGCCAAACATGAGCCACAAGAAATAAACAGAAGAGAATGGGAATGTTTGTGTTTTGCTTTAAAACTATGTTTCCAAGAGTTTAAAGCACGTATAAAACCATCTAGAATGTCTATAAACCCACTAAAATGTACATAAAACTACTACATATTTGTTCAATGTATTTCAATGGTTTTAAAATTCTTCCTTGCAGCTTTAGAAATGTAAGGCTTTCCAAAGGAAGTGGTTTCCAAACCTGATGCTTGAGACAAGAAACACTTTGTTTAGTGGGATACTTCCTTTCCTATGAGGTGAATTAATCTTTGCAACTTTGTCTATGAAGAACAGCTGACAATCTGTGATTTTTTTTTTTTTTGGTATGTGTTATTTTCCTCATTTCAATTAATTATCTAGAAGCACAATCAACTTAGTAGGGTGCCTTCAAAAATTCCTACACTGCAGTGCTATACCACTGAGCAGAGTTTAACTAGATGATTTTATTAGGGAGCCAATTAACACTCAGATCCCCCCCAAAAAGCAGCTAATCCATCTTTTTATTTCACCCCTCTGAGAAAACTCTACATTGAGAGTCTGCAGGCAATACTCTGTTACACATCGTGGATCTCTGGCCAGAAACGACTTTTGAAGACATGCAGCTCTCATTTTGAAGAAGTATTATTTGCCTGTTCATGGGAAAGAAGCCACCCCTTGTTCTATTCCTTATCAATAGGTAGGGAACAAACAAGCGAAGATGAATTAGCGTGCAGCTTCAAATAAGTGGCTGCGAACAATGACACTTCAAGTGAGTGTCTTGAAGTGAGACTGGGGATGGGTTTGTGGCCTATTAGGGGAGATACAGTCTGAGCTACTCTGGACAAAAAACAGGACAGAAGACATGAAGGAAATGGAAGGTGTTCCAAAGGAAAATGCTGCCTTTTGTTAAAATAATAAAAAAAAAAGGCAACCAACACGTTGTACAAAATCAGAAAATTTTGTAGCATGCAATTTTTAGTAATAACGTACCATTTACTGCCATGAGTTAGTGCTGGACTTCTTTTCTGTTTCCTTAAATAAACATTTTTTGTCCACAACCAGCTAAAATGGGTTTTTTTTTGATGCAGGTTTTATGTCTGGCATCTGTATAATTCTGCTCTGACCTAATGTGTCTGTACAGGGATTGCACTAAAATGGTATTAGATGGCAGAAAATTAAGTTTCCAAGAAGCAGAAATAGAAAAAAAATTCAATTTGTTGGAAACTGAAATGGAGAAATAGACGTAAGAAGTGGTGTGAAGGCATAAATTTACCAGGAAGGCACAGCCAATATTAGCTTGACCTGGAGCAGTGTATGACCTTGGAATTTAGCCTCTCACCAGTTTGCGGAGGGGCTGGCTCTGTCTTCCCCTGCTTCTGTCTTCTACTCTGCGGCTTTGTACCACCACCTATGTTCCGAGCCAGAGGTTGCCCATATGCTGGTATTTCAATCCCATCTCCCCAGAAATGCTGTCTCTTCTCCACAATGACCTTCAATTTTTTTCCTGTAAGGACTTCTCTGCTGTACAGATATTTGCGAGTTGGAAAATTGCTGCTGTTGGGCTACAAAACCCAAAGGTCTGAAAGGCATTAACCAGGGCAGGAAGGAAGCAAGAAATGGAAGAAGTGTATTTGAACAGGGAAGTGCATAGAAGAACTGAAAAAAATAAGATGGGTTTTTACCAGATGTCATATAGGAAAGCAAGTATGTCAATAAATTAAAAGGCAGGACAGAGTCAATAATAGCTCTGAAAGGACAAAATTTCAATTTCTGCTTCAGGACACATAGTGTAGAAAACAATCAGACACAAAAATAGCTGAGAGGTCTGAAAAACACTTTCCAAACTCTCTGGCAATGTGATGAATTTCTGATAAACGGTCTCCAGGTCTAAAATGGTGCATTCCAAATTTGGAGTCTCCCAAATGCTAAGGAAGGGGATATGAAAATCTAAGCCCAGATTTCTTTGTTCACCTTTAGAACAAAAATACCATGAAGCCATGATTTGACTTCAAAGAATAACCCCTTTATCAGCAGCCGCAAGATATATGCAACTAACCCAACTGGTTAGCTGGCACTTTGTGAAGCCAGTTACCCAGGATTGATTGTAAATAGAAAGAGATGGGCACTGCCAGAAGACACATTGTCCCACCTCAATAAAAGCACACCTGCTGGAAGAAACTCATCCCATGCTGCTTAATGCCTGAGGCCCGGGTGGTTAGCTTAGATAAGACATGTTTAGACATTTCATTTCTTCACCTTCCAAAAGCTGTCCCATCTTTTCTTGGGATTTGGCCTTGTTTTTTCTGCAGGTCTAAATTTTGTCTTTACAAATGAAACAAAAAGCAGTGAAGCTAAGTCCACTTTGGCTTTGCTGGGAAAAATTCACAGAGCTTGAAGCAGACACAAAGCAGGCAGCAGTATCGATGCCTGGTCAGAGAGATCAGAGCAATGCTTTTACCCCAGCTCTTGGTACAGAGCTGGAGCAGGGCAGAGAAAAAATGAAAAAACACAAAACCTAGTTATCTTACTGAGAGGAGTTGAGATGAAGCAGTGGTGGACTGGGAAAACCAAGGCGCAGTAGGTTTAGGCACTGACCTTATCTGGGTCCTGCTGCAAGGGGAAAGTGGGAGACAGGCACATCCCCCTGCCTTAGTTGCTAGATATCTCGGCATCATGAGATGCCTTTGGCATCTCCCTCTTCTCTTTCCCCCCCTCTCACCTCATGATTTACTTTCTGGCAGTATCATGAGAATTTCTGCTATCCCTTTACCTAGCTTAGGTTAGCTGTATTTGAATTTCGCATGTTATTTACTGATGACCTTCACTCCAGAAGATATCTGCTTTTTGTAGCCTTGCTGTGTAAAGACTGACAGCAACCTTCATCAGAGGATAATTTCCAAATGAGGAAAGTATCCACGTGGGACTGTCAGAAGCACTGAATTGATTTGTGCCTGCACCACAGGTCAGATTTAAACCCATTTTTCTTGAAGACAAACTAGACTGATTTATCCTCAGGGGCCTTACCCTCCACTCTTTACAAGCCTCAAAAACCAGAAAGAAATGATGTATGTGCAGTTAGTACACCCATATCATGTGAGGGCAATTGATTCAATTACATTATAGCTACTGGAAACAAAACAGCCATATGGTGAGCTTTCTACCCCAAAGTAATGGATGCTTCACAGCCACAGCTCTGAACCCAGAGTTAGTTCCCTGCATGGATGCTGCCCCCTAAACAGGCTTCCCTAGGGAAAGATTTCCCTGAGCTGTGGGAAAAATCTAAGTTCAGGCTGGTTAGAATAAGTATCTAAATCTCAATATACTTCTCTGAAGCTTTATCTGAACTATCCAGAACTCCTGAGTCTGCAAAAAAACCATTGAAAATATTATAAGAAAAGGATTTGGGCGTGTATGTATGTTGCAGGCACATATGCACATGCTTTTCATTATCTCTTAATTCTGGAAGAGCAAGAAATAGATTGAGATGAAAAGCAGTAACTGTACTCTGTTTTGCTTCATGTGCTATGCACAGTGTTGGCTCTAAAGACATAAAAAATTCAATCATGAGCCAAATCTGGCCTTAAATCGATCAAGCTCTGCCGGCTTCAATGGAGCAATTGCAGAGATGTACTCCAGCCGCTGCTCTAAGCCCACCCATTTTCACACCCTTCCTGCTTTCCAGCAGGCTGTCTAGTCTGCCAGCCAGAGATGGGAAATGCAAAGGTTCATAGATATCTACAAAATTTGCATATGAAGTGGCATGGGGAAATTCAGCATAGCTTTTGAAAGAAAAGAAAAAAAGGGGACAGAACAAATGAGCTCCCCTTTTTCCTTACAAAAGGAAGACTTGGAGAAATTTTGTTCTGAGCATTTCAGCATCAAGCCAGAACTGTCTTACCAGGCTCAAATTTTCTACATATGGGCAAAATTCCCTGTGGTTCAGAAAAGCCCCACTACTAAAGGTAGCTCTGGGAATAGGTATGAGTTGTTCCTAATGAATTAAAAATGTGACAGCAGCTTTGGGATTTTTGTGGTTTTCCTGCTCTTTGGTTCTGACCATGAAAAGCCTCCTAAGCAGGGCAGTTAACCTCAGAACAGGCAATATTTACTTGTACTTCCCAATACTTAAGACAGGAAATGCCTTAAATGTTGCAAATACTGAGGTTATAAAACTGTAAATGTTTGCCTGTCAGAGGCACCTGACAAGTTTCTACAACCCTCAGCTGCATGCAGGCAGAGTCACCTCAGCACTTGGATTTTCCTCATCCTCTCCTTTTCCCCCATTTTACAGAGAGATTCATGAAAACCAGATGCTTTTGTGCATTTTGGTTTCAAGGTTGCTGTCCTACCAGCACTTTTAGAACTGTGATTTGGATTTCACTGAATCCTTTATTTATCTCTTTTTTTTAATGACAGAAAGGGAAATATCTCAATTCATGTTTTGTTTGCTAGATAAAGGCTCAAGACTGTTCTTCAAATATTTAAAGAGAGATTCATCAAGTAACTTTTGAGAAGATTGATTTAAATAATTTATTTTTACAGAATTATATAAATCCATGGAGTATGGAAAATGTCAGGACACAGTGAATGCCACAGAAGCCTCTTAACACCATTTTTCCCTGGGATACTGTAAAAAATTGTCAGAGGAGTCTTCCTGCCTGGTTTCATTGCGAGCTTACTGGCTTGGGTATTTCTGTGCCCATTCTTGCACAGGCATCTCAGAAGTGAAATTCAAGCCTGCAGTGTGGTTTCTCCGCTTGCGTGGCGCAGCCTGACGGCAGCCACAGCTCCCAGCCCCAGGGCAGTGTCACCGGGCACTGAGGGGGCCCAGAGCACCCCTACCCCAGTGCTGCACCCACTGGCAAGGCACCTCGCCCACCCCACACCAGCCAACAGACCCCAGGGGAGAAGCAGGACCCTGACAGCAATCGGAAATGGGGACTAAAAGCCCCCACTTAGGAAATATAAGGTGAAAGGTAGTGTATCACCACATGTACACTTTGGTTGGAAAGAAGGCCTTCCCCCACCTTCTCAAGGCTGTAGTGGCATTGAGAAGATGTTTGGCTGGTTTTACACGGCAATATTGTCCATATGCCCTAAATATGACCATATGGGAGATGAGGGACTGGCACAGGTTGCCCAGAGAAGCTGTAGATGCTCCATCCCTGGAAGTGTTCAAGGCCAGGCTGGAGGGGGCCCGGAGCAACCTGGTCTAGTGGCTGGCATCCCTGCCCATGGCAGCGGTGCTGTAACTAGATGATCCTTAAGGTCCCTTCCAACCCAAAGCTTTCTGTGATTCTATGATATGCTCATAGAGACCTTATTTTCATGTAGTTTACCCAGTAATGCTGTCTAGCTGCACGTGAGGAGAGAACCCCAAGTCCTGCGTTCAAGGAATGAAAAGACATCATTAGATCTCCTGATTTACCTCTGCACAAAGGAGAGGAGAATAATATGTTAGGAATTTGTTTGTATGATTTTGTCCTGTAGCACCTCTGTAACTTGTGCCAGGGGAGAAATTCCCTTCAGGGATTTAAATCAGCACAATTATCCCTAACTCAAACAAATCTGACAACCTAGGACATAGTTCCTGCCAAGAGGCTGCTGTAGAAGTGAAAAAGGAAGTTTCTAGAATTCTCTTTTAACTGTGAGGTGTTAGGAGTGTAGTCACATACCACCTCTGTGTCTAGTGTTGCACTGGGGAGAGGGGCTGGGGTGTCAAGACAGAGCCTGCCACCCTCTCTCCCTCTGGATTTCATCTGATTATCCTAGCAGCTGCCTGCTGCTGGAATGCCTCCTGATGCCCCATTGCTGCAGCAGGGACGTGTGCTGGCTGGGCATCTTCTATCTTGCTGTCTTTCAGCTTTGATTTATGCAATTCACAAACAATGAATTTAACACGATTTCCTTGAATCCAAATTATTCCAACTTTTACTATTGCTTCTGTGATACGGGTAGATTTTTAATAATGTTGTACCTGAAGCATAAACCTACGTATTTTTTTAAATACATGTATCCACCAAAATGTCCTTCGAAATTTCAGGATTTCTGTCTTTTCCCAAGACCTCAGTATTTCACATATGTGAATGCAAGGGTATCAAAATAAAAATTTGTAGTATTACCAAATTATATGTCAGTTGATAATCTTTTTGGAGTTTGGGAGAAAAAAAAAGAAAAATAAATACAATCCTCTAAAGAAGTAAAAATAACCTGGTTAGAAGGAAAAGGGAGAATAGTCTATTCTGACACATTATCAGTTACATTTCTCCACTGCTCAAAACCATGTTACGTGTGAATTATATACACATCAGATTTTGCAATTCTTCAGGATTTTTAAAAATGGACATCCTCTTTATGTTCTCAAATGCAATCACTATATAGCAGGCTTGCAACTTTTTCAAGACTTAACAAAATGTATAAAATATTGTAAATAACTGCATACATATAAGACCTTTTCTAAACTTTAAAAAAAAACAAAAACCAAAGTGGTTCCAAAATCCACTGTCATTGGAAACCAGACCATAAACATTGTTTATGAGTCGAGTTAAGATCAATTTAAATATTCATTTTGAATTTGTGAGTTTTGTCTCTCTCCTACAGCCTCTTGTTACTTAACATAGCAGGAGCTACCAGCCTGGGGTATCCTCTGTCTTACATGTGACCTTCATTAGGATTCACTCCCGAGTCTCCAGAAAGGTAAACAGGAAGCAGCTTCAGGAAATGCCACGTGTAGTACTACTGAAGTAGGAAAGGTGTAGCAGCCTCTAATAACTATCCTGTGTGCTCAGCTCACCACAGTCCCACTGGTGAACTTTCATTAAACACTATGATCCTTAAGACTGCAAGGCAGCGGGACAGTTTCCTTAGCAGCCAAGGAATTTTCTACCCAAACAAACCAGGGTTCCATATATCGTAGTATCTTTCTTTTTATACCAGTTAATGTTAAATACTTCAGAGGAAAGTGTAAACAATGATCTTGATTTAGCAAAATAACATCTGCTTTGCTTTAAATGCATTTAAGACCTCTGGCTTCTGCCTTCATTAAAAGAATATCACAACTTGAGTAGCACTTCAAACATACATTAGACATATAAAATACATATATGCATTAAAACACACATATTTTGACTCCCTGTTACTTGAATGTATTTTTACCTTGCATGCAAAAAGCTTCAGGAGCACTGAACCCTGTGCCTAAAGCTAGGTAGGAATTTGAGGGCTTCCTTGGCAAGGGATAAATAAGAGCACGTAATTGAATGCACTGGTCAATCAGGTTATGTTGATATGACTAAATAAAAGCCAGCCAAGAACAGATCTTGGGCCCCAGGGGCAGAAAGCTGCCCTTTCTGTGGCAGATTCGTCTTGGAAACAAATATTTGGAATAGTTTGAAGGGGAGCCAGGGGATGAGCTGGCTCACAAAGCAGCAGGGACAAAAAGAGTGCAGGCTCTCCCTCCCTGCGCACTTTTCCTCAGTGGTACAGACATACCCTCAGGATCCTATGCCCCAGTTCTCATACCAATTTTCTGTTCAGGTAGCTCCATAGATTTCACTTCTGTTATTCCTGCCTACACCAGTGCATGCCCCTCAAAGGCCTTAATAATTTTCTTACTTATGTAATGCTAAATCCCAGGGAAAGATATTTTTTCGGGTCAGGATGCTAATGCCATGAGGCAAACGTGCTTGTATATCCTGGGAATGTAAGGCTTTGTATTACTGATGATGCACCTGTTTTTGTTAATCCACATCTTCCATCACTACCTGGGACTGGTCTGTTCCACTTTACTTATGTTCTGGAAATGTCTATTGTTGTATTCTTTGATTTGTTGTCAGATGACAAAAACAGACTTTAACAAAATTTTCTTTGGGAACGATAGTGAATCAGAGCTGTAACTGGACCTTCATAAAAATATCATCTTTAGAATCTTATGGTTCCCTCACTGATTTGATCAACTCAGTTTACCTCAAAGGGCAATTACCAGCTGAAATGTCACAGACTTTGTGTACCATTTTGAATCTCAGAAAATACAGATTTTTCTTATGGCACAGTAGGGGTGCTGCTGTAAAAAAGCCTATAAATTGCTGGAATTTTAAACAAATATCAGTATTTTTTGGACCAAGTTCCAGACCTCCAACTGTTGATCTTGACAGGTTTGTCTTTAAGATTTCTGTATTTGCCTTAAAATTTTGACTGCTATAATAAGTGGATAAAACAACAAGAAGACTAATGTATAGAAAGAAGCAATAGTGGAAGTTAATATCTAAGTACCATGTTTATTTTCTCCCTACACATTTCTATTTTATAAGTTAAAGCATCTTTAGTCAGTCATAGTTTGATTCTTTTTCATAAGACAATATAAGTCCTTTATATGATGCAGCTACACCAAGTCCCTTTTACTTGATATTTCATAAAGAGATCAGATCTCAAAGGCAAGAGAAAAAAAATGGAAACCTAATGACAGATTATTCAAGCCACAATTTGAAACAGAAGTTTTCATTGTTGCTTGTAGATATAAATCAGAAAGTGGTCCCCTTCCCCACGTTAATGAACCTACAGATCCTTGTCATAGCAGTAGGCTAATCAGCATTTTTTATCAATATTTTTACTGCTTTTGCTGAATGAGAAAAAATAAGGCTGAGTTACAGAATGAAGCATACTTTACAATTTATCATTTAAGCATGCAAGTGTCTATGGGAAAAGGACTGGAACATGTCAGGGAAAGAAGACTTAATTATATACTACATTTCAGAGGTCCTTTCAGCCCACAGCTCAATAGTTCCTAGCTACTCAGTCAGTCACTTATTTTTAGATCTAAATTTCTCTCCATCACACATGAAACTGTTATCTAATTTATAAGGCACTCCATCAAAACTTCCAGTTCTTAACCATGAGGTAACAGAAAGCATCAAATGTGTTAACTAAAGGACCTCCCAGGCAGTTCGGAGGTGCATATTTTCTAGTATTCTGCCTCCTTTATTCTACTCCCTGTCTTTTCTTTGCAGCTTTACTGTAATTTTGTATATAGGACAGAGCCTGAGCAATAACTTGTGTTCAGTAAAATCATGGAATGTCTTGGGTTGAAAAGGATTTTAGAGATCACCTAGTTCCAACCCCCTGCAGTGGGCAGGGACACCTCCCACCAGACCAGGTTGCTCAAAGCCCCATCCACCCTAGCCCTGAACACTTCCAGTGTTGGGGCATTCACAGATTCTCTGTGCTGTGGCCTGTTCCAGAGTCTCACCATCCTCACGGAAAAGAATTTCCTCCTAACATCTTATGCAAATCTCACCTTTTAGTTTAAAACCATTCACCTTTGTTCTATCATTATATGGCCTTGCAAAAAGTCCCTCTCCAGCTCTCCTGTAGGCCCCTTCAGGTACTGGAATTCTTCTTAAGGTCTCCCCAGAATCTTCTCTTCTCCAAGCAGAACAACTCCAACTCTCTCAGCCTGTCTTTGCAGGAGAGATGCTCCACCCTTCTAGAGTATTTAAGGTTATAGAGGGAAAGAAAAAAACCCAACACACAACTCTGAGGGAGCACAGGAGCACCTCACACTGTGCAGCAGTCGCTCCCTTGACCAGAGCTGCTCAGGAGCACAGTGAGTCCTGCAAGAAAGGCAGGAGCTGCCTTGGATACCTCAGTGCACACGGGAAAAGTGCAAGTACCACTACGCAGTGGCCCTGTACATGCAGTGTTTGGCCAGGGACAGGTTGGAAAGCTGAACTGCTGCTTCTGTTCAGCATCACGGCCACTCCTGGAAGCTGCCAAACCCACTGGTTCCCTCTGCTCCAGGCACAGCTCCCCCTTGCTGCTGCTTTCCCGGGGCACCAGCTGGCTCCAGGAAGGGCTCTCACAAAGGGCCCTTGTCCCCTTCAGGCCACCACAGCCACTTACCAGTTAGAGAAGAAGACTGCAAATATGAGGCCATGGTGACATCTTTTCTCCAGATGACAAATTAGCTGGAGACTTTACTTTCCTGTGTGTTGCAGTCACCACCAGTCACCACAACATGTTCCCAGATGGAAAACTGCTGTATAAACCATGCCTCCCTTTCCCCTCACTGATGCAGCCCCCTGGAGAAATCTAAAGCTCTTGGACTTGTGCTGATTCCCTGACAATCTCACCTTTGCTTTACATGGACTGGGAAATATACACTAGATGGTGTGATCAAGACCTGAAAATTACTGTCTTAAATCTAATGCTATGGCCAGCATACACGTAGAATATTTAATGTCTTTAACAAAAATACAAAGGCAAATTCTTGTCTGCAAAGTTAAGGCATGTGTGTCCTATTTGGCAATTGCAATACCTTTCTCTAGCAGATCAGCTTTCATCCTTTAAAGCTCTTTAAAATAACACAGGAATACCCATTATAATACTGTAAATAGTATTGCTCAGCTCTCTTTTCAGAAGAGGAAAGAAAAGAGCCCATCTTGTAAAAATGGCTCCTTATCACTATATTTCCTTTGTGACTTTCTACACATTACACTTATCTTTAAACAAGAAAAAAGGTATTCAGTCTTGTAAAATCAATTAGGCTTTTATGCAATGGAGTAATCTTCTACTTCCTTTAAATGTACTTTAAAAAATATCCAGGCTTTCCTAACTTTCTTCAGCTAGCAAACCCCAACCTGAATTTTCATGCCAAATGAGAGTAACTTAGCTTGCTACTAAATGGATTTATGAAACAACATTTTGTGAAGAAATTCTCCCTCTCATACAAAAAAATAACTTCCAGGCTAGTCAGTAACACTCATAGATCCAATGTAGGGAATATCTTATTTGTTCATTCCCTTGTCAAAATGAAAAGTCCTTGCAAACATCAGCTTTTTCAGCTGAATTTAAAAAAAAAAAATCATCACAAGAGGAAAATACGACTTATACTTGGTAGAAACAAACAAACAAAAAAATTACTACTTCTTCCAGGTTATTTATACAACTCCTTTCTTCCTGTAAAATCTTCTCAGTTAATTTAAAGGGTGAGCATGCTTCTAACATAGCTGTCATTTTCTCTTATTCAGCCTTGTTAAGAGGAAACTCAGTGTCAGGAGATGTGCTTTGTATCAGCTGACATACTTTCTGTCTGAGTTTACATCCTGCACTAAACAGTAGAAATGAGCTCAGTGGTCTTCATGTCTTTCCTCTCTTCCTAGCTTTTATTATAAGGAAGGGTGGAATAAATTCATAGCATCCTCCTCCCACCCTACTTCCAAGGTAGTAAGGTTGAACATGTGTCTGAGGGATGGGTGCTGACCCTGGCCGCAGAACCAGGGAGGGAGGATAGGAGTCCTGGGCTGCAGCTCGTGGAAAGAAGGTGGCAGAGCAGGGTGCAGCCACTGCCAGTCCTTCTGTCCTTCTGGTGGACTGCTTTGAAAAGGAGGAAGGTGTCATCTAACAGCAGCAGGCAATCACACCTCGAGACAAGAAAGGGCCTCACCAAGCCACAGCTCTGCCATGCACTGCTTCCTCAGGGCTGCTTGCCAAAGGGGAACCCAGCATGGAGTAAATACACTGTCTCTACTGCAAGGTGCCCAAATACATTGGCGCACACTCCTTGTTCTTTCCAAGGGACTTGGTGCGGGTGGAGGTGCACACAGCAAGTTGCTCTTTCCCCCCACATCAGAAGGGCTCTAATTCTCTAGGTAACTGAAAAAGATTCCTGCAAATATTAGTGGTCCTGCTGTGTTTTACTTATGCACCACTTAAATTCCATTTAAATCTGCTGCTTGTTGCTTTAGGCACAGAATCAGGTAGATAAGTCCATCAAGCAGATGCTACTGATATTTTCCATTTTGAGGGCTGGATGATAATAACAAGAAGAGGCGCCTATACCGCTGCGAGTAAACATTTTAAAAGCAGCTTCACAAATGCCACCGTCTTTCAGCACCTAATAAACAGTTTAGGAGGATGTTGTCGAAGCTGCCAAAAGGGGTTTTAAAACTGGAGTGTCTCACAGGAGTCAAGCACACAGCTTGCACTTGAAATGCCTGTCTCACCTTGCAGATGGATAAGAGAGGCAGACCACCACTGACAGACACACGGGGCTTGGCATGAGGAGACTGGGGCTGCAGGGACAAAAAGAAATGGTGCACGACTGACACAAAGCATGCCTGGAAGAACTGCCAGTTCTGGGTATTGCAGAATGGGCTATTTAGCAGGCTTGCCTGCCTAAGCCAGGCAAGGCAGAGGCTCTAGAGTCTGAAGACTGGATTCCCTCTCCCCTCCCCTTAAATTCGCAACCCTCTGCTCTGCTGACTGGCCTATGGAAATCCTTTTCCATCAGGTACCACTTCAGTAGGCAAACAACAGTCTCCTGGAGCTCTCTTGTAAGCATGGGCAACACAATGCTGTCTAATCAAGGGCAGAAACCTCCACCAGGTAGCAGGGCATTGGCAGGCTCCTCTGCCCATTCAAGAATTATCTTAGTTCCAAACTATCCAGTTTCAGTGCACTGGGAGAGTCAGGATGATGACCATGGGAATCACAGAGAATGAAGGCCACTTAGTCGCAAGACTCCTGTAGTGCTGCATCCAGCTCTGGCATCCCCAGCAAAGGAAGGACATGGACCTCTTGGAGCGAGTCCAGTGGAGGGCTGTGATAATGGTTAGAGGGATGGAGCACCTCTCCTATGAAGAAAGGCTGAGAGAATTGGGATTGTTCAGCCTGGAGAAGAGAAAGTTTCAGGGTGACCTTTAGGCCTCCTAGGCACGTGAAGGGAGTTTCTAGGAGAAAGATAGGGAGAGACTTTTGGGAAGAGTATGTAGTGATATGTCCAGGGGTAATGGATTCAAATTGGAAGAGCAGATTTAGATTAGAAATCAGGAAGAAATTATTTACTGTGAGGGTGGTGAGGCACTGGAACATGTTGCCTGGAGAAGCTGTGGATGCCGCATCCCTAGAAGTGTTCAAGGCCAGTTTGCATGGGTCTCTGAGCAACCTGGTCTAGTGGAAGGTGTCCCTGGCCGTGGCAGACGAGTTGGAACTCAATGATTTTTAAGGTCACTTTCAACCCAAGCCTTCTATGCGTCTATGAGTACTCACTTGGTTTAGCACTTGTGCATCGATACCTGTTATCATGAAAAGAATTGTGTCATTGTAAGATCAGGTTATGATTAGTTTTATTGATGTGTGGGCTAGAAGGAATGAATCAGTTCCAAGTTCTTTGAGACAAAACACTACCATGTGTTTCCAAAGGAAACTTGGGAAAATAAACTTTACAAAACAACAGGCAAGGTTAATATGAGAGATTGAAAAGCTGAATATAACATTTGATATGCTGGTATTTGAATTGAGGCCAAAATTTGATTATCACATCGATCAGTTGATTAAAACTAGTCACTTGAAACCTGGTGTTATGTGCTGTGTAGGACATCAGAAGATAGTATCTAAGCCAAGAAGCATAAAATGTTATTGCATCTTGAATCCTCATTCCAGGTTTATGCTGTGGCTCCGCCATTTATAAAGGCAGCAGGAATGCCACATTTCAACAGAGCCAGTGTTACGTATGACTGTGAATGTTGTTGACTTTTTCCAGGTCATTGGAGATTAACATTTTGGAAACTACAGACATGTAGAAGATATAGTATATGTTATAAGGAACAAGGCTGTGCTTGAGAGATTTCAAACTCAATTATGCAGACACAAGGAGTTTAGAGAAACTTTTCAGATTGTATCAAATGAACTTTTGGTTGCTTATCTGAACTGACCCTCTGAAGGCATTTGGGATTATTCTTAATGTCATTGTTATTGCTGGAAATAACAGCAAGTTAAGAATTTAGTTTTAACTTTTGCATTTCTTGAGGATGGTTTGCCTAATTTTACAAGGGGAGGGACAGATTCCAAACTCTGCCCATTTTCACTGATATTTCATTACATCTAGACAACTGCAGTGAACAGTGTCTCTCCAGTGCAAAGAAATCACAATTTGAGACATAGAGCTACATTAGAACCTTTGTGATTTCAACTATGAAAGATTTTTCTTGCTTTTTGAAAACAATATATTAAGAAAAAGCCTCTTCCTACAAGACTTGAGTTTCAGGGGCACAATAGCCTTGGTTCATGGTTTTGCTGGGGTTTTATTCCTTATAGGTCAGAAACTTCATGTATCTCTGTGCTATACAGGAAGAGCATCTGGTCAGTGCTGGAAAGCAGTAAGTCGGGATTTTTTTGGTTTGCACCCTCTACCTCCTAACATGGATCCACAGCTGTAAGGCTGCCCTTCATTTGTTGAACTGTGCCTAGAGGTGGGGCTTTTTGTGAGTGGAGACAAAGCAGTGGTCTCCGGATTTCATCTCTCCCAGGCACATCCTCTTCTCTGCACTTCAAGCCCTGCAGGAGTGGGAGGTCTCAGCAGGGCTGGGGCAGCAGTGGCACCAGTCCCCTCTCAGTGGGAAGGGCCTCTTATGCAAGCTGCAAGCTCTGGACTTCAAGGAGAAGTGGGAGTGCCAAAGAGGAGGACTTAGACAGTGGGAAATGGGCAGGGGGAGACAGATCTGATGTAGAAAGAAATGGCAAAGGTAGTGAGAAAGAAAGGCATGCAGATGAGTCTTCCTAGAAAGTAAAGTCTTGGTGACAGTAAGGCTGGGGGATGCATCAGCGCAGGGCCACCTTCCTGTTCAGCAGATGCTTTCTGGTCAGGCTGCCAGGGGATGGACCAAGCGCGCACAGCTGTCAGGCACACATCTTCTTTTTCTCTGTTTAGAAATGTGTGACTTCAGGACCAGCGCTGCTCTGCGCTCAGGCACAGGACCTTAAAATGGCACTGCCCTGCAGTTTGCATAGAGCTTTGTATTCTTGATGGAAACTTTCTTTCTGCAGAATTCAGGCCACGCTTTACAGTTACTTCCTAGTTGGTAAATAAAAAACCCAATATCAGAAACTTGATCCTGAAACTGTTCCTAGTATTGACAGAAACAGAGACTTACAGCCTTGGACGGTCCAAGATCTTCCTCAGGATCACCCTTTGACAAGATTGACTACAGCCCTTTCTAATTGTGGTGTCTGGGCTCTTTGCTCTCCTGCCAAATGGTAAAAACCCAACACCTCAGTTGTGGTTTTCCAAAAGAGAGGAGGAAATACTGTCTGTCACTGAGATTGCACCATCAAAAAAAAAAACCAAAAAAACGAGTCATTACCAAAGTAAATTATCAAAAAAATTATAAGACATGAAAAAGTAAATGACTGAATCCTACAGGTACTGTGAGCTGCTGTAAACTACAGACAGAGCATATGGACAGAGCATATGGCTGAATTTACCACATCAGTGCTAATACCCGTTTTACAACAATACAAGAGCTCTCCAATACTGGATTTCAACTAAGTAACCAAATTTCCCGAGGGTGACCTGTGTGCAATGCATATACTAGTATACATATATGTGGTGACCCTCCATAGGGTGTTAACTGACCATCAGCATGATGGTCATTCATTTGGCTGTCTCAGCAATAACAAACTATTCTGGGTTAGTTACTGTACTTGAAATATAATGTGGAAATGCAAATAAGCTCAGCCTTGGAAAGCTCTTGATTACCAAAATGCTCCTATTCAACCACAAAAGCAATCTTTGGGCCTCCAGATGCCAAAGCACAGAGAAATCTACTTTAAATCTGCAGGGGAAAAATACTTACACTTCAGCACACAAAAATTCAGAAATGTTTGTACTCTCAGCACTCTGCCATGTGCTAATGCCACCATGTTCATAGTGTTCACAGTTCACAGTGTCAGCAACTAAACATAAGGCTTACACGTGATGCTGCATTATTTACAGTAACCAGTGCCGTGCAGAAAAATCATGGCCCACAGCTGCAATTACACCTGTCACTCTCGTTTGAATAAAAATGACATCTTGTCGCTACTTCTCGTCAGACTTAAAAAAAACCCTAAAACTTGTTTTTCTTAAGAGGAAAGGGGAAAAAAAAAATTAACCTCACAGCGGTTTAACAAGTTCTCACCTGTTGGCTGCCTGTTTGCGTGTGCCTGCACAGCTCATGCCAGGTGCTCCTTTTTCACAGGAGGCAGCTTCCCCTCAGCACAGCACAGCAGGGTTGGGCTTGCAGTGCTCCAGACAGCCCTGGAGACTGTGGGAAGGAAGTTGCTGGGGAAGGGGATTTCTACAGGCAGCTGTCAGGCCTGTTTCTCTAATACCAATACAAGCAAGGTTTGGGCTTGGTTAAGATCAGTATTTAGTATCAGTATTACATGTTTAAGAATGTAAATTCCCTCCCTGACTTGTGACTGTAATGAGAAATTCCCATCAGTAGCTCAAGCTGAGAATCATTCATTTGTGATCAGCCGGTAAGTCATTGCCCAGACAGCTAAAATAAATCAGAATATCTATTTCCCAGAAATCTGAAGTAACTCTATTTGTTTTGATGGCAAAATACACAAAACAGAATTAATTTCAATTAATATTTTTGACCTTTTCTCTAGAAATCTTGATATTGGTGAAGGCTCAGAAGTGGAAAGATATCAAGATTGTCATTTTCTTTTAGAGAGAAAAGAAGTGAGTGCTGAAAAAAGCTGAAAGGGAGTGGTCGTTTGTAAAGACGACAGTGCCAGACTATTTTCAGTGGTGCCCAGCGACAGGATAAGGAGCAATGGCCATAAACTAAAACACAAAAATTTCACCTCAGAGTGAGGAGGAACTTTTCAACATTGAGGATGGCAAAGCACTGGGACAGGCTGCTCAGGGAGGTCATGGAGTATCCCTCTCTGGAGACATTCAAAACTCACCTGCTCCTGGTGACCTTGCCTTGGCAGGGGACTTGGACTAGATGAGCTCCAGAGGTCCCTTCTAAAACTAACAGTTCTCTGATTCTGATGAAGGGCTCTCAACCCCAGAGCTCAAACAGATGCTTAGTATATCCTGATAGCAGTGAGAAACTTTTCCCTCATTCGGCCAGACTCTGGCATGTGCAAGGCCTGTGTTATCAGAACACAGTGGAAAATCCAGAATAACCGTATAACCTATCCCCCTTCCACTTTGTCCTTTCTTTGAAAAGGAGAGACAAGGTATCTTAAAGAGTCTGCTCCTTTCTCTCTTTCACCGTTCCTGGGTCATGTGCAGAACACACCTCACTAAAACTGAGGGCCAGAAATGGCTGGAGATCACCAGATGAACACAGTCCTGCTGCTCCTTGATTCTCTTGCCCCATCAACCCTTTGTATTCTCCCGTGTTTCATATGGCATGTCCTCCTTGGGGTCTTAATTTAACTTTGCTGGTTCTAATGAGAAGCATCTTTGGACTAGGGCAGCTGGCTATTTACAGTTACTGGCTGCAGCACCACATGGAGTCTTTCTGTGTGACAAAGACTGTGGAACTTTCCTTCCAGAAAGGAACACTGGGCAAATGATGGAACTCATATTTCTCAACCTCTGTAGAGCTGCAATGAAAATTTGCATCTCTTTGGGAAACCTTACAACCAAAAGCATTTTTTTATGAAAGAAATCTCTTTCACTGACTTTTCCAAATCCTGAGTGAGGACATATCTCTCAATGAACAGCTTTATTTTCGGGGAAATCCATCCGAAGCCCAGAAGAACCAGCTGGAGCTTTGAATGAGGGCTCCCATTGTGCAGGATGCACACAACAGCTATCTGACACCAAAGCTGGGATTTCAGGAAAGAAACTATAGGAAGATGCAAAGCACTCAGCCTGTTCTCAAAGAGAAACTAGGAACTGCCAATAGCCTTGCAGCCTCCAGAACCTCCTCCTTGTGGGCTAGCTCACTCTGGGGTGGTGCCTCAGCTTGCCAGCCATCCAAACTGCCTCAACAACAGGCTTCTCAGGTTTGTGTGCCATACACTGCAGCTGCTGCTCCAAGCAATTTCAAACAGTACATAGCCTTTAAAAGCTCATCCAGAGCTGAAACAGCATGGAAATCTGCAAGTACCTGCTGACTTAAGAGACCTGCCAAAAGGAGAACTGCCAGGAAGTACCTTTATTTATGATAATAGCAGGTTCTGGAGCAGTCACTGTTTTTAACAGTTTCCAATTAGGGCAGGTGTAACTGACAGTGAAACCTTAATGCAAGAATTTGAAGCACTTTGCCTGAAAGTGAACAAGGCGTGGTTGAAAACAAGCAGGTGCCAGAAGAGAGACAGAAGAGCTCAAAACTGTCTTGAGGTGGAACTCAGGGTTGCCAGCACGACCTACACCCTCACTGGGCACTGCTCTCTGCGTGTGGGACTCAGGTGCCTCAAACCATCCTGTTGTGTCACACCGTGGGAGTTTCAGAGAGCAGAGGGGTTGCTGCAGGGGGGCTGCCTTGGGAAGTATTCCTGCCCAAAGCTTCTCCTAGGCACATCTGGAAGATGCTGATACTGGCCAGCGGGCAAGGTCAAGCTCAGGTCACAGGGCCATCTCGACCTTGATGGCACCTGCATCAAGCAGCACTGTGATCTGCTGTCCTGAGGCTGCTCCATGCTGTGCTGCAGACTTTATATCTCTATGCAAAGAGCTGTGTCAGGAGATGACAGATTTCATTCTCCTCAAATCTGGTCACTGGTTATTTTCGTAGCTGACATGGTCTAAATGACCAGATAAACCATGCAAAGTTGTGTTTTAGAATTTGGAACAACTTTCAGGATTTTCTTGTTCAGAAGGGCAATGTAATCCATCTTGAAACCAGTGAATTGATACCCTGATGTTACAGAGGATTTCATACTACAGGCAAGGAGCAAGAAGGGAAATATGCAAAATCAAGGGCAGACTCCACAATAAGCAGAAGATGAATTTGCAGACAACTGTAGAGAAAACCAACAGCCAAACATATGTCCAGTACTCAGGAAGAAAAGTAAGATTAGGATATAAACCAAAACAAGTGAAAAGGTTCTGTCTGGTGGCAAAGCAAAACTCTTTTGGATTAAACTGAGCAGAGATGTACTTGTTTTGGTGGAAGCATTTACCTCTTTTTGTTAAGAGAAAGTATTAAAAGAACCTGACAATGGAGATTAAGCAAATCTATTTTATCTAGATATCATATTACGAACATAGTAATATTTGCCAAAGGGCTAGATATTAATTTTAAGCACTAAAATCAAAGATTAAACAAGGAAACATTCATTATGACCCACCCATGTGTTTGGTAGAAAACAAATGTCAGTCAACAGAGAATACCGAGTCAGACTTATATCTGCATATAATACTGCTGTGGAACAATACTGATGAGGGCAGCTTGTCACCTCTTTTTTTCCATGAGAAGAAGATAGAGAACTTGCCTATGCTGTTGAAACCAATGTCAGAATTACTGGGGACATGCAGATGAATAGAGACAGGCAGAACAAAACCAATTAATGTGAGAGTCAGCACTCTGACCACACCAAATGAGGCAGTGTTTCTTGGTAGTTGTAAACAAATAGATATGAACAGCAAAAATATTATCAGATATTAGAAGATGTTGCCCCATTCCTTCAAACATAAAAAACCATCTTTTTCCCCTGCAAGCTGGTTTTGATATTTTTTTTCCACCTTAAATACCTTGGACAGGTTAAACTATGGCAAATTTAGATAGCTGAGCCCTACAACATCATGATAGATTCAAATTCAGCAGGTATGAATTTGGGCAGTGAAATATAAATTCGGATGCTCATATCCAGAACTAATCCACTTATCTCTACCTGACCACAGGGATGGTAATACTCAGGAGGACTCAATAAACTACAGGCACTTCAGGGATTATTTGAGCATTGCTATTTATATGTATTTGAAGTAGAGTTTTAAGATATACTCAGGCTGATGAACTATACTTATTTCTGACCGTACCTTTAAAAAGCCCTCACTTTGAACAGACCGAACCTGTTTATTGTATTACAGACAAATTCATATTGCACTGACACAATTGGTTATAAACCAGGCACTGAAAGAAACCAGCCTCTTTCGGGCTCCTTACCCCTGAACCACAGCTGAACTGGACACTGACCTTAAAACCTGCATGCTAGTCCAGGAGGGAATGTGGGGATGCAACCCTTGACCCTGCTCCCAGTCTCAGCACCCTCCTTCCAGGCTGCAGGGGGGCCCACTGCACCCACTCCTTACAGTAGCCCCGAGCCTGAAGCTGTGCCTGCCCCTGCCAACACAGCTGGTGTTTCTGCAGCTGCGGTTGAGTTCTGGGTGGAGAGTACAAAGAAAAGATAGCAAGGAATAATCTCAGTGATTATGTGAGATGGAGAAGGCATTCCCTTAAATAACCTCCTCTGCCTGCTGGAGTTATCAGAGCATGCCTTTCTAATGCTGGCTAATGCCAGGTTAAGTTCAGTAGGTTGCAGCTACATAGTTTGTTCGAGATTTGTCCTTAATTGCAAAGCGAGCTTGGGGAATGCAGCTACATGCCGTATTTGCTAGGAAAACGCATCCATCTCAAAAGACACTTTTCAAAGAGGCACATACAATCTTGTTAAAAGCAGGAACTCAAATGGCCATTTGCTCCATCATAGACCAGTAGCAGGTATGGCAGGAAAGGAAACAGCTGCTTAGTTGCTTCTGTGATCTATTTTATCTGGATGTTTGCATGCTTGGGAGTGTGGACTGGCCCTTTTGCAGGTCTCAGATGAATCACTCTGCTAATGGACTAGCAAGTGCATGGATAACATTATCAGTGATGCAGACCATGGTTCCTATATTGCCTTAATATGCCTCCAAACCAATCTGGTAAATTACTTCCATTGTAGGATTTAGACAGTATCCCATTACAGATCAAGCTTTTGGTTTAAGTGTCATTTCTTTGAAAGACATATTTGGTGTCAAGGTCTGCTTGGCGGTTTCAGAAGAAACTGAACAGAGCCCCAGACTTCCTCACCTATCCCACAAAATATTCTCACTAACTGGAAATCCAAGGGCCGAACCACAAAAGCCAGGAGACTGACAAGAATAGAGTCTTTCATTAACAGAGGACTGCCAGATAGACAGTTTTTCACCAAAGTCTGCCCCTGGAGTCCTGCAGACACGCAAATCTCCTGGTCATCTACTGAAAATTGTTTCTAGGCTATGTTGGCTAACTGTAAAATGAAAGACACTATCTACCATTAGACTCAGGCTAGAAAAAATAATACCATTTATAACCTGCTAGTAAAGAAATTGGCTTTTCAGTACCTTTCCAGCAGGTTTACTCCTTAGTGAAACTACAGAGCCCGTCCTAGCTGTTAAAGTACAGCCAGTCTATGCTGCATTTATTATTGCATAGTTCTCTTCCTTGCTCTGAAAGCAGATCTAAATAACATAATTTTCCATTTGTACTTGAAAAAAAAATAATCCTTCTGCAATTCCAAGCCATGAAAATTATTCTACTTGTATTAGAAAGTATGAAAGTTCTTCCTCTTTTTTAAACAAAATTAAGACATTTGTGTCTAGTCTATGCTTTTTTTCCCTGAGTTTCTATTAAACAGTTTTACTTTGTAGTAAATAAAAAGAGACATTTCAGTTTAGCAAAGTCCTGGCATGTTAAAATTAAAGTGACATGGCATATTAGAGGGGCTTGCCAATATTAATGATCTTTACATGATAATTTATTCCATATTTAGTGTTCAGTGTTTGAAGAATTTAATACAGCTAAAGCATATGGTGCTGTTTTATTCAAATGATAAACTATGTGATCATTAAAAATATATGGAAATGTAAACATCATGTCAGGGTTCAGTGTTTTAGAAAGGAGTTGTTAATCCTTGCAAACAGTTTCACTATAATAAGAAGCCAAATCAATTAATGCTTTTGTTTCCTTATGTATTTACTTGGTATTATGCTTCCATTTAGAGTAATTAATTTGGTTATACTTCAAACTTATATATATTTACATTTCTACATTATTATAAAGGAATATGTCTTTCTTATTTTGATTTGATAAGGAAAAAAAAGATTGGCAAAATCTGTTTAACTACTAAGCTGGGAGCTCAGATCAATCTCCATTCCACTTGAGGATTGAAAGCACAAAGCTTCTGGCTCTACAGCAGCTTTGTCAGCCTTGGCCAATTTGCATTATGTTACCCATGATAGTATGCACAAGGATCCATTGCCACGAATGCAATTTAAGAAAACACTTTTAGTTCTTTTTACTCCTTTTCAGGGTTTTCAGGCAGCTAGAATGCCTTTTTTTCCCTTTGCTATAGAGATTACTTATTATTTGTGTTTAACTGAATAAATTGACATCTTGAAAAGTAATAAACAAGTTGAGTTTCCAAGAGAAACTTCTTGGGGCTTTTCATGCAAAGAGGGAAAGCAAGAGGGATTTTGCTGGAACGTGGAAGGTGAACTGCTTTGGAGACAAGAGCCTCTGTTGAGCAGAGGAGCAGGGAAAGCCAGGGTAGGTGCTCTGGGAGTGATTTTCACAGCCACCTGCCTGTTCCTATCAGTGTGGCACTAACTTGGACCACTCCTAAGTGTGAGCTGGCCACTGAGGATCCGTGCTCTATGCACTTAATGAGAGCGCCTCCGTAACACTGTAATGTTCCAGCTATGGGTCTTACAGGAAGATGAAGACATTTGAGGGTGATCTCTGTACTGATTAGTATGCAGGGCTGGACACTATTCACCATTAGGCAAACATGGCTTCATCTTTATTGAGGTCAAGATTTTATCCACAGAGCATGAACAGTTAGAAGAAACCAGATAAAAGGATTAACCATACCTGCTCACTCCACACTCATCAAACACTGATGTGGGTGCAACACCCTTTAAATATTTCATCAGGCTACCTGAGGGTTTAATGTTGTGGAGTTTGCTCTCTACAAATCTTGATTTCTGTTTCCTTACTGACTGGGTTCTGGCAAATCAGCTTGACCAGCAGCAGAAGCAAAATGTTCCAAATACCTCTGCTATTCAGACAGTGAGTAATCCCAGAAAACAGACAATCCTTATCTGTTGCCTTTGGGCAGAAGAATACTGATAATGGTACACTCAGGAGTTTGCTACAAGGTTCAAGGAGAACAAGGTATTAACTTGCAACTTGGCCAGGGTCTGCAAAGCCAGCTAACATTTCACCATCACTGTGGAAGCTCTCTGTTTGCAAATGAATCACTTTCCTTAAAAGAACAGATTTTATCACCAGGAAGATGGGGAAATCTGGGTGTCTTTCTAAGAAATCACACAGATTCTGCTTTGGTCCAAATGGAAAACTCAAAATTGGGATGGCTAGGTGAAAGTTTAAAACTGAAAACTAATCAAAACTAAATTTAAACTCATACTGGGTTACCTGCATGAAAAGGTGGAAGTCTGTCTTCTGCAAGTAAGGCTCAATGACCTAACTTATTCTTCTAACTTTAAAGTCTCTGAGACTAGAGTTGTGATGCCCCATTTTGTTGTCAATTGTTTGTCCTCAACACTATGCAAATTCAGCATGAAAATTTATTTCTGACAGTCATTTAATTTATCCCAGCCATTACCCCTGCCTGCGTGACTGACATTTATTGCCTGGTGTCTGGTGAGTAGTGCTGGGGCTGGGAGCCAGGAGACCTGGTGTCTGTAGCTGATGTTACTATCTTGGGTAAGTCGCTTCATCTCTTCTATTCCATTCACTTAATCACGGTCATCATCTTCAATTGAGCTGATTGAAGGGACTCTATTATTGCAGCTGTTACACCCAATACAACAAGGCTTGAATTATTTTCAGAGAACACAGCAATACAAGACTCTGAATTATTAGGTAGAATGTCTAACCTAAAGTATTTGGCAGCTACATTCACAGAGCTGAATGTCACACCAGCCAGGTTTTTTTCCCACCCAGTCAGCAACGTAGGTGAGCAAAACTATTGTTGCCTATACAGAAAAAAATGTGCCTCAGCCACGGTGCTGCAGAAATTGAGTGGAATGGGTGGTACATTCTGCAATTTCTTTGACTGTTATAATTTTTTTCATGAGTCTTATCCAAAGTCTGGTGCTGACGGCTGGTGGCTTGTAACTCCTCTTGATTACCTTTCTAAGTAGCAAAGTGTTTTCCTAGTTCTCCTAACTCAGTTACATTCCCCTGTTGAAACTTCTGGAAAATGTAGCAAAGCTGACAGAGGAAGCCACAAATCCTGTTATTTACACAAATTTACATCATGCAAATTTCCTAGACCATCCCTTTTCCTCTTGATACCTCCAAATAGTGCCCAGTTTTACCTCTGTTATTACTGAGAAAAATCAGGATGAGTACTTAATAAGGACAAAAAAACTAATTTGGAAAACATGAGAAGCATCCAATGCAATTCCTTTCATACAGAATCAAACTTTAGCCAGAGGTCTATTACAAGTGTGACATGGTTAAATAGATGTTTGAAGTCCTTCAGCCATCAACACTAAAAGTCCTAGAAGGAACTACAGGACATTTTGTGAGAACGCCTGTACCAAAGGCATCAGACAGTTTTCTAGCTCTTTTTTTACAGATCAAAGGTAGGAGCATACTAACATTTGAAAGTGAAATCACATGGGAATTCACACATCTCTTGGGACTACTGCATTTGTTTCACAGAAGCTGCAGAGAAAGAAAATACTCCAAGTCCTCTAAATTCTGGTGATAATTCGTTTCCATCCCTGGTTTAAAAAAACCATTCAGACTTCCCCAAATGATCTAAATATTACAAGGACCATTTATTATTTACTGAGCTCTAACCATGCCCTTGACACGCCATGATTCATAAAGACCTCTCTACTTAGAGGAGTCTCTGAGGCAGGAGCTGAGACCTGCTGGAAAATCATGGGCAGGGGGCAGTCAGAGAGTTCCACTCTGCTGCTGTTCCTGCACCACCCTTAGCCTGGGTATTGAATCCGTTATTGAGCATGTTGTCTCTAAAGTCTGTCTCACTGGTGTGAAGTTCCATGCCCATAGCAGTCACTGTGAGGAGACATCAGGCTCTCCCCCTTCCCTGGCACCATGAGGCTCTCACCTCCCCTAGGCTTTCATGAGTCTCAAAGCAAACACAGGATACAGTCTCTAATTTTCCCCTGAGTCCTCAAAGGTATCGTGCATTTTTGGAGGACTTAGTGTTGCAGAGGTAGGTGTGTAAAGGTAGCTGTGCAGAGGTAGGTAGGTGTTCCACTGAAGAAGAAATCTCTAGTGTCAGCTGCTTTCCTGCATCTTAATGCTAAATTTTAAGGTGATTTTTGCTCTGTTGTAATTTTGTAGCAAGCATAACTTAATTATTTTGCCAATTATAATATCAGAGAATATAACAACCATGGGTGTTGAATCAGCGCATTTTCCACTCCACAGTAAGCAACAGGAAAGAGAGAGGAAAATGTATTAACTGAGTAAAATCTAATAAATATAATGCTACCTACAGATATGTGCTATTTAATCTCATGAAAGGATTTTATGCTTCTGTTCACATGGCAATATCAGATATCATCTCACTGAAGGAAGCAGAGACTCCAATGTGCAAGTCCAACATCAGGATAATAATGTTTTTATTTTAATCTCTGCATGTAAACAGAATGTCTTTCTTGATAATACTTAAATGCTTGGAGGAAATAATACTAAGGTTTTAACACATTTTAGGATGCATACAAGTGGAAAATGCTGCCATTGACTTCAGTTAGAACTATCCAGACAAGTCTATGAGCTTCTCTAGGACACACAATATCTTCTGTTTGTCTGTATAGACCTTCCCCAAATGGCAGTACAGCTCAGATAGGGAGTTACCAGCTATTGTCATAGAGAGAGTGAGGATTTCTCTTAATGATTTCAATTAAAACACACCTGTTGTGGAAAGTCCAAGGGTTGTCAAATTCCCTCCCAAAATCTAATGTTTCAATCCTAGGAAGTATATGAAGTATGAAAAACGAGTTGGCCAGAATCTGTGCTGGAAAATGAGAAGGGGTAAAAAACCCCTATACAAGCTTTAATTTTCCTCTCTACCCCTCAGCCTCGGGGAAAGGGAGGCAGAAAAGTGGAGGGCTATGACCTTTAGAAAATAAGCTAATTAAAAAACTCCAAAAAAATTCAAAAGAACTATTGCTTTAGTTCGAGAGGCAAATGTTCGTACTGAATCTGCAGTCACACCCTGCTCCACAAGTGCTAAATGTTCTTTCATTATAATCAGTTGTTACAGCTACACGTGATATTGGTTATGTTAATAATCGGGATAACATTTTAAAGAGGAAGTGTTAGATTTTCTAACAGTGATTAGTGCATTGATTGTGATTGGCTATACAATTATAGATATATTAAAGTGGTATTTGATTGTTTAATGCAGCATTTTATAAATTGGCAACTATTTAGGACATCAGTGAGCCCAAGCTGGAACTTTCACACTTGTAAAGTGCACAACATTTCTAAGTATGAAATTATCAACATTCATTTACTATTCAAGTAGAAGTCTCTCCATTCTTTGTACTGGAACTGAAGTCCACAGCATACATCCATGTCTAAATCTTTCTATGAACAACATCCACATTTATGGTGACATCTTCTAACACCTGAATATGCATTGAAGGTGAATATTCTTTATTATTATTCTTTGACACAGGAAAAGATACCCTAAGAGCCATATATTACATAGTTCTTATGTAGACACTACTGAAGTAAATGGGAAGAGTCCTTTTATTCAGGGTTTTAATGCAAATCCCAAATTTGGAACTTCGAAATGTTGAATTTTTCATTATTTTAGGTTATATTCTTATTTTACTTTAGAGATCCAAAATAAGAGCTGACTAGGGTGTTCATCAGAAATTTTTACTGCAGCTGGAAATATCCACTTGTACAAGGAAACATTAGATATATAAGGCTATAAATCCTGATTTTTTTAGGAGCTACACCTGGATTGTACACGTGTTTTTCTCATGAAAAATGGCTGACACAAGAAAGATTTTGAGATACATCAGGATCAGGAATTTACTTATATTTAGCACTGATAAACCAGTAGAACCTTATTTTTAGTGTTTACAAAAGGCAAGAAAAAGATCTGCTGTCACATTGCAAACACCACCTATTTCACATACTTGCAGCTAGCTCTGTTGGGGCAGGTAAAACCAGTTTTATCTTTTTTATACACAGACACATCAGGCATCCCTAAAAAGATGAGGAAATCTTGATAAAAGAACCACATCTAACTTTATTTTCAAAAGAATAAGTTCATAGTACTGTAACCCAGGGTGTCTCCTTATTATGGAATAAAAAATGGCTATGCTAAATGAGTCTCACCTTTTTTCAGAATATACTATTATGCTTCTCTTGCAGTTGCTCCTTCTTCTTGGCCACATTTAACGCAGTAACAACTGTTTCATAGCCCAGATTCACGATGCAAAGTTTTAACAATTGCTGTACGGGTCCCAGTAGACAAATTTCAGGAAACTGGCAAATCTCTTTCTCTTTTAAGTCGGATTACAATCTCGTGCCCTCAATAGCACAAAGTCTCAGAAAACACATGATGTTTCAAGGGAGACAAACACCGGCAGCCATGAAGGAGAGAAAGCTGGCTGGGCTCATCCAGGGAAGCCTGTTCTGGCAAAGCAGAACCACAATCCACATAATTTCTGGAAATCATCAGAAAACCGCCCCAATTTGGGAGCAGTTCCTCCTTTTTGATGGTGTCTCTCTCTTCATCCTCAGTAGCACTTTAAATGGTGAATGGGATGGGAGAGTGTCTGGGGCATAGGAAAGGGCAAGGAGGTGACACTAGCATGGGTCTCTGGCCCCTTGAAAACCACCAGGCTGACACCTGCCACCAAATGAGGATAAGAGATGATGCTTAGATAAAATTTTACACTTCTAACAACTTGTCCACATGCACAGCACATAAACCTGTCCTCTCTCACATCCTCCCTAAAAATGGCAATTCTTTGTAGAGTCGAAAAGGAAAGAACATGGGGAGTAGACAGTTTATTTCAAAAACCTGTCCTAACTATGCAGCAAGAGACAGAGTGAGCCATCTGGTAGGGTTTCAACTGTTGCAAAGCAAAAACACACCAGGAATACTTTTCATAAATCAGTAAAATAGTGATCCTGGTCCCCAAACATAACAAAATAAGTGGCATAAAGACATAAAAGTGTGTTTTCTGAAAAACTCAGCAGTGAATTCGGCCTGAGGTCTTGGGTGTTTTTCGAAGTCCCCGGTACCCATGCACTGAAAAAACACACAACTGTGAGTTCAAGACAAACTTCCCCACTCCAAATAGCCCAAGATGTTACAGAAGATGGCAAAGAGAATACTATTTAAAACTTATTTCAGGATGAATTACTTTTGCTGTTATGCATCGCTATGAAGCAACAAGAGTTGTCTCTGCTTGTGCAGCATGTTTTGATGACCCAAACATCAATGCTTTTTAAGCTGGTCTCAGCAGCTGTTGCCAGGAGATACTAGTCAATCCCTAGCTGTTCTACTATATGCTGGTAGAAAACATAACCATGACTAGATGAAAACAAACCTGCTTCACTGGCAGCTTGCACTCCTGTATGCCGCAAGGACAGGTGACAGGCACATCTTGCATCCAGAGATTTCCTTTGCTCTGAACGAGATCAGTTTCTTCTTTAGAATTTTTGCATACACTAAAAGTGTGTGATGAAGTTCAGCATTAATACATGAGAACCAGTGAATGCTTTACACCAGCTATTCTTGTCCTTTTGACAGGATCAACACCACTATAAATATTTGAGCTCTTTACATAAGAAAAGTACCCCAAAAAAGCAACAATTAAGCCAGTGTTAGGCACAGATGTAAAGTGAGATTTTCCTAAGCTTCATCACTCCTTCCATGATTCTGCTTGGTGCTTTGCTGTTGAAAAGCCATCAGATGACTCTTTATGTTTCTTTCTCCCAGTCACCACATCATCTTTGTTATGCCAAATACTCCTCAATACACAGAAAGAGGCAATAGCATGGAAACTGCTTGCCTCAGAGAGATGCAGGCAAGTTGCTCTGCTAAGAGCATACTAAAATGTACCATGGCTTCAGGGTGGAGTAAGACAACCCAATCCCTCTTGGAGGAGACCTAGGCCCAGGTCGGGGTGGCTGGCTCCAGTACCGGCTTTGGATGGTGTTTGTTTAAATTACACCAGATCCAGGTAATTTGTCTAGTTTAGCTAGACAGACATCAGTAGGAAAAAGACCCGTGACTACATGGGAGAGGTAGCTGCTAGGTGCTGGGGATTTGAAGTATACAAGAAAAGAAAATGTGGAAAGCCACTCTCACCCACCTATGATTTCCTTATCTCTCCTCTCTGCTTTTTTGTAAACCACAAAAAAGCATATCGTGCAGGAAACAATGATAGAGGGAAGTCTGGAGAACATTTGTACTGTATAACCACAGTGTATCAACCAGCCAGGAGACTGCACAAATTCTATGCTCAAATAGCACAGTTTGACTTTTCCTGAGCACACGTCAAAGTCAGCTGTTGCATCCTGATAAAATTTTTAGCAGTAAGCTTTCTGGTGTAAACACAGCCTCACTCACACTAAAGTCTCTGGTCATACAGCCTTCTTCTGCTGGTGGTTAAAGCCATACTGCAAAGTGGGAAAACATAACAGAAGTCAGACAAAGTGCATGATGATTTACTAATAAAATTACAGAGGCATGAGAAATTCATAAGCACGGCAACAAATTTACTCCATATGGCTCAAACAGTGTTAATATTTGGGATTATAAAATCATATCAATAATTCTCCTCCCAGACCACTTCTTAGTAAACAAAGATTTTCAAAAGCATTTTCTGCTGGGCTAAGCTCCATTCCATCCAAACCACTAGCACTTCAGTAACTGTGATGGGAGCCAAATCCCACCCACCAATAAATTAAAGCTTTATTTTTTTAAATGCAGGGTGCTAATATCTTTGCAGCCACATGAAATCATAGCTGCTGTGGCTACGTTTGAATAAATTCAGAACTTTCCAAGCTATACAGAGACTCAAGTAAGAGACAGTTCAACACAAATTATCTCTTTGTATGAATGACTTCTCGTCAAATCCTGGTTACAAATGCTTGGGTAAGGGTATCAGTTTGACACTAGTGCATTGGGGAACCAAAAATAAAGAAATCAGAGAAATCAAACACCAGAGGGGGAAGAAAAAGAACAATAAACTCTGGGCATGCTTTGCATTCTTCTGCAAATCAGAAGCATTTGCTGTTCCTGCAGCAGCAGGCTCATCAGCTTGGACTGCAAGCCTTCTTTGCCATGGTGAGACAGGACCATCAGAGTTAAGGAGGACAGATAACACATAAAAATGGAATTAATCAATTAAACAAACAAAACCATAAGAGGACTAAATTTATTTCAGTCCAGAAGACCCTACTAACAAGGTTCATTTTATCTCTATAGTCCTAATAAAAGCACAAAAAGACAACTTATTCTTTTTCAGTAGACACTGAAATCACTCAAAATAAATGGTAGCTTGGTTGGAGATAGAACTATTGTGGATCATAATTACATACAAAGAGAATGGATATGTCTGCCGTGAAAGCTTTCTACACTGAGCTAAAATGTAATAGTGAAGATAATTACTTTGTTCCTCAAGTCTTTTCCGCAAAGACAAAAATCTTGCTAAGCTGGAATTTGATTCTGCAATTTTTAATGTCTTTTAAGATAACTCATTTCCTCCTGCTACCCGCTACCAACCAATAAGTCTCAGAATTTTTAAACAAATTACTTAGAGGGACATAGACACGAAAAAATAACCCTTTTTATTTTTCTTTCTTCTTTTCTTTTCCCATCTCTCCTTTTCACTACTAATACTACAAGTAACTCTGAAGATAGAATCATAGAACAGTTTGAGTTGAAAGGAACTTTAAAATCCATTTAGTGCTGCCCCCTTACAATGAGCAGGGACTTTTTCAATTTGACTGGAGTACTCAGAGCCTTATCCAACCTGACCTTGAATGTTGTCAGGGATGGGGCATCTGCCACCGCTCTGTGCAACCTGTTCCAGTATTTAATCATCCTCATCACAAAAAAAATTATTTTTCATATGTAGTTGCAATCTACCCTCTTTTAGTTTAAAACCATCACCCCTTGCCCTATAGCAACAGGCCGTGCTAAAAAGCTTAGGTGTTGAAAGACTGCAGTGAGGATCTTTCCCTTCTTTTTCCCTGGATCTTTCCCTTCTTCAGGCTGAACTACCCCAATTCTTTCAGGCTTTTCTCATAGGAGAGGTGTTCCACCCCTCTGATCATTTTTGTGTACCTCCTCTGGACCTGCTCCAACAGGTCTTTCTTGTACCGAGCTCTACTGGAAAAACAATAAGGGGGAGAATTGAAAAATCATATTTGGTGAGAAAGGGAGGAGGCTGGTGTGTGCTTCCTCGTATGCTTACTTTTCACAAAATCCTGTACAATTAATTTGCAGAGAGATTTTTTGTTTTGTCGTGAACATTTTAATGTGATTGAAGTTGAATACAATAATAACAACAGTAACAGTCTTTTCCATTGCTCCCTATCCTGAAATCATCTAGTTGCTTCCTCTGTTCGACATAGGAATCTCTGATGCATCAGCAAGGAAAAGAAATTTTTCTTTAATCTTTCGGTTAGCAAGGGTTGATGATGAATGGTGCATGTGGGAGTAGCTGAGGTCAGGGACCCAAGGCCTCTTTAGAGAGGCATCTGGCACAGACACTGCCTGCCAGTTCTTCACTCACGGTAAGTTAGGCAGTACACAATTAGAGGCATTTCCTGACACCCATTACTTAGACACTGCAGACCAAAGTCTTGGAAAACTTTACCTCCAAGACAAAACATATCCAGGAACCTTCTGATGATTTGCTGATGTTCTTTGTTTCCGATTTGGAAAATTAAAATATGACTTGGTACACAATCCTGCAAAGGACCTTTCCAGGCATAAACTATAGAACAACAAAGACAAAAGAGTTTTGTAGCTGGATCTCACTGTTTTAGCCAGATATCCCAAGAAAGAAAGACGCACATGATTACAAGAAGGACTGTATATGTGTATATATGTGTGCCTGTGGACTCACAAACCTATGTGCATTTACTGCTTTTGTTCCTTCCCTTTTCATCCTCCCTGTGATCTTTGAAACTTAATTTCTAACACATTTTCTGGAGGAATGAAGCTCATAGAGATACTGATCCTGCAACTCTTAGAGATACTGATGCCCTAAAATGAAGAGAAAAAAGGGTTTGGGTAATGAAAAAAGATCTTATAGAGCCTCTACTGAGGGAAAGGTGATATAGGTCAGTGAACATTAAGTAGAGAACCACGAAATCATCAGGGTTTGAAGAGACCTTCAGGACCATCTAGTACAACTGTCAACCCAGCCATTATCACCCCTAAACCATATCCCCAAGTGCCACATCCAGATGCTTCTTGAACACTTCCAGTGACTCCACCACCTCCCTGGGAAACTTATTCCAATGCCTAACCACTCTTTCAGTGAAAAAACTTTTTCTAATGTCTGATCTAAACCTCCCCTGGTGCAGTTCAAAGCCATTTCCCCTTGTCCTTCTACTTAATACACGGCAGAAAAAGACAACCCCCACCTTGCTATGCTCTCCTTTCAGGCAGTTGTAGAGAGTGTTAAGGTCTCCCCTGAGCCTCCTCTTCTCAAGGCTAAGCACCCCCAGCTCCCTCAGCTGCTCCTCACAGGACTTGTGCTCCAGACCCTTCACCAGCTCTGCTTCCCCTCTCTGGATGTGCTCCAGCACCTCAATGTCCTTCTTGTTGTGGCCCAAAATTGAACACAGTACTTGAGGTATAGCCTCACCAGTGCTGAGTACAGCAGGATAACCACTTCCGTAGTCCTGCTGGCCACACTATTCTTGATACAGGACAAGATGCCTTTGGCCACCTGGGCACACACTGGCACATATCCAGCTGGCTGTCAACCAGCACCCCCAAGGCCCTTTCTGCTGAGCAGCTCTCAAGACAATCTTCCCCCAGCCTGCAGTGCTGCACAGGGTTGCTGCAGCCCAGGTGCAGGACCTGGTACTTCACCTCCTTGAACCTCCCGCAGATGCCCACAGCCCCTTGATCCAGTGCATCAAGATTGCTCTGCAACGCCTTCCTATCTTCAAGCAGATCAATAGCTCATCTAACCTGGTGTCATCTGTGAACTTACTGAGGATGCACTGTCCCCTCATCCAAAGCTCAATAAAGATGTTAAACAGTTCTGATCCCAGTACTAGCCCTGGGGAATACCACTAGTGTCCAGTTGCCAACTGCATTCAACACCAGAGGCCTGGACACCCAGCCAGTTTTGCACCCAGCAAAGACTGCACCTGTCCAAGCTGTGAGCAGCCAGTTTCTCCACCCAGTCTACACAGGATATCCTTCTTGAGGCAAAAATTTGAGGAAAAACAAGCCCCTACTTTTCTTGCAGCTGCCTTTTTTTTTTCTTCTAACTGCCTGTAGTCCTGATGAATGGCCTCTCTTTAATTTTGGTGAATGTGCACCCACTGATGTATGAAATTGACCTCAGCAGCATTAAGTACTTGAGCAGTGTGAATAGCACAATCTAGGATGCAGGTTAGTAGACTGAACAGTTGCCGTGAACGTGTTACCTGTTCAACAAAAGCTGTCAGTTTACATGTTATTGATGCAGGAACAGTTTGGTCCACTGCTGCATTGGATTTTGAAACAACCATCTTGTCATGAGCCACAAATGGCAGCAGAACGTGGATTGACTTTTTAAAAGTGTTTTTGAAACAGGAGCCCAGGCTTTGTTTGGATACAGAACTAACGTACCTACCCCACCACTCAACTGGAACGCCACTGGACCACATTCCCATAGAGGGATGGTAACGACTGCACACCTCTGGCGTGCCTGGCTAGGCTGCCCAGGCTTATTCACCCTTTTTTCCCTGTGTAGAGCATGTGGAGCTGAAAAAGTGGCTCGTATGCTTGGTGCTGATTCTCCTCTTCCCTCTGTAGGCTGTACTCTACAGCTAAACAAGCAGAGGAATTAAGTCAGCAACTAATGACTGTCAGCCTGGAAGAAAAGGGGAATTGGAAAGCAATTCACGCTTGAGGACACAGACATAAATTACTCAAATTACTCCAGGTAAGCCACACACAGCGTGTCAGCAGCTCCACGGGATCTCCCTTCATGCGTCTTCTACCCTGCCACAGCCTGTGGCAAAGGTTCATTTATCCCTTTGTTCCTGCAACTTTCTGAAGCACAAATACCTTCAAGGACTGTCTCCCTGGAACGATGCCACTTAAGCAACATCTGTAGCCCTGGAAGAAATCTTACCATGTGTATTCCCTTTTCTCCTTAAAGCTGGATCTATTATGGCCTTTCATATAGTACCTACTTTCCTTGCACTCACATAATACAGGCTTTTACTGTCAGGAACTAATGCATTAGCAGGGAATAAGAGTAATTTCAGCTCTATATGTTTCTCTATTTACATCCATTTCTTTAGAGAGAATACAATATTCCCATTTGAAAGCAAAAAGATAAAGGGTTTTCAGGGAATGAGTGTTTCAAGTATTTCATTTCACCATTACTACAGAAGCCTCCCGTGATTCTAAGGACATATGTGCAATACTCTGACTAACCTGCTTCAAATGTTTCCTTATTGAGCTGATACAGCATGACCATGGAAACGAGGGCTTCTGGCCCATTTTAAAGACACATAAATAAAGACAAAGAAAACAGAAGGTAGAACTTTGTGTTCAGGTTTAGACTTCAATGCTTGCAAACAACAGTGAAACATGCTTTTCTGAAATAACACACAGTACTAAAAAGTGGCTCTTAATTACAGGTGTGCTGTCCAAGGCCCACATATTTGTGGCCGTTGTATATTGTGTTAAAATTAAACAATACAGCTTCAGGGGAATCACCTGTTGAATATTCTTTCTGCTTAAAGAATACCTACAGAGAAAGAAGCCTTGGGAGTTTTGCTCTTTTCATATCAGAGCCACCAGAAACTCAGAGTTTAACACATATTTTGTGGTTTTAAACCACTGCTTTACATTTGTCATGTAAAATAAATTATTCCACTTTATACTAGTGCGGTTGATCTGAGAATCTGTTGTAGAAAACACTTTTAAGCAGCTAATATGCAGTTACACTGGGAGTCACTGGGAGTTGGCGAAACTTCTTCCAGTTTTTTTTTTTCTTCTTTTTGTTGTTGTTTTTCTTTTGCTGTTATTAGTGTGGTTGTGGGGTTTTTGGGTTTTTGTTTGTTTGTTTTTGTAGTTTTTGTTTGGGGGTTTTGTGTATGGGTTTTGGTTTTTTTTTTTTTTGTGTGTGTGTTTTGTTTTGGTTTTTTATTTTTTTGTTTAAGAAAACTGCAAGAGGGTTTTATTTTAGTATTTTTTAGGAGCTTGGACAAGGTAGTTTTTACACAGAGAATCTGTTTTCATCAAACTTTATTCTCTGTCCTGTTAGAAACCTGCCCTTATTTGCAAGCCTTGCAAACAGCTCTCCAGCTCAGGGACTGTACGTGGTGACGCAGCCTCTGGCATGATGAAGTCCTGATGTCAGCTGGATGACACTTTAATAGTAACAGTAACAAACAGCATAGTGAAATCTCAGCCCAATTCTAAGTCTCCATTGCCTTTTTCTTCTCATTCCATTCATTTTATCCAGACTATGTAACAAACTTTGGTCTTAAATGATGAAGGCATTTCAGAGGATTTTCACTAAGCTTTCCCTTGCTGCTGGATTAACAGGACACTCAGATGCATTTTTTTTTTTCTTGTAACACTAAGTATCCTGTCACTTTTAATTCAAGCTGACCTATTGCAATATCATTAGTTCGAAAACAGTTTGGTGTGAGTGAACAATTTACATCCTCTTTGACAGACATTTCATTGTAAGTACAATGCAACATTCACCACTACAGAAACAAACAAATCACAATCTTTAGGCACCAAGGCTACTTCGTGTAATAGAAGGAACTTTCAGGAGCGCAGGAGGGTTTCATGAACTGGAAGCGACACTATAGAAAGGGCATTAGCAGAGTGAAGAAAGTTTAATGGAAAATATGGCAGCTCAGGATTAAAGGGCAGGCAAAAGTGAAACTATTTTAATGCAAGCTACTGCTTTCTGTTCAGCAGATTCTGACTAGGCAAGCCTGAACTTTTTGCAAATATCTGTTTTTCTTTGTGCAGAAAAATATATTAACTTCGTTTTCCAATAATTTTCACACACACACAAATACATGGCTTTTTTATTTATTCCTGGAGTAAAAAATATAACTCCTCAGCAATTGCCTCTGAACTGCTGCTTTTTTTCAGCTCCATCCAAGGTTATTGCCAATGCTCTTTTTGCCACTGAGAAAATTGCAATTATTTCAAAGTCTGTGATGCCCCCACAGAAGATATTAAGTAACAACTTAGGAATCAATATTAAAGGAATATAAGCAAACCAGGAAAGGACATTTACGATTAGGACTCTCACTAAATGGAAAGTCTTAAAACAGATATTCTCCCCCACTTCACTGTACGTTTTGTGTAGTCGTTCGCAAATCCTCACTTCCACTCCTCTGCTGGCCAGTTCCTCTCTATTGAACGTCAATCCCTTTCTTCCTGTGGTGCTACAGAAATGTGCTTTCCTACCTCCAGCTCTAGCCCTCTGTGCAAGTCTCTCAAATTTCCTTCCCAAAAGAAACCCTTCTCTTCATAATGTGAAGTTAGATAGGAGTGTTGGATGTGTTTCATCCTCTACAGACTATTCTTATCCTTTCTGCTTGCCAGAAAAAAAGTTTCACCGGGGAATATTTGACACTACACTACTTAACTGCCAGCTGTTACTGCAGCTCTTTAGTGGGCCCAGTGACTGAACCCATTTTTCACTCCCAGCACAATTTCCCAGGCCGAGCCACTCGAGGAGAGGTGTGAGGCTGTGCCTGTGACTGCCTGCTGTTCCCTTCTCCCACGGGGAGGGAGAAGACTCCAGTCGCCAGGGATGTCAATCAACTGTTAAATTTGCAATAGCAAAGCATTCTTTTAAGCCAGACATCTATCTAGTAACGCTTACTCCTTGCTCAAAATTGTAGACAAACCTGTCCATAATCAGATAACAAGAAAAAGACGGTGACAGATGGCTGGTGACGTGTGCACCTGCCCCCTTCCCCCATCCGTGGCCAATTCCCTGTGGTCTGCAAGTGTCTGTGTGAGGCAGCCTCTGCACACTTCACACTCCCAGGCAGGCTGTGCACAAAAGCTGTTATCAGGGGTTTAGGTGCTGTTCTTGGCCACATGGATTATTCACAGGTGTTGAACAACTTGACAGGTGGCGGTTGCATAACTTTGGGGACAATTTTTAGTAAAGCTACTGAAGATCTATATTTTAACTTCTTTTCTGGGTTGCTGAATAAAGAAGGTTCTGCAATGGAATTACCTTTGACAGCATTGCCATAACCATACAAAAATTACTGAAATAAATAAAAATCTGCAAAACTTTCCTCACTTTCAAAAACCAGAAAACATACTGATGTTTACAGGTGTTCTCAAGGAATCATAACTCTTGATGGTACACCACACGAGAATAAAGCCTGATGGTTACCAGCTGTGTCTGTCAGGCAGTCTATCTGATTTGTCCAAGTAGCCATGTCAGACCAGCACTGCATCTGAGATGGTCAGGTTGTTAATTGGCAAGAAACAGAAACACACTATTTAAAACACTTTTGATTAATGCGAGCCCAGATAAATCTGATTTGGCAGATTTATTAGCACCCAGCATTATACTGTGACCGAAGAATAATTAGCCAGGACCCTAGACAGGCTGAAGACATGTGATCTGGTATGGCAACCTTTTTCTGCAGCTATCAATAGATGATTTTAGGTATATGTGTGTTTTTTAAGTGCTCGTGTAAATTTTTACAGGATAGCCCTGAAATATGAAACCGTATCTTCAAAACTGGGTGCAGACTGAGTCTTTTTTTATAGTGCTGTACTGCAGTTTAAACAAGGCTCATGGGTTTCTTGTTAAGAGCGGGACAGGAGAGTGACTTGGTGCTTATTCACCCAGCAGACAGCTCCAAAGTCTGCTGAGATATTTCTTTGCAATATCGAAGGTATGACAATATCTGGGATGTGCTTCACATACTTGGTGTGTTTATGCTGAGTATAGAAATTGTAATTTTTAAAATATCAAATACAAACTTTTCATGCTGCACACCTGTAATTGCTTTATATTGTAATTCATCCAGAAGAATTAGGTATCCCTATAAGAATACTTCAGTGAAAACACTGGGAAGAAAAAGCAAAAAGCAAGTTCTCCAAAGACAAAGAAGACAGAATTTGAGAAATTTCTTCCCCTTCACCCCTGTCTTGTTCCCTTGCATAAGGAATTGGTGTAGAACTTGCTTCAGATATAGATAAGCTATGTAAATTCACATTTGGCCAATAGCCTGACCCAGGAAAGTGTAAATTAGCTGATAAACTATTCAGAGTACACTGAGGAAAGTGAAATTTGACTGTCTGCAGAAATGGAGCGCAAAGGAGACGCAAAACTAAAAAGAAGCTGACAAAAGAGCCTTGAAATTTCCAGTGAGCATCTAAATTTTGTGAGCCATCCTCAAACCTAAGAAGCATGTGTTACACAGCCATAAGTAGCATGACTGCTGCTGAGTCCTTGACAGAACTGCAATAAAAAGTGAAACATAGCAGGGACAGAGGGCATAATGCTTATTTTCTTTCATTTTTTTCTTGCTTTCTTAAATTCTTATTAGGAAATTAATAAACACATGGCTTGCAGAACAAATTCAGGCACTAGGAACTTCCTAGAGTACTTTTTTTTTTATTACTAACGGTAATTATACTTACAGGTGAAGTAACAGCTGAGTCACTCAAGGTACCCTGCTGTTTAATTTAATCAAAGCAGTTGTTAATCCTTAACAAGAGCTATAGACAAAGGGCAAAGATCATTTCCCCTATGACTGGGTGATGAAGAATACAAATACTTTATTTCCTAACACCAAATATATACTAAAACTTTATAAAGAGAGAAATAGGAAAGAAGAGAGAATCAATAAGGATGCTTGAAGACATGTTGATTTTTTTTTCCTGAAATTCTGTGGCATGTTCTTAAAACGCTGCCATAATCTAGAGGGCTCATAGATGCTACAAATTAGTCAAGAGACTTGCACACAGTAGAACACATAATACACATCAGGATGAGGCAAAACTCCATCTACCAACACTAAATCCTAGGAAGATGGGCTGAGATTTTTTTATTTCTGCTGTTCCAAAGCCTGAAGCCTGCAGAAAAAAACTCTTGCAGAACCTGGGAAACAGAAGTAGCAGGAAAGATTCCCTCAGTTTTGATGTATTCTGTCTTCATTGATGTCCAAAGTATTGGAAATTTGAGACTAGACAATAATTTAAGAAGTTAGACCAGATGTGGAATTTAGTAAAGGTCTGGTAGATTTCAAGCCCCTCTTGAGCACTGATGCTCCTGAAGAGAAGAATGTAGAAACTCTTGATTATTGATAAGACAACTCAGTGTTACAACTGGATTCTTCAACTCATGAAAATATTAAGAGTTAATGCACCAGCTCCACTGTCAGAACAAGAGCTGCAATCCCTCCTGCCCGTAATATTCTCTTCACTGTTTGATTTCCATAGTGCTTGACTTAAGGTTAACAAAGAAAATAAAAGGAAAGAGAAAAACAAAACCAGTCCTCAGCCCGTCTTTTGCAGTGAGCAGCATATCTCAGTATCCTCACAGACCCCAGAAACCTCCTGAGATGACTCACCCTTCTCTCGGCTGTAGGAGAGCCTGGGGTACTCCCCACTTTCTGGCAGCATGGGCCATCTCCCACTTGGCATAACTCCTAACACTGGCTGTTTTAGCCATGGGGGAGAGGTTACACTGGCTAGGTGTAGCCTGCAAAATAAACCCTCTGCCTCAGTGCTTGACTGCCCAACAGCTCAGGTGCCACATGGCTCTGTTTCCCTGACCAGCGAAACCTGAGCTCACCAGGGCTCCTTCCCCGGCTCCATCCGTGCCCTTGCGCAAAGCGTGACACAAAGGGAAAGGCTACGATGTGCCTACAGTCACACAGCAGGTGAGTGTCAAACACAAGAGTAGAGTAATTTTGTACCCAAGGTATCCTTCTTTCAGAGTCCGGTCTAATCCGGAAAGTCAAAGAATTAACGCATGTGTCAAACTTTCACTTAGAGAGCCTACCCATAGAAATTTCTGTTGTGTGGAAAGCTCATTAAGGTCAAATATACCACACTCTGTGTAGGAAGACTTGTTAAGTCATTCAGTCTTTGGAGGAGCAGGATTGGTTTCCACAGGCCTCTTGCAGTGTTTTGCTCAAACTACTTTCACAAACCACAAGTTTTTAATAGTTCCTTTGCAAGATATTTCAGTCTTTGTTTTGAAAACTCTAACCTGACTTCTGGCTTAAATGTATCTTCAGTTGAGTTTTACATCCCCATGCCTTTTAATCATGCTTGGGTACATCAAGCTACACTTCTCTCATTCCTGGATGTTTCTACACTTCAAATATTTTTAGTCTGTTATAGCATCATTTATCCTTAGTCATTACCTACCAATACATTGGATTATTAAGTCACAACAATATTTTTTCTGAGTTCTTTCATTCTACTCCCAGGATTTGCTGCTTCCTACTGAACTCTCTCCAAGTTATTCCTCTCAAAAGACCCAAATGGATTCAGCAGGCAAACACACTCAATGTACAATAAGTTACTGATTTCTCACATTTTCCTTTCTATACGCCTCCTATTTTCACATCCTTCTGAAAATCAGATCCTTTTTGGCATTTCAGTAAAATAACCAGTTGTGTTTAGCATCCAGTCCAATCCTTTTCACACAAAACATTGCTGATCTCCGAAGAGACATAAAGTATCCCTGCATTTACATACCCAGTGATAAAACTGAGCTCTCTTGAAAAATCTGTGCCACCACAGCAGTATTTGAAACAAACTGAGACCTGTCACCTTCACTTTGAGAACAAAGATGGGAGATGATCTTTAAGTACCACGAGTAACCCACAAGTAAAGCATGGAGCACAAAGGAAGTTTGGATATACTGCTCTTTCAATGCTGAGTGAGAATAAAACTGAATGTGCTCGCCAGGATGGGCCAGGAGCTTTGGGAACATCGTTCCTTCTCCCTTCCCACGCAGTGAGAGCTCCCCCACCTGGGCCTCCTCCTGCCCACTGCCCTGGGGTGTAGGGCTGCTCCCAGCTCTTCCCAGAGAGGGAAAAGGGAGGATTTCAACTGGGGCATGTCATTCCCTCCTGGCACAAAGTAAATCTTTGATGCCACAGAGGCTAAGTGCACTGGAAAAAATGGTGTGCGCTGCATCTCTGCAGAGAAAAAATGTATACTTTGGGAAAAGTTCCCTACTTCACCTTCTAACTTCTGCTAGATGAGTGACACTTGGAAAAGACTAAATGAGGAGAAAATAGCTTTCATGGCATGCTCCTTACTTATGCCTTGCTTGTGGGGACAGACTAAATGTCCCAAGCAAGTCCTCAATCATGGCAGCAAGCGCCAGAAGTCACAGGATTACTGTCTGGAGACGTGACAGGGAGACAAGTGATGGGGACCCACATATTGCCACCAGCCTCAGGCCCCAGGGACAGCCTGAGAGGAATCCTTCCTCAGCCTTGCCCTGAGATGGGACAGCAGTCCCATGAAACTCTCAAGAGTGTCACCACACAAGTAAAGGGCACAGGTTTTACTGTCTCGACCACCTTTAGGACAGGTCTGCCTGGGTTGAGTGCCTGCTGCTGCAGCAGCTGCATTTCAGCAGTGTCCAAAACAAAGCTTTCCTTAAGTGCTTACTGTGGCTCGAGCCTGCCTGTCCTTTATCATGGTCCTTTTGAAACGCTGGTATTTTCCAAAGGAAAAGAAAACATCCTGTGCTATCTGGAATTTTCCATGGTTACACTTTGCCCAGAGGTGACTTGTCCCTCCAAGGAAACTTTCAGCATTATGTAATATTTTTTTATTCTGTTGTTTATATCTACAGAGGCAGGCAGATAAATGAAGAGACAAATAAATGAAAGAATAGCCTGAGATTTTTATTAGTGCAAAGATGACTCAATGATCAACACAAGTGCTCTGGAAAGTTTTAGGCTTTTGTTAATTGAAGATTGCTGAAATTCCAGAACAACCAGGGGGTCATCCTTCAATCTTTCTCACAGACAAAAATGTAATTTAAGAGAGGGGTGTGACTGGAAATACCTAAAGGTATGCCATGTTTAATTTTGAGATACTGTTGAACTGTGTTTTCATAAAGAGGTAAACGTTCAAGTAACCACTTGAGGATGTTTTTTGTCAACATTTAGAAAAGTGCACAAATATTATCAGTTTAAAAAATTTGAATCCCACTGTTAATGTTTAAATATACTATTTAGCTGTAACCACTATTATGTGGATTGCCACTTTTCTGAACTTTTGTATCCCTAAGGAGCATGCAACTTTTTTGAAAGTGTGTTGATTCCTTCTAGAAGCAGCTCTAAACCCACTTTTCTTACTAATCTGTAATATAAATATTGGGCATCGAGTATATTTCAGTGTTATTGCAAAATTCTCGCACTCACAAGCTGTGATAGTATAACTTCTAAACAATACAATTACACCAAACCTACATGTGCACGCAGTCTGAAGAAGAGCTGGGGGCCTGGTTCATCAAGATGAACAAGACCAGCCTGTCATAAATGTATTTTTATTGTGAGGTGATTTCTGTGTGAACAATTTAATTACTTGCTTGAGCAATAAAATTCTCACAACTGTAAAACCTGTCCAACTTAGCCATTTCTCACTTGATTAACCTGATGAAACTCAAGACACCTGTTTCAAAGTAACCTCTTTTCATAGAGTGATTACCAGAGAACTTGACACTTTGCCACCATCTTGGCATCATATTGCCAAGATATAAGACAACCCCCTCCCAAAATGCCTTTCATTCTGTGTGACAGATACATTTGCCTGGAGCTATTATCAGGAATAATGCACAACACCTTGTCAAAAGGCAGAATTTTTTTTTTTTTAAAAGAGATATGATCTCATGGAGGAGGAAAAGAGAAGAAAACTATACTGCTCATCTATATGCAGGGTTTAGGAGGCTAAATGCTTTTGCTATTGATCTACTTGGGTTAGGAATTCAGGAAATACATATAAGCCTTTGCATGTCTGTGCTTTTCTGATCTGTACCGTGTTTCTTCTGGGACACAGATGAAAAGCTAAGTTCAAGGGTCTATCCTAAATTAATCTTTTGTTTTTAATATTGTATATGCCCATGATTTGTAATACCCAAGGTGCCAAAGGTCTGTAAGCATCTTCCAAAGCATTGCATTACACCCTAATGAGGAAAAAGTTACTCAAAATCAGGAAAGAGGTGTTGTTCCATCTTTGTTGCTTGAAAAATAGTACAAGCCTTGTGGCATGGGATTTAGAGCATCAACCCATCTGCTCTGGTGGTTCAATTCACTCACCTATTGAGACCAGATTCTTAGTTAAAGGAATATCAAATAAAATTAACCTCCTGCTTCTGTGGTATGCCATCTGGGGATCACTTTTCTCCTCTTCAGTGTGAGAGAACTCATTATGCAAGTCATCCTTCAGAGCTTGCTCTCTGCTGCTTATGAAGTAGCACTGGTGTGGCAGGAAGACTTTTGCACAAGCCCTTCAGTGGTGCTGTCCCAGCAGCAGATTTGCTGCAAGTAGGAAGCTGTCCGAATTATAATGAAGTAGCAGTTTATGCCATTATATGAAGAATTCAAAGTAAACTCTTTAATAAAAAAAATTCCTTATTTGTATTCCAGCTGTTGATTATCTCCGAGCCTGGTAGCAGCAGGTACTCTTTACCAGAAATCCTGAAGAATTCGTGCCAAAAGAGAACATAACACGACAACCAGGCCCAAAATGAGACACTCTGCACTTCACTCCTCCACAGGCGGATATCCTAACGCAACCTGGTTATTCCCTACTTCTGGTATGCAGAGATTGCATCTGACTTGTCTCAAAGCACATTCAGCTTTAATGACAGACTAGTGACAGGTGAGGAGATTAAATTCCTCTGTTTACCCATGCAGAAGTGCACCATGGACAACCCCACACACAGTTGTGTACATCATCCCTGACTGAAGGAAGTGCCTACCAGGCAGCAAAAATAACTCTGCCTTCAGCACTCAGCCCTTCACCCACCTCTAAGTGTTGGGTAAAACTTCACTGAAGCCAGTCGTGTAGTGTGAAAGGGAGAGCCTGGTAACACCATCAGTGTTGACACAGCTTAACCTCTAAACTGTTTCAGCCAAAATAAGGTTTACCACCAAAATCATATTTTCACAATGTCTATCCCTGGACTTTTTCAGGTATAGAAATGTTGTCACAAATCATAACTCTCATCTGACACTACTACACAACCCACATTTTCAAGAATAGGTTTGGCCCTCAGTCACAAACCGTCTTTAAGCATAGCTGACACTCTGATGCAATCACTGGTTGGTATCAGTGGAAACTAAACTAACCCAGAATCCAAGATGGAAAAATGTTCTGCTGTCCATCACAAGTATGAAGCACCAGTCCTTTGTGTCCACCACAATTAACACTGCGTGGGAGTGAGTCACTGAATGATTTCAGCTCTCTGGAGGAAACACTATTGCCCACTTTTCCCTTCAGATGTTCCACCTTCCCAAAAGACACCTCAGATTATACTGTGTATTAAGTCTCATTCACAAGGGTCAGTATAACACATCAACAGAAGAAACACAGCTTATTGCCAGCTTTCTGCATACATCATTTGCAATTTTGTTCCATGGGCACTTGCCGACTGAGGCAATCTCAATAATAAAAGAGAAAATATATATTCCTAGAAGACTATGGTATGGAATGACATAGAATGCAACACCCTATAGCCAGAGAGAAATGATGACTTTAAATGAATGAAAGCAGTGCTGCTTATGCGGTGACAGGAGGATACTGCCTTTTAAAAAATATATACATCTGTAATGAAAGCTAAGCTGTTATTATGTGTAAAGCAGCTGCAGAGAAAGTGATAGCATTAAAGGCATTAGAACAAAGATTATCTGTTCCCTGTAATTAAATCCTTTTCCCTACTTTATACCAGATGACTCCTAAGGTCGCATGAACACAATTCAAGCATCATCCTTGAAACTAGCCTGAAGAGGTTGTAGACACTCACTGGAAAGCCCTCAACCTACAGGGATTTAATTATTCGGTAGTTTGTATCCTGCCTTTCCTCTGTGTGAACGGAGAGCTGTAACATCGATCCAAAACATATCTGGGAACGGTCTGGTCTTTGATCAGCTTCGGCTTCCTTCACACCTTTTTCCAGTGACCTCTCCTACATTTGAGATGACAACACATAAATATCACTTCCTTGCCAGAGCAGGCAGATATTCCTATCCTAGTTCAAATAGCTGCATCATATAAAAGTACAAAATGTTGGGTTTTGGTTTCTGAAGTGGGAATATCCATCTCCTGGAGAGTGAGTGCAGTGCCAGTCTGTTTTCTTCCTCAGTCAAGAGGACAAAGGAGTGTGCTTGCAGATCCATGGCAAACACAGATATTCTTCAATGGCCTTTTATCAGTCTGGCATCCTGTTGTACCAGCTGAACCAGCAGCTGTGGTGGCCAGGGGGCAAAAGAGCCCAGGTCCAGAGGGGGTCCACTGGTGGACAGGCTCCAAAGTGTAAGACTCCCCCATATCTCAGTGAGAAAGGCCTCCCCCATTGATCTTGTGGCCCTACGGAGATTCGGTCTGCCTGACTGGCCAGCAGACAGACACCCCTTGTATCCCTTAAGAGGATGTAATCCAGCCCCCACTCCGTCCCCTCCTTATCTCCATTGGTTGTTGTTGTATTACCCTACCTCCCTCCTGGACCCCTTAATAAGGCTCACCCGAATGGAAGTGCTTCTCTTCTCGTCTTTGGACTCCATCGAAACAGATAAGGAATAAACTTCGGCGCTCCAGCAAGGGCCGCCTCTGACTCTTTTGCCTCTAGTGACGCCTGAGCTGGCTGGCTCAGTGTGAGTGGCTGCGTGTCTCCATCACACGGGTGAGAGAGCTGCCTGCGAGGTGCCAAGAAGCACCACCAGAGGTTCCTTAGCTAAGGGTTCCCCTTGGAACAAGCAGCAGCTTCTCCATCAACACCCACACAGCGATAGCATCAGTCACTTCATGCTCCCCCAGTCAGCTTTACTCCTTATGTAGCACCACCTCAGCTACTGCTGACCTAATACCCTCCTGTTAGAAGCAGTCACACAGTTTTAAAAACATATAAAGGTTTTGCATCATCCAGGAGGAGGGTAGGAGGGACTCCTGCTAGTTCAAACTGTAAGACATATCAATGGTGATTAAAGAAAGAAAAAAAAACGGAAAAAAAATCACTGGTGTTCCTTTGTTTATGAGAGCTGGTGGTCTCAGCCTAGTAACAAGATAAAAAATCCATTCACATGATTGCCCTCAGCCTGCTAAGAGGGTCTCAACACTTGCAAGGCAGGAAGGCTGAACTTACCTTTCCTCTACCTAGGATCTCTTTGGGTTAGAGATGGAGGTGAAAAGAAGATAATGATGGAGTCAGACCTGAATTGTATCACATCCCTTTACAATCAGAAAAATCAAAGGCTGACTGAGGCCACAGTCCTTCCCCTCCAACCATTCTCCTGCTAGACAAAGTAGCCTACTTCTAGTACAGTTTTAGAGAAAGTAATCTCTGACTTTTATAATGTGTTTTACTTTAAAATCACACATTCTTCAGCTAGCAAGGCAAGCTTGTCTCTTTTTAGTATTTAGCACTGGAAGAAGAAAGAATAAATAGAGGAAAACTGACTTAGGCCAAACAATAGTTTGAAAAAATTCAGATATGAAATGTCTCTCTTTTCTCTTATGCAGACAAAACAGGAGTGTAAATGAATCTGCTCTGCTGAAGCCAAGACTGAAGGAAAGATTGGAGCCTCTGTAATTCATTAGGGAGCCATAGCAGTGCTGGTGGAGAGAAGGCACAGAAAATGGAAGAACCCCAGTTATTGACTGAAACCTACTATCATCCGTGGCCAGAAGCCAGACTAGACTGGAAGCAAGCAAGAATGCACCAGCCTTTGTATTTCATCTGAAGTTCAGTTTCTGCCCCTTGGCCTCATTTTGCTTTACTTGGCCTCCCAGCTTGCTCTTTCCACTGCCACTCTCCCTGCATTCCGAGGGATGCAGCAAACTCCCCAAGTGATCCTCACCTCCGTGAGCTTTCAGGATTTCCCAGACCTTTGATCTGCTTTCCAATGAATGCAATTTACAGTATGTCCCAACAGCACTACACTTCAGCAGGAGATGAACACGTGGAAGGGAAGCCAATACAAACACACATAAGTCTGTGAGGTTACTGAAACCACTCTCACTGAAGGTAACTCTGATGAACTGGAGAGAGTCAGAGCCAGAGTAAATAGTGAAGTTCTGGAGAGCCCAAGCCCCTTACTTCAGTCAGTGACCCATACAACAAACATGAGAAATGCTTTTCCTTAACCTGAACTTTTCTACCCAAGTTTGCAAACACTCCGGCATTTTACAAAACTTGGAAGTATTTACTTTCAGAGCTTTATTAGGCTCCTTTTTGCTGAGCAGTTAAAGGATATTCTGAGAAACATCCAAATATGTAAATCAAGAGGAAAAAGAAAACACTGCAAGGGCACATAGTGATAAGACCGGGGGTAATGGCTTCAAACTGCAAGAGGATAGTTTTAGATTGGATATTAGAAGAAAATTCTTTACTGTGAAGATGGTGGGACAATGGCACAGCTGGCTGAGGTTGGGCAGGGCAGTTGTGGATGCCCCATCCCTGTAATTGTTCAAGGCAAGGTTAGATGGGGCTCTGAGCCACCTGATCTAGTGGAAGGTGTCCCTGCCCATGGCAGGGGATTGAAACTAGATATCAGAAATTTAAGGTCCCTTCCAACCCAAACCATTCCATGAATCTACGAAACAAAGTTTTACATATCGAGTTGTGGGTGTTGTACAAATACAGCTTCCCTGTACTACTGTTCATACTTCACAGACAAAAAGGCAGGTCAGCCCCTCTGTGTTGAATGTCATGGTAACATGGGGCCAAGTCAACAAAATCTCTTTCAGCTGTAAAGTAGATGAACACTTACTTACAGCCTCCATAAATTCTGTTTTGTCTCTGAGGGGGTTTAGCTGCAAATATTTCAAATATTTCAGATGGATTTTTTTTTTTTTTTTGAGGGGTACATTCAAAAGCAGACAACAAAGTGTGTTCTTTATTACAGAGGCTTATGACTCACTGCAGGTATTGAAAGCTGAGGCAAACAGGGGTGGCTAAGACTGCTTTCTTGTACTCTTTTTACAAGGGCATGGTAAAATCAGGCCTTCAAACTATTTAATCCACTAGCCTGCGTCTGACACTTCAGCACAGTGTATGAGTAAATGATATACTGACAAAATATGGATTTAACAAGGGTTTATTTCTTAACCAATTGAATTAAAGGTCGATTTATGCCCCAGAGAATGAAGGTACATTTGTACATTTTTATCCTACCTAAAGCAATAGACTATTTTTTTATCTAAACATAAGTTGCTTCTGGGATCCTATCTTTTCACTCTTCTTAATACTATCTGGCAGCATACAGTACATGTTGCAAACATGTCATATTAAAAAAAACCAACCAACCAACCAACAACAACAAAAAAATATCGCAAACTAAACTTTTCTGATCAGTTAATTTTTTGAATAACTATTTGCATTTTAGCATTAGTAGATTTTATTAGCACCTTCATCCTTTAGGAGGAGTGAGGAGTTCATGATTCACAAAGGCCGAGAAAAGTAGATTTCTTTAGTTCTAAGAAGAAATGGCAAAAGCATATACTATTTATTTCAACTACTTAACAGATCCATATAGAGAAGGCAGAGCCAGATTCTTCTTGAAGCATTTCTAGGATGGGAAGTAACAGTTCCAAATTGCAATGATGGCAACTTCAATTAGATGAGAGGCAGTCACACTGAGAGTGCTCTAAGACTGGAGGAGGTACCTGAGAGCTTGTGGAAATTCCAGTCTCAAAGACATTTAACCCCAGCTGGAGGAGGTCATGATCTAATTTGCTCTTCCTTTGGGCAAGATGACCTCTAGCAGTCCCTTCCCATCCAAATTATCCTATGACCCTGCCACCCTGCCTTACTTTACTTTACATTAGAGTAGGTTCTTATGCGGATTCTCGTAGTGGACTTGGATCAGCATTAAATCTCTCAACAGATTAGAAACCATATGTGGAGTGAGTAGCAACTGCTCAAGCATTCTCCTAGAGTTTACTCCATGACATGCCCCTCAAAGAGTTGCAAGTTCATTCAAAAGTATAGATATTAAGTTTCTGTGACCAAAAAACTCCTGACCAACCAAACAAAAAAATTGCTGNTTTATATATAAATCATTCAAAACTATCTTGAGAGCTATCCCAGGCAAAACAATCATCACAGACATCAGCTGAAGTGCTTCAGCTAAAAGTTCTTTGCAAAAGAAGGACATTCCTGGGAAAGCCTGAGCCCTCCTATCTTCAGAGCACAGCTTCCAAGGCTACACATGAATCCAAAACCTTACCTGCAGTAGGGGAGTAGGTAGCTACTCAGTGTCAGATTTATGAGAATGCTTTGGTGCATAGGAGGGCTTTCAAACTTTGTTTTTAGGAGGCATTAAATGGTTGAAGGTCGAAAAGGTTTAAATATAGGCAAGTTTGAAAGTACCAGAGAAGTATTTTTGTCAATATAAGTAAACATTTTTCTTTACAGATAGTCGTCCATTTAACTTCATGTTAAAATAGACATTTAAATGTTATCTTGGTCGGACATGCGGTAGAAGTTATTTTATATTTTCTGCAGCCAAACCACCCCCCACAGTCATAAAGTATTTAGTTTCCTACCCTACTAAGTTTCTAGTGGCATACATTTTCCTCTGCCCCCGTGCCAGCTCATCCACTACCCTCCAATCCCTGATCTGCATCTTCTGATTTTCCATGGGACAGATGTTTATAGCACATGACACATTTCTACAGTTTCTCTCTGCCCACTCACTCCACTGTGCTCTGTCTTCATCAGTATCCTACCCTGTCTCTTTGTTTTGCATCTTCATTTGTCATTGATGTTTTCCTTTTTGTTTGTGTGATTTAGGATCCTCTTTTTTTCCACCCTCCACATGTGTTTTCATTTTCCTTCTATTGTGATTAAGATTTCATTTTAATGCAAATTTCAAAGCAAAATATTGCTATTCCCAAATGCTACTTGCACACTTATATTTGAACAAGACAAAACCACTTCTCATCCCTTACCTTTTGTTCTAGGTTTTCCCACCTTGTTATGATGGTTTCTTTCTTCCTGTGGATTAATCTCTCATTTATTTCTTTGATGCTCTTTTCTTTAACAGCACAATTGTTTTTCTTTGATGGTACATTAAACTTCTTTTCTTTATCAGCATTTAAAGCTTGATTGATTTTTGACTTCTTTTGTCAGTATTTTCTTTGAGTACCTTATTTATTCCTTTCTACTCTCCGTCTGCTATTTCATTTCATCACCATTTTTAGGAAACTGCCTCAAAGATAATGCTAAGGGAAGCAACTTTTTCTTAGAGGGCCAAACACAGTTATGTCCTTTATATGTGCTAACCTTAAAATTAGTGCACATCTGCAAGGCAGAGTACATAAACTCTGGGGGGTTTTTTAACTTGAGTCACTTTTAGAGTCTGAGATGCCACTAATTTGAAATTTGAATATGCAAACAAAGGGAAGGTGGCAAAGATTGCAATTTAGAGCCACTTAGCAGTGTGAAGGCAGAAGCCCTACTTCCCTTTTCACTTAGCCAGGCCATTATTGAAATTCAGTAGAACAGTACAGGTCTTTCTAATGGAGTCTATAGGTCTGTAGTCAATTCATTGAAAAATTATGTTTGTGACCTTTCATTCTGGCATGAACAGCCACCAAACTCGTTTTTCCATGAAGTACTGTCAAATGTGGATGTTTTATCAACTTAAGTCTGAAAATTAGAAACCAGAAGCTCTGGAATTTAAATATCATCTGATAAATATTAAGACTGGTAAAAATATAGGTTTGCTTATTCGACCACAGCCTGTGACCTGATTTTGCATGTCCTGAAGTATATGATTACACCTAGGAAGCAAGTGAAGTTACAAGATATACGAAAAGTGGTTTCTAAAGAAGGAAGAAGGTATGGAAGATTTAAAGTAATAGTTCTGCTCTTGATAGTAATTGCTCCAGGCCTAGCAATTCCTCACAGACAATTCAATTAAATGCTGACAGAAACACAAATAGAGCTCACACGGTCTTCTAGTCCTTGCAGCATTACACTGATGTCATCTTGTCTGGAAGTTACTGTGAAAGGGTGTTTTTACTGAACACATAACTACTAAATAACGTAGGGGTGTCCAAAGCAATTAGAAAAACAAGAACCCTGTGTTTCAAAACTTGACTTTCCTAGTCTTCAGAAGCGACCTTGTTGTACCTGGCAATCTCATACTGGATAATATATATCTTTGCATTCCAAACATTTGATGGGTTTTGCTTTTCTCTCTTTTGGGTTTATGCTTGCATTCCTGAAGAGTCTCTGATGGTGACTGAAATAGAACACACTTCTTGTTGTGCTGAAATTAGCAGCAATGATTCACCTGAACTGAATTTTTCCAGTGCATAATTATTTTATTTGTTCTAATCTCCTGTTATTGCACAGATATCTGCCTTTCTGAATCTAATCTTGTCAACGAATATCATTCAGTTAGCACTTGTCTTTCCTGACTTAATGATAGGGTATAGTGTTACATATATATATGTAAAAAATATCAAGCAGTTTTGAGATGCCAGTGTTTTTAATGCTAACAATTGTTTGCGAAGCAAGGCAAAACAACATTGTAGAGACACATAAAACATCACGTAAAAAGATAAAGTATTGTCATTTGTAATAAATTGACACAGCATGAAATTTAGGCTAGTTTGAAGTTTGTGGTAAAAAATTCCAAGGCAGAAATACCTATAATTATTTTTATAATAAGACAGACTGAAAACTTACAAACTGCACTAGGATAGAGGAAAAGTTGAAAATATTTCTTCAAATATGAATAGCAAGCAATTCAAGGAAAAAACTTCAATCATCCCAAAACAGAGCCTTATAAAATGAGGTTAAGCTCAAAAAAAAAATCAAAAGCTTTTGCCATATGGAAGTGCCCACTTAAGCCTCTTGAACAGCTTTAACTCCGGCTGTCAGTGATATTGTTGCAGAACAGTATTCAATAACCTGCTGACGCAATTAATGCATGTTTGTGTTTATCATCTCAAACCAGGAAAATGTGCCTTTCAGATGCTCATTAAAAGCATTTGCAGGTGCACAGCAGCCCCACACAGCGAAAGCTCTGTGTGGGCACGGGAGCTGTTCATGGCCCCATTGCACTGGGTGAGTGCCGTGTAAAACAACTGGCAGCAGTGCCTGAGGCGGGTTAAGCACTTGTACTCAGAGTACTTAAAATGTTTTAAAACACAAGAAATCCATGTCTATATCTTATTAAGTTCTGGTGCCAAACTGGTTACTGCCAATGGTCTACTTGTGACTGATTCCAAATGTATAGAAATAAAGAAACTCTTGCATATCAAAACCATTTTGTTGTTTTCTGCTGGTGTCATAAATTTTCATGTGAATACCCCTGTCGAAGCATTACCGCAAGATCCTGCAGTATCACAAGAATATTTAATGAAACAAATTCCAGCAAATGCTGGCCATAAAAACAACTTGCACAATATCCCACAATTCAAGAAAGCAAAAATAGTGGTATCATAATGGTTTAATTTGAGTCTAAGCCTCACTAAAATTTCTTGATGTGCTTTGCAGTCCAGCCATTTCTTGGATGACTTTGATGAGAAATATGTCCTTGTATCAACCCTTTCTCATTACCTGAATATTTTTATGTTCTTTCATAACTAAGACTGTATCTAGCTATGTTTACCCTTCCCAATGTTTCGCTTGTTTTAAAAAAAACAAAAAAAAAGCACTAGCAATCCAAGCTGGTTTTATTTTTGTATCTCTCAGCAAGTTCTAATAAAGTAAATTGAGCAATATTCTCAGTTTATTGTATTGATAAACAGACTGTAAAGTGTTTTATGATATGGTACTTCTCGTATGAAAGACACTAGACTAACATAAATTGCAATTGTAACTGTAAAGTACTAAAATATATTTTCCCTCCAGGGCTCTCTAGTATATTTGGCTGAAAAAAATAAAATAAAATAAAATAGACTTGTTTATTGTGTATATTTTTTGTAGTGTAATTAAATGTCTCTATGGTTTCCACTCAGAAACAAAGTCCTATTTCCCTGCTCGAAGCAGTCTAAAGGCCTACAAATAACTTTACAGAGCTGCCTTCTTTCAAACTGAAGGTGAAAAAGCACTTTCTTTTACAGTCTCTCCAAACTGTCTCCAGAGGAGTGGACTTCTCAGACCTTGCAGCCATGCCATTTCCAGGCCATGCTAATATTCATTATTTAAAAAAAAAACCCATAATTCTGAGACAATCTTTCCTAGTCTCCCAGTGGTAAACTCAGTGTAATCTGATGAAATCTCTGTAATCTGGACTGATGCGAAAATTTCCATTCTCCACCTAAACTGGTGTCAAGTAGATTTTTTGTGGCGATTACTTTGGATCTCATCCAAAGTGAATATCAAGCAAGAAGGTATCTTCCCCATCCAGGATCAGGATTTGTCAGTGTGGCACTTCTGGTACCCTAAGGGATGAAAAGCAACCACCACGAGTCCAGCCCCGCATCGGTGGTGGCCAAAGGTGTCTGGCCAGACTGGTAAAGCACAGGAGTTCTGTTCCTCTTGAGCCAAGGCACGGGTCCTGTGACTCCAGATCACTGCAGCTCTGCAACATCTGCAGTGAAACTGAGGACAAACCGTCCTCAGTGGCTTTATTGGAGAAACATGGAAATTTGCAGGGATGTGACAATGCAGCTACAGACTCCAGACAGGTCTCACTTTGCACAGAGCATTTTGAAGCCCAGCTCTTCAAAGACGCCAGGACCTACTCTGATCCTTCTTACAGTGTTCACCAGCAGTGAAATTACTGAAGTGCCTGGAACTGCTGCAGGGTGGTGAGAACAAACAGTGTGGATCAGAGCAGTATCCTGAACCATAGGTAGTAGTCTTTGTTCAGTAAATACAACCCCTCGAGTATGTCCTTGCTTTAACACCACTTCTCACCCAGACCTCCCATTAAGAAGCAAGTGCTAATGGAGCTATTGTAATCCTTCTTCAGACAAAAGGCAGCAGTTGAAATAATGGATAACTGAGGAAAGAACACTCACAGAAAAGTCAGAGGACAGGTAATGGATTTTTGAAATGAAGGTAGAGGTGAGATACTTAAAAAAAAATAACCACCTCTTCTTGTTTGGTCTTCCTTTAATAAAATGGTGATAAATCCATTACCTGTTTTAAGGTTCAGAGCAGCTGCATAATGAATCTGCCTTACATACATAAATACACAAGAAAGTGCAAATTCGACATTACACTTCAACAGCTTGTGCTCCACTCTAAATGAGATGGAGAATTATACAAGCACAAAAACACTCCCTAGAGTAGCTGAATGGAGCTGGTGGAATAAAGGCTGAAACAGTCACGGTTAACTCCTGATACGTGTTTAAGCACAAAATGTTAGCCCTTCTCCTGGCATAGACTTTCATAAGCTGTTATTGTGCTTACAGAAAATTTCAGATGGGATTTCTCTTAGTCTCAACTCAACAACTTGCCAAAAAAAGGGGAAAAGCATCTCTCCAGTCACATATGACAGACCAGCTTGCTTCACTGTGGCTCTTTCTAGATCATAAAAATCTCTGTTGTAATTCAGGACTAATTTAGGTGTTTGGAACAGTAGTATTCCTAAATCTCTCTTGAGCAGTGGTGTATCTTGGATCTGACTATGCCTTTCTAATTTGAAAACGCTATTGTATGATGTGCATTCTCCAGTTCTGACTCTTGCCTAAGCCTTTCCTAACGTTCTTCAAAGATCCATTTTTCTTTTTCCATGAGCATCTTAACACGTGAAAACCTTGCTGCTGAATATAGCATAAGATGAATATTTCGGGTTGTCTCATTGAGTCATTTTTCAGCCAGAGAATCAGCTTTCATGGCTTGTACATCCATGAGGTAGAATTTGTCCTACATCTGTATCTCTTTGTACTCATCATTACACTGTATTGGCTCAAAACATCCAACCTCTTCTATCTCTGCCTTTCTGGAAAGGTTATGACTTACGATAAAGCAAAGCTGATAAGAACACAGAATTTAAGGCTTGCACGGCTGATTCTACACCTCTGTGATGAAGCTGGAATAGCACTAGTAATATTAGCAGTACAGAATGCTTTTCTCACCCAAACTCTGGGGAACGTTTGAAGAGGAAGAAAAGAAACCAAAACACAACAAACACAAGCAAGCACACAACACAAAAGTGTACAAAATCTCAGGCAAGGACAGAATTAAGTCTTGATTAATGTGTAACTGGTCCAAGCCATGAGCTGGGCCAGAGTGAGTGTGCTAACTATTCTGTTGCCTTTGAGTAACAATCCAGCATCTGACAGGTAGGACCTCTTACCACTAGCCCAAAGGAAGGAGGAACAGGTACTTGAGGTGACACACTTCTTCAGCATTCTAGCAGTGTGTGCACCTGGTTTTGCACTCTGCAGAACCCCAGTGAGGAAGAAAAGAAGGCAGATCCCCAGAGAAGCCATTCTCTTTTCCTCCCCATACACACACCAGTAGGGAAGACTCAAAAGAGGAAAGATACCCTGTCACAGTATGTTTTGTGATAACCCTGCTATGATAAGAACTCATCCATGTTCTTACTAAATTAAGATGGTACTATATTGTATTGACCTCCCCAAAGAACTTTTTTTTTTTTTTTTTAAATATTTCACTTTAAGATTTCTTGATAAATCTGTTGGTTAATGTATACAAAATCAGTCTGATCCCTGAAGTCTCCAGACTGGAAATCACTGCCTTTAATGATGCACATACTTCCTGTTGTGCACGTTCTTTTTGTTCTGGGATTTGTACTGAGTGGTTTTGATGTTTCTTCTCTGCAGTCATGACAGAGGGTGCATCAAACTTTAACTTAAGCATCTTGCACTTGGGAAACAGACACACACCCTTGATGAAGACCTTATGTACACTTTCTCAGATGTGAGGACCTGTCTCCTTTCACCATTCCATCAGCTGAAACATGACACAGTCCAAAAGTAAGTAGGTATGCAGCCTACCCCAAGCTGAAGGATCACGTGGTTCCTCTGTACACAGCAGAACTAAAGAGACCTGGTCTGCTCTCTGTGTAGATCCTGAGCTGTCAAACTAAGGATACATCTTTTTCAGTTGGTTCCTCAGAAGGACACCCCAACAGGATCTCTCTGCTTTTCCTGGACCCAGTTTGCATAGAACTTAGAAACTGCTCCAAGGTCTTTTCTCATTTGTGAAACTGAACTGAATTTTGCCTCTGGTTTTGCAGGTTGCTTGGAGGTGAAAAGAAGAGGACAAAAGTAGAGCTGAGTATGCTCGTTCGCTTACAAGATCAGGCTAAAAATCCTGATAGCTGGGGAGAGGTGGAGGGAAAGTGACACACATGAGAGGGTGAGAAACATCAGAAAACAGACAGAAAACAGCATCAGCACAAAGCAAAGAGGAATCAAGAGGCCAGTAAACTACACAAGCACCAAATCAATCTTGAGAAGTTTTTAGTCCTTTACCTCTAAATTCCACTTGACTATATAAACTTGAATAAGGAATGTTTCTCCAGGTTGGCACAAAAATACAAACATAGCCTTTTTTCCTCAGAATATAAATAACATACTCATATCTGAGGAAACAAAGAATTCTGTATCAGAAAATAAGGGATCACATGTCTTCATTTAGCAACATAATTGGTGAGTATTGCTCAGTAGGAATAATTCTAAATTTATCCCAAATGCATATAGTTGAATGGCAATTCTTGCACACCCTACCAAGATCTAGGGATTGAATCTGGCCTGTTGGTGCCTTCTCCTTCCATCCTTTCCTATTGGAGGTAAACCAGCTGTTCAGTCAGGAAACACTTCAGCAAGAGGCACGCAGTATTTTTCGGACACTTGCTCACAGCCCAGCACAGTTTGTACGTGGCACAGTTGCTGTAGCTTCTAGGGAAAAGATGTGGAAAGTAGAGGGTGATAATCTGCAGAAGGAAGTTGAAAAGAAGTTCCAAATGAAGACTCTGTTACAGATCACAGCTGATGACTTCTCCTCTCCTGGGAAAGTACTGAAAGATGACATTAGGAATGTGTTTCAGTGTTTGCATCTATAAAGACCTACATAGCTGGTGTTGGGGACAGATTAGGTCAATACAAAGAGCTCTACTGAGCAAGGCTTTCCTTTGTTTGGCAAATGAAGATATCTGTTAGAGATGATCAGAGTGCCAGCACCACAAACTCAATGGGACTCTTGAGATTTCAGATACAAAGATGACTTATGGCAAAAAGATGAGGGTATTTTCAATATAACTTGTTGACAGAGGAGTTAAGCTTTTGACCTGGTGCTCTAAGCTCACGTTGTAGGCATTGTGTATCATGACATTTTAAGAGCATGTCTAAGTAGAAGATTTGTTTGTTTTCCTTGGCTTTTTTTGTTGCCCTCCGAGTCAAACAGTCTCCCTGGCAAAAGAGGGAGAGAGATTGTTGGTTCGTGAAGAGCAACCACAGCTCCAGCTCTAAAGTGATGAAGCATTACTGCAGGAAGAGACAAGCCTGCTGCACAGTTTCAAAACTATTTACAGCTGAACAGATATTTTTACAATTAAGCTTTATGAACAGAATGGGTCTTGCACGTAGACTGGAAAAATAAAACTCCTTATCCAGGTTCAGGACAACCCTGGAAGAGGTTGTGAATCAGAGCCAAAGTCTTTACAGGAATGTTGCCTACCCCTGGAAAGAGAAAAAATTTGTGTTGTACATTTGAGGGGGAGAAGAGGCAGGGAATCTAAATCCTCTTTGAAATATCATGGTTTTTTGTTCTTTGCAATGAAAAATACTTTTAATGGCTCTATTTCATGCCAATATTACAACAGTTTCTGGTTGTCTGAAGACTAATTTTAGTCTCTACGGCAGAGAAACTGGAGAATGGTCTCAAGTTTGCTGTCCTGCCTGTTCATTCCAGTGAAATGCAGTTGGCCAGTATGAAATGACATTACTATTATTTTTAAAGAACACGGTCAACATGATTTGGTGGGGTTATTTCCATGTTAGCTACAGGAAAGACAAGATCAAATGCAAAAATCAAAAAGCAACAGCTTCTGAAATAGATACTTCCATGTAAGTACAGGCTTTATGATCAGTCACTGGTTTTAATACGATTGCTCAAATATTAAGACTCAAGTTCTGAAGGTGCCCCATATTTACTCCCTGCCTGCCTCTCCATGCCTTGAGGATAAAGAATGCTGCCCGGGACAGACCTGACTGGGGGAAGCCTAAGAGAAATTAAAAGCGGAGAAAAAGTTGTAGGGGAGAAAAAGTTGTAGGAGAGACACTGATGTATCCAGCCATTTCCTCTCTTGTTCTGTTTCTCCAGGGTCTCTGGATTGGTTTCCTACTGAGCAGTGGAAAGGATAAACTGGGCTAAGTTAAATGTCCTCTCAGAAGGACACTGGTAGTTCTCTTTATTTAGACCAAACTGAACCTTCACCCCTCTTGCCAGGCCTCTGCCTCCAAGTCAGTGCCTGACTCTTAAAATCTCCCTGGAGTTGTTAACCAAAGACGTCTTCACTTTCTCAGTGAGTAGGTAGAAAAATGAGGAGACAAATTTTCCCTTCAGCAGTTCCAAGTCATTAGACTTTTCACATTACTTACCTGTCTAATCATCCAACCCTTCATCTCTGAGGAGTTCAAAATAATGCCCAAATCACAAGTAATGAAAATTGAGTTTCCTTCCTAATCTCACACCTTGCCAGCAATTCCTCAAAACAGATGATGCTGCCCTTATGATCCTGATAAAAAATAAAAGCAGGTTCTCCCAAACTTATCTTCCTTCTTTTGATCATCTCCACATCAAGCTGAAAAGACAGAATTAAGGATTGTACAAAGGTAGAGTTAATGGGGATAAAACTATGTGCAGCTGAAGCGCGTTATCATTCTCCATATCTTTAAGCAAACGAGTTATCATGTAATGTAAAAATAAATAATGCATATTAAGGGTATTGACCTGAATCCTAATCACATTTCAGAGTAATATTAAGATCAGGGATGAAGCATTAAGTCCACGATTACAAACCAGACCTCAATGTGCTTTCTATGAGTCACATTTTTATAAGCAGTGTAATAACACCTTTGATTATACAAACTGAGAAGAAGCACTTGGTAACAAAGTCCTCACAAAGTCCGTTCTTATTTCAACAACAAAATGAAGGCTGTACATCTACAAAATCTATCTTGAGTTTTCAAAATTTAAAACTTAACTAAGCAGGCAAGTATCACTTTATGCAATATAATTGGAAAAACTTACTCTTAATTTTTTTAATGACTGACTGGCCCGTACATTTTAGTCTCTTTCTTTCAATATTATGGAAGTTTCCCAGATGATAAATGTTTTCAACTGAGCAGAAAACTATATATACAGTATTATTAGTTCCTTAGTGCTACAAAATATTATGGAGCTTAGAGGTTTGGGCTTTCAATTTACTGTTCTAAACATGACAGGGTGAGTCACTTTAATTTTTTTGTCAGAATTTCAAACTTGTATATCTCAGTTCATCTAGCTCACAACTGGAAATTTTTCACTCTTGTTCTCCACCCGCCTGTTTCCAAAAGGTTCTGTTCACACAAAACTTTTTGCATGAAAGGACAGGAGGAATCAAGAGAAAGAAAAATGCCAGGAGAGTATTATCTCCTTCTACATATACTTGTGCTTTCTGACTGCCAATAAGAAGCCCGATTATACCTTGCTTTTGTCTACTGTGTTATGCCTACCATTGCAAGGCAATAAGAATGGAGAAGGATAGATTTGCTCGTTGCCTTTTCATAATTACAAAGTCTTTAAAGTCACTCCTTTCAGATAAATATAAGTAGACAATGGCTAGCATTCAGCGAAACTGATGGATACTACACTGAATGCAAAATGTATATAGAGCAACAAAGAGAAAAATGTGGTGCTTCACACTGAAGCCTTCACATGCCTTCAGGGCTTTTGTGTGACTTTCTTCTTCCTCACTGAATATACATAACTTCACAAAGATCTTTTCAAAGAGCTGCCAAAGAGGTAATTCACATTTTTATAGCGGGAGAGAACAAAATGTTTAATTCTAGTGTTAAATGTATTCACCCCTGCCTCTGGCACCCACCCTTTTCTTTAAATACGTGATTTTTTTGAGAATAAATGTTTTGATTTGAACTGTCACATTTTGCTATATCTGAGTCCAAACTGATTATTGAGGTTGCTAGCCACACATGAAAACAGAGAGGGGGAAAACAACACATCCTACACATCTTAAGGTTTTCTCTCACTGAATTTGACAGGAAAGCTCTTTGTAGCTAATATCATTATTTTTCTTTTCCAAGACCAGACCTTTAATTGCACCCATAATTTCTCTTATCAACCCATCTGTATCCAACTGTGCTAACACTTTGCTCACCTTCAACTTTTTTTGTTTGTTTTGGGAACATTTCTTTGTGGTTCTAAACAACATAAATTTGGTTTCCTCATCAAGAAGCTCATTTAGCTGCAGCTTGATTGCAAGTAATTTGCTGTAAATGTCTCCGTCTTTTAATTGTTTGTGCCTTTTTCTAATCTATAAACTGTAACTTCAGGCAGGTCATTTCTGTCTCACCATTTCCTCTTTGGGAAGGCATATCTAATAACTCACCTCATATCCTGTGGCTTTAGGCATCTGAAATCATATGAACAGAAGGGATAGACCATAGCTTCAACTCCAAGTTCATTTGGAAAAAAACCTTCATACAATCTCCTTTTTAAGAAATAAGAAAATAAAACTTCATCCACAAAATTTAGCTTGGTGGAAAATAAATATGCATCAGCATTGGTACAGAACCAACTCCCTGTTCTGTTTCCACAGAGTTTCCTTGTGACCTCCATGAGACATGAAATTCTAAGTGCCAATTTGGGTACTGCTACAATCCTCGAGTTAATCAGAGTCCAAAGAATTTTATTATCACAGTTCTGCATTGGCACCATTTCCCCTACTGGAGACGGAATTCATGATCTCATTAGAGTCTCTGGACTAAGTCAAGCCAATGCATAAGGCAGATTTTTTTTTTTTTTTTTTAAGTAATCTCATTAGAAGTTCTACCAAATATGGTATCCATATCAAATCTCTTTAATTCCTCCCACCTAATCCTCCTTACCCCCAAAGTGTAACATAAATGTTTTAGTAAGATTAGCAGCACATTCAGGAATAATCCCTTCCAAAACAAGAGACCTATATGTATTTTTCCTGATCCCCAAACTTTTGTTTGTATTAATTATTCTAAAGCTGATTGACAATGTGAATAATAACTCTTCCCCCTTCTAGTCTGAATAGCAATTAAGGAATTTGCATTTTCTGAATCTTTTTCTTACAAAATAAGATATTTTCTATGCATTTTCTGTTTTGAGCAAGTGCCTGCTCTGACTCCCACTAAAGTCTGTGGCCAAGCTCCCAAATGAATGTTTTCATCACCGTCTTAACTTTACAACACTTGCATAGAGCACAAAAGCAGCCATGGGATGGGGAGAGAATGCCAAGCATGGTAGGTTTCTTTCTCTAAAAGTTCCTTAGATGTGTTTTCCCACATGATCTCAAGACCGTGGTTAGCTTTTTGCACTTGCCTGGTGGGGATCATGGTGGATTCCACCCAGAGGAGCGCTGTTAGCAAAAACAATGAGAAGCATTTTCTTATTGGGGTGGTAAAAATTTAGAAAGTTTCAAATGCCTTGAAAAAATTTCCTTTCCATTATTTAAACCACTGAAAATACTGAGACTACACTATGAAGATCACATTCACACAGCCAAACTCACACAAATGCCAACAAAAAGCTTTTAACCAGTCTGTGATATCTTTCTTTGAGAGACTCAGCAGATGTGTGTGCACATACTCAGAGGAAAGTGCACTAGACACACACGTGTATGTATTGTCCTTTCTGAGCTGCCTTGTCTATTTAACATGTTTTCTTGATTAATAACTAAAGTGACACAACGTGACTAAACAGCCTGCACATTTTATTGACGTTGCCAATACTCAGTTATTTTAAGAAGATATCTTGGCTGAGAAGTTTTATTTCGTAAGCTAAATGGCTGATGGCTTCTTGTATGATGCTGCAAAATATTGAAGTGCTCCTGAAGCTCTTCCTCTTTTCTTCAATACCTTTTCTTTCCATACTGAAAGGCTCACAAGTTCATTATACTTCAAATCCACATGTTAACTGTGGGGAGTTGCCCTCTGGCAAAGCCAAACTGGCATGAAGGAATGCCAAGGTCCCTCAAATTAAACATATTAAAGTACTTTATTATGCCATTAAAAAAAGGCAAAAAAAGTTTTAAATCTGAGAAAGAGGTTAATATTGTGTTAAAGCTCTTACTTTCCCACACATACTTGCATGCACACACACCTGGAAGAAGGAAACAATTTCCAATTGTCTGATTCCAGTTAGAAAAAGAAACAGCTTCTGCCTAAAAGACTCAGAATGCCAAGTCCTATTTTCAAATGTGGTCTAACTCTGGGGAATCTAAAGGACACAGGAGTTAACAGGACTGATCTGCTAAAACACTTCTAAATAAGTACCACTAGCATAACATTTCTGGATGTCCCTTAGAGACAAAGCAGTGCAAGTGCCATTTGGAGATTTCATCATAGGCTCCCAGATCTCATTTACAGGGGGATGCATGATCTCCCATCACGTGAAAATTCTGTATCACTTACAAAAATCCTTTGGGCTCCTTTACTCTTTATTTCTGTCGCAGCTACTGAAATGCTGGGCTGGCTCAGGACTCAGAATAAGATATTTAGGACACTAAAATATTAGTTCTAGGAGTAATGTATCAAGTGTTTGGATTGACGAAGCAGATATGGCTAAAAACAGGAAAGACACCAACAAAATGCCACTAGCCTATTGAGTGGGAATGGTACAATACACCATGGCCATATGGACTCAAGTGAGTAATTACATATGAGTAACCCATCTGATCTTTCATGTAGCCAGGCTTTTATCTCAGATAGTCCCTTTTCTCTGCTATTACCAGCTTTTTGTTCTAATGAATAACATCGTCCCCTTTCACCACCCTTATTATGCCTAAGTAATCATTATACAGAGATACAGAAGAGGCTGAATCCCTCAAAGCAGAGAAATGCTGGGAGACTGTAAAACCTCCTTTTTGCAAAGCCAGGACGACATGTACAGGCTCATTTGTTACCAGCGGATAATTCAAATTTGTCTGGCTTTACTGGGAACTCCCACAAGTTTTATCATGATTCACATAGTGAAGAGAGTGAAAGAATGCATTAAAAAAAAAAAAAGAAAAAAACCAAAAGCAAATCCACTTTTCCTTCTTTTAGAATGACACACTTCATTTAAAAAATACAGAAAGAAAGAAAGAGACTTGTATTTCATTACATTGATAAACTCACTGGTCACAAGGGAAGGGGAAGGATACTGGACTATATAGGAACCTCGTGTTTTGAAAATACAGAGTCTATATCCCATAGTGGAGTCATAATACCTCAGGTCTCCCCACCAGCATGAATTTCCTTCTTGTCTTTATATCTGTATTAAAAACTCAGAAACAGCTTTAAATGTGAAATGAGTGTTTAGTTCTCAAACAGGTCATACACAAAAGGCAGAGGCACGAAGAACAGAATAGCAGAGCTATGGTCTGAAAAACATAATTGCAACTGGGAAATAAGAAGGTAGATTGTGCTTTCCAGGAGAAAGTGACAAAATTCTACTCTTGTTACCTTTGTGGAACTTCATAAAAAATACAGAAAGGTTTGCTAATTTTGACTTCAGGCATTTCTACATCAATCACTTTGTTTAAAAAGAGACAAAAGAGAAATGGCCAGGTCAGAGTAGGGGGACATTTAAACAAGCGAACAGATGCACTTGTTAATCTCAAGTGGGGACAGAACTGGAATGATTCCAGGTTGACCTGAGTGAGAGGAAATTTCTCTAATATGAAAAGGAGATTGAAAACAGGCATCACTACTGTCAGTAATAGCTTCCTTGTAGTTAATCTTTTAATATTCACAGGAGCTATTCCAGTGCACCCCTTCCTAATGGGTGCTACAGAAATATGAGGGATTACAGTTTCATAACACATGTGATATCAAACTGTAGTCTCCTGGGAGACTTTACAAAATGTAAGAAGTTCAAACTGTGTGCAATCAAGAACCTGACACACCTCAGAGTAGCATTTGTTTCTGGCTGTAGACACAGAACTCACAAGCTTGTAGGAGTGTCTGCTATGTCTATTTATAAACTAATTACTCCATGCTGACACCAAAATGTTTAAGACAATTTGCTTGATTCCTGTAAGGAAGTAATTTTACTCACTTGCTCATGTCTGATGTTGAAGGTTTTCTTAACCCACATGCAGGAATCATTTGGACATAGCAAATCTGACTGAAAGAAAGTTTTCTCGAAATATTGGCTAGGGAGTTCCAGACACACCAATAGATCTCTCAGAAACTCCTCTCTGTGGCTCTGAAAAGAGATATTTGCTTAGACAAAGGCAAAGATGACAAAGATGGGCAAAATTCCACTCTGTGGTCCACAGCATAATTTTTTGTGAATTTGCTTGAGATGAAAGTTTGCTGTGCTTTTAGGGAAAGAAAAATGTCAACCATTTGACTGAAAAAATGAGCTCTTTGCAGCAAACATTCATTGCTTTCAATTTCTGTACACAGAAAAATTCATCTCCTTTATGCACAAGAAAGTGCATTAAGAAAATTTTTTCATTTATTTGAAGATGTAAGTTCCCCACGGAAGATAGTTTTTCCCATGTACCTGTAGGTTCTTGAAATCTTGGAACCCATTTTTTTTCTCAGTTTGTAGCTTGTAGTCATATTAACCCCATTAAAATCTCTTGTTCTGTTCCAGACCGACACTGGAGTATCTCTGACAGACAAAGACTAGCACCTGCACCTGAGGATTAGTTCCATTTACCCTGTGCAGCAACAAAAGCTCTTGTTTCTTGGGAACGTAGGAGACAGTCTTCTGATTTGCTATGAAGTTATTAATGTTGCTTGATATTTGCTTTGACAGCTACTCTGTACCCTCTTTAATCATCTTCATCATGGTTCACAGCTCTTTTTTCCCTTCATTTCACTTTTGCCTATGCTTCTTACGGAAAATTGCAACATACAACTTGATAAATCTTTCAGCCCTCCATGTATTTTGCTGCTTTGTCTTAACTTTCAAAGTTTCACTTTCACATTTTTTTCCTAGTCTTCAATAAGAGAACAAAGAAATATTCCAGACTAAATACTACTGGAGTAGAACATTTTTAAAATATTCTGACTCTCATGGGAGAAAATTAGTGTACAGCCCATGTCCACTCAACAAGAAATTTGGTTATGCATTAAAAGAGCCCCTTCAATCCTCGAGAAAACTTTTTTAAAATTGTATTATGAACATTAGTTGCCTGTCTTTATTGTATTTGGCTGCCTTTCCTTTGAAGTTAATGATAATACCTAGAGGAGCAACCTCTGCTACACAAGAGCTGTCTCTTCTCATGATACTTTTTTGAACCATTTCCCACTTTGTCCCCTGGATTCCATTTCTCAGGACACGCTGCTCCCTGTGAAGCTGTAGCTGTGTCTGCCTTGTCTGCTGTCAGTCAGGCTCCCATTTCTGCCTGCCAGGGTGCAGTGCAGGAGTACAGATTCTCTAAGGGATATCACTGCTACCCACAGCTCCCCCAACAGCCCTGTTCCCTCAGCTGCTGCCAGAGCAGGGGTGCAACCTGGTTTGTAACTCCATGGTCCAGTTTGGAGATCGAAGAAACCGGCACCAGTTTGGGGGATTCATGAAAAAAATCAACCAAAGAATGCTTCATCCTGAAAATAAAATTAAAAAAAAGTAACAGGAAAAGAGAAAAATTCTCCAAGTATCTGTCAGGCATGTGGAAAATACTGTTGTACTTAAAGTTTTACAAACAGGAGGCCCTGACTTGGGATGAAAATTCTGTTTCTCTCAATCACGTTAAATGCATTCTTTTCATGTCAGTAGATTGCATACATCACAGAAAAGAAAGGGCTCTTGATATCTGGTGGTTTCAAAGTCAGATGATTATGATCAAAGTTTAGCATCTCAGTGCCTTACAGGGAAAATCCATTTAGAAATATAACGGGGGAAGCAAGAGCAGAGCTACTTCACTTTGATTTCCAGACAGGGTATATCTGGGAACTGAAAACACACAGGTATGGTCTTTTCCTTGTTTTTTGTGGACTGTAATATTCATGAGAGAGTCTCAAGGTGGCTGCTTGCCCCACATGGATACCCTTTATGTCTCTGCTCAGAGAAAAACAACCTTTAGCATTTAGGGTGGAAATGCGGAGCTTTTATAAGGTGACTTTCTCTCTTTCAGTAAAATCTCCCTGTCCACCTTTACCCTGCTGCACACGACAACAGTCTCCAGTTCAGCTGCTGCAACATCAGAACCCACCCGAGACATTGCAATCTCCCAAACACCGCTCTGTATCGCAGCATCTGACTCTTCCTAATTAATTTTCTTTGTTGTATGGAGAGCATCCAGGAGCTAATTGTTCTGATGAGACAGATAAAACATCAAAGGATGTTTCAAAATGAGCTTTAAAATGTGGCACGTTGACAGTCCCGCAGCCCGGAGCCCACCAGCATTCAACCAGCCTGTGCCAGGAAAAGCTGGTCCTTGGGGCCTCGTCAGGTGTTTGAGCACTGCCTCAACAGCTCATCTTTGCAGGGCAGTAAGAGCTTGGTGTGCACTTTGGTCTCTGCAGTTTTGCCTCCTTAGCTGAGGCTGCTGACAAGAAAGCAAGTTCTCTCAGTGGAAGGAAAAGGGGTCATATGGGAAGTGATAGAAGATGATCCCCCACTCTTTTACCTTCCCCCTCTAAATTCCATTCTTCTATCCCTTGCTCACTCTCACTAATTTCAAATAAGTCCGAAGTGGCCATCAGACAGTAATGAGTTTCAGCAAACGGCCAGGTGGATGAATTTGAACTCCTGACCCAAAAAATTAAACACACATGTAATTATCTGTGCATTCAGAATTTGTCTACGACTCACTAGGAGCACAGCGGATAGCTCTGATTTCTGATCAGATCCCTCCACTTCACAAAAATAACTACCTCAGCCAGAAACAGGAGGCACTCAAGCCCCCACTACATGATATTTGCTTTCTCTCTAGCCTAACAGAACAAGAAAATAATGTAGGAATTCCTAAGCCCAATTCAAGTCACTATAATTTTTTTTTCCCTTAAAAGATTGCTCACAAGATGAACAATAAAAAATGTGAAAAAATGAAAAACCCAGGAGAGTGAGAGATTAAGGCAGTACATAGGCACATATTCACAGGGCTTTGAGTGACTTCCACAGATGCACAAGTGCTGTCATGAACAGGACTCCTCTTTGAAACGAGGTCTTGAAAAAGAGAAAAGTGGGAAAGAAACAAAGAAAATGTGGGAGTCTTTTAAACTATCTGAAAAGGAATCAGAGGCACAGAAGGAAAATGTCTGAAAGAAACACAGGAAACAGGTAAGAAGTAAACTGTGCTCAAGGTGTTAGAAAAGAAAAAAGCAAGGTCACAGTGACATGCATAGAGATGCAAAGAGAAGATGAAGCTCTGTGGGGAAAGCTGCTGTAAACCACAACACAGAGAAGACAGAGCAGCCTGGCAGAAAACAGGAGACCTCATGCTCTGCAAAACAGCGCGTTGCTTCCCCATCTCCTGTGCTCCCAACACTCAGGGAACAGCCTCCACTCCCAACTTCTGCAGGAAAGAGAGGCAGAAAATTGTACACAAAATGACTTTGTGCCCTGTAGAATTAACAGCAAGTGTCAAGACAAAATTTTCTCCTGTCCCTGATTGTCAGCATTTTTCTGAGATGGAGGTCCGTGGTACTGTTTTGATAACAAAGCTTGTTGATAGGGGTACAAAGGAGGCTCTTGGAGGTCAAACACCACCCTTGGAAATGGAGCGACAAGTTCACCAGACTAACAATGCTGTTTTCGGTGTTTGACCTTAAACAAAACATGAAGCTTGCAGGACAAAAGAAAAGCAGAGTTATAAACATGAACTGAAACAAGTTTTTCAAAGGTCTATTTAAAATGCAAACATGAAAAGGAAACAGAAAATAATCACATATGAACAGAAAAAAGCTCAACCAAGCCAAAAAGCTGCTATTAGAACTACAATGGTGGAAGTATTCAGAGGAGATATATTGCCTGTAACTTAGTGTTTCTATAATTCTGGCCGAGTAACTGAACAGCCAGTCCAACCTGGCTGGAAAGGCTATTTTCCTGTGTTGGAGCTCAGATCATATTTTATGTTATTTTCAGTGGTGTTGTTGAAATGAGATGAAGAGATTAAGTTTCACCTATACTGCAGTAAAGATCTGTGGACAGAATTGATCTCCAGATCAGAGCTCAGGCCCAGGCTTGGAGGCACGATGTACCGTCAGTGGGTAGAGTGACTTTGGTGGCCATCACTGCAAGTGCCAGCAGCACACCCAGCACCTCTCAGCATTGGGCCTTATGCACAGAGGTCTGAAATTAACTTTTGGCCGGATGGTTCTCTCCCAAGGATAGATGGAGTTTCACTGAAAACATTGCCACGTGCTATGTGACACTGTATTCTTAACATGCTCTGTTATCCTGGTGTGTTAGAATCCTTTACAGTGAGGCAAACACCATATCCCTTAAATAAAAATACCTAAGAGATACAGAGAGAACCAATATATGAGAAAATGGATATTTGTAAGGAGTTCTTGAAAATGAGATTTTGTGTCCTGTGTTTCGATTATATATTTTCCCTTCCAAATGGGGACAAAATGTTAGCATTTTCCTCATTTTTTTCATTCAACTGCAATTTTTGAAACTTTTCAATTCAATGTTGACTCAATAGCATAATTTTCGACATACATTTCAAAGCCCATTTCAAAAAATGAAAAGTCATTGAAAAGTAAAACTTAAAAAAACTTTATAAAAACATCTTCAAAGCTTCTTATTAGAAATAATGACATTTCAGCATAATTGACATGGCACTAGATTTCGTGAAGTCAAAATGGAAAGATGGAAAAATGTTCTTGAAGCGAGTTTGGCATTTGACTGTGATATTCTCTGTAAATTTGAAATAAGTAAAAACACACTGATCTTTTGACCACATGACCCAGTTAGCCTGGTAACAACACGGGACATTCCTCAGGATTTCCCATCCAGAAAGAAGAGTTTGCTGCTAAAAGCTGAGCTCGGGATTATCATCTCCATGTCACTGTGAGGTGATGGGACTTGCCCAAGGCCGTGGCGAAAGTCAGAGATGAAAGTAGGTAAGACCTAGGTAGATAAGATGCTAATCTTGAATTCAGACCATGGTTTTCCTCTATGGAAAGCAGTGGAAAAGAAAAAGAACTAGGGGTCCATATAGTTTAGAAGGAACCTGAAAGTCTCATTATGATGACAGCAATTTCTTCTGGGAATACTGCATGAAAATAACACATCCTCACATTATGGGGATAACGTCCCTGTCTTAGTAGAGTTTTGCAGCTCGGAATTCAGGCATGCTAAAGGGAAGAATTTTCCTTATGACCATGGGGCTGACCAGAGGGGCCGGAAGGGTGGGCAGGACTAGTTGCTGTCCTGGATTTAGTTGTTTACCCATTTGCAAAACAAATTTATCTATATATCACCACTCTGTTGGTTAAAAAGCCTGTAAGTGCTGTTTGGTTCTTCTCCCCTTTTCAAACCTGGAAATGTATTCCACATCTATTTCCTCCCAGCCCTACTCCGTAGCGTTCTGTTTATATGATAATGGTGAAACACTGCTTTCCTTTCACAAGCTAGAAGCCAGGTTTCTTTTCCATTCATCCATTATAGAGCGAGAATAAGAAAATGAATACTCTTATATCCATTATAGATATCAAGAGACTGAATCTACGTTTTTTATTCCAAGAGCTAGAGCTGACTACAGAGCTCATGAATTACAAAGCAATTTTGAGACACAACAGCAGCAGAAACAGTAGTAGCGTTTGGCACAATGTACCGCACAGATGTGGTATCCAGAGATTGAAAAGGAAAGGGAATTTCTATCTATTTACCCATCCATCTCGTTACTGCATGGCTTTTACTTCCAATGTGGGAAAATAAAATCTTTTACGTACTATTTTTCCCATGCATACTCTAGTTAAATGCTGTTGATTTATGAAGCCTATATCAGTGGCATAAAATAGAAGTATGTCACAGAATTTGAAGAGGTATGTTCAGACAAATATGCTGGAATACCTGAATCTGTGAATTAAGATGCATAGTAAAAAAATAATAAATATGTTGTTACCATAAATTAAAGATGTGAAGATTTTTTTTTCTTACTTGTTGGCAAAGGGAGCTATCTTTCCGGTGTCAAGACTGAACTGCAGGGCACTAATAAAACATGACACAAATAACAAATAAATTTCCTCCGTATTGAATGGTTTGAGATTTATTGAGGTCTCTTATACCAAGATCTATTGGGAGTTGTATAATCCAACATATAAAATTTATAGCTAGGAGATAAAATGTGGATAAAATAACCATTGCCTTACAATATTATTTCAACTCTTGCATCTAATTTGAATATTGTTTAAGACAAAACATGCAGTTTTGGTGGGAAAAGGCATTTCCACTGAGTGAAAGTCATGACAGTACTTTGAAACAGAATTACGAAGAGAGAGTACATCAAGTTTTCCTGACATTTTACAAGTGCATAGATTTACATATAAACTAGTGATCAGCTCTCTTTAAGCTATATAGGGGTTTTAGTCATTTGTACACATGTATTTTTTTTCCGGTTTTCAACAGGTTTCTACTCCTCTTAGCACATAGTTTAGGTATCCTATCTTGGCTAATTTAAACTGTGTGGAGCAGATTCTCCGCTGGAGACACAGCATAGTGTTGCACTGATTTATGCAATCTTAAAATCTGGCCAAGTTCAGCTCTGAAAATAAATTCCAACTAACCTGACTGCATGGATACAAGTGTAAGTGAGTACAGACTGTAGCTATGATTCTGTTTTCATTCATGGTAGCATCAATTCAGAGATAAAGGAATGACTTCCATGTTGGCTTGAATGTAAGCCAGCAGGAGGAAAAACAATTCATTTTTTGGACCTAATCTTACATCTGCTTGATTCTGTGTTAGTGAAACTGCACTGACATAAAGCCGTGATCACTCCCTATTTATACACAGAAACAAAAATGACTTCACATTTTATTTGACTGTTCCATTTTCCAGAACTTGCCACGGCAGATGTCACATTTCTCAAAACTTCATTATTCTTGATACTGTCAATTTAACTGAAAAATAAACCACCCCTTTTTCAATAAGCATAACATAATTTTTCAAGAAAATTCCCATATGGAAAATTTGGATATGGGAGATTGCAACAAGCAAACCCGAGCCTTTTACTAGGAAAGTTTTTCAGGAAAGAAGAAAGATCCTCCTTTCCTGTAAATTTAAAGCAGGTCTCTCTACTTTCTGATTTTCAACTATTTTCATTTAAAGAGATCCTGAAAAACACTGTCACCCTCACTGAAGAGACCAATCTTCCCTCCCCTGCAACATAAACATTTTTTTGAAAGGATTCCACAATTCCACATTAAGGTAAGGTGCACTGGAAATCCAAACCTTCCCTGGAAGCCCAAAGAAGCTAGAAAGTCGCAGTGATGGTGCAACACCCCTCTATGCTATTAGACCACCATTCAAACACAGTTTTCAGTGTTGATTTCCAGAAGGTGAGAAGCAGAGACAACAGACTCAAGTTGTGACAGGGGAGGTGTAGATTGGCTATCAGGAAAAATTTCATCATGGAAAGGGTTGTCTAGCACTGGAACAAGTTGTCCTGGGAAGCAGTGGAATCACCATCCCTGGAGGTATTTAAAACACGTGTAGATGTGGAACTTAGGGACATGGTTTAGTGGTGGACTCGGCAGTGCTGGGCTAATGGTTGGACACAACGATTTGAGAGGACTTTTCCAACCTAAACAATTCTGTGATTCTCTTCTGCCCAGATGGGTTAACAACATTAAACAGCTGTTTGCCTAGATATTTACTTATCAGAAAGTTGACACCTACTCCAGATTATTTAGCAAAGAACTACCAGCAGCTGTCAGAGGTAATGGTATGTTTAGTGTTTACTTTGAAACCAGATGCAATCATTGACCTTGAGGTGAAAGGCTCAGTGACTTCTTCCTAAGTCTTCTGAGCCCTTTCAGTTGCACAGTTAAGGTAAGAAGTATCTTAGTGAGTTTCTTTGCAGAAACTGTCCCAGAGATTTAATGGCTAATGCCTTCTCTGACCGTTTTTACTACTCTAACCTTTCTCCTCTTATGGGTTTAGGGAGCCTGCCCTTCTGAGTGCTATAAATTAGTATAAAAATCTCCTTTCTGCACGTACGTTCAGGCACTTATTTTTAGTTTGTGAGTTCTTGTGTTGCTTAGCAGAGACATGATTCCATACCTGTTTAAACAATGGATTGAAGAGTTCCTTCTGTTTTCCTTCCCCCAAAAGCATGCGTGGAATGCAGGCGGTTGTAGCCCAGCCAAGCACATCAAACCATCCCCAAAGTCATGTCCTCTGGTGAGGTCAGAGGTGCATAGACCTTTTTTGCCTTTTAGGTCTTTGGTAATGACCTAGTGTAATATGGTAATGTTCATCTTTCTGCCAAAGATAGCTATTTATCTTATGTGTTTGGTGCCTGTTTTTATCTGTTTAATATTTGCCCCACGTGCAGAACAGCGCAAGGACAATTTGGCAAATAATCCGCCACAAAATCAACCCTCCATTTTTGGATTAAATGCCCACAGTATGGGGGAATGGTTTGCCCACAGTGTTCCCTGGGAATGGTCCAAATAGTGCCAGCCATGTGTTAGAAGTAAGCTTTTCTACCTCAAGGGCAGTAATTTGGACTAGGACAAAGGGCAGACCATGATGGTTAATGGAAATGGATGGTTTGGCAACTGGGGTGCCTCCTGTCACTCTGAGAAGGAGTGCATTTTGCTGCCTCTATTTTGTTTGGCCTTTTAATTTATCTGTCTGTAAAGTGGTTTTGGTACTCATACTTACTTGACCATAAGGAGTGGTGTTTAGACCTAATGAATATGGGCTTTTTGAACTCCCTGGATGAAAGAAACTATGTAAGTGCAAATTATCCTCTTGTCTATCCTCTCTGAAGTCTAACCTACTTTGATGTGATTGTGATCTATGTCACTTGTAGTGTGTATTATAGGAGGGGTTCTCACAGCAATGAATGTAAGTAAAGCTTTGAATAACACAAAATAACTCATGAATGTCTAAGTTCAAACACAGGATGGAAATTATTATTTTAGGCATAGTTCCAGGCTTTGGTTAAAGTATCTTTAATTTTTAAATTACTTGCTCTCCATTTACAGCTTTCATATCATCCTTGACTCATTAGAGACCAGACCCTCACGCTGGAATAGATCATCAGTACTTTGCTGACACCAATAGAACCTTTGTGATTTGTACTTTACTGAGCACCTAGGCCAGTGAGGGGTATTTAGAAAACACAGCCCGGGGCTGCACTCCATTGAGTTGGTCAGGAAAAGTGGTGTGAACAAAAGCTGCCAAATACAAAAGCAGAAATGCTTAAATTTTATACCCTTGCACTTATAGGGTAACTGTAGAGGTTAAGTAAGCCATCTCTCGATTTGTAATGCCATTCACTTTTGACCTTTGCAGTAGGAACTGTTTGAGGAACTGTTAGCAATTCCCTATAAATATATTAATATAAATATTATCAATCTAAATATTTGAGAAATAATTCCTATAATTTTTCCTCTGCAGCTGACCCAGTTTGAGTCAGTCATGCAAGCAGGTGAGCAGGTTTGCTCACATATGGCTGTCTTGATTCCCTTGCTACACTCTGTATGTTCAGTTAGTGCTGGAACACCACATTGCTACGGGCTCCTCTCAGCAGGGATAATATTGATTTCTGTTGAAGGCATTCTACTAGGAGAAAACAAAACAAAAACTTCCATTTTTCTAGTCCTACAGTGGAAAGTTAATGGGGAACAGAGTTTGCAGCAGGGGAAAAGGAAGGAAAAAAGAGGGAAGAAATGAGGAGGAACCTAAAAAATTCAGAAAATTTACAGGATGCACAGAGAGAAGGATGGATATCAGAAAGATAGTTTTTCGGTCTTATCTCTCCTAGAAGTTCATTGTCTTGGAAGAACTGAGGTCCCAGCAAACTACTACTATAGATCTTTCACAGACAATGTGCAAGACTTTTTTTGTTGTTTAAAATCTCCAAAACCTTGATTCAAACTCCCCAAATTCCTTCATGAGTACATAGTATTCCCACTGACAATATACTGCATGCACCTTCCTACACGGCGGATACTACATATGGGAATGCAGGAAGTGAGAGGAGGAGAATAGCAGCTGGAACCAAAAGACCAAACCCTATTCAGCAGCTGAGCTGGGTGTTCCTTCTCACTCCTGTTTTCCAAGCAGTAGCTGAATCACTAAAATCATTCTGCCCAATGCTCTGTCTTGTAATTATTTTTCAAAACAGGTTCTCAAAAATTCTTCCCTTGATGGAAATCACGGGAAGGCAAAATATATCTACAGATTCATGCATTTGTGCTATTTGCTGCTTTTCATCTCCAACTAACCTCTTTCCACCTTCATTTTAGACAAGAGGGACTTGCACTTCATCCCTGTAAAGTCAAAGGCAAAACCATAACTGGTTTCAGTGGAACAAATGCTTTCATTTGTAACAGAATACTGATGATACTTACTATTTTATTAAACTGTTGCATTTCTTCTGCCTTATGAAGCATTCCCTCCCTACCTTTTTTGTTGCACTGAATGACTAATTTAATCTGTTTAATATATAATTAAACACATTCTGAAACACGTAAATTCTTTCCCTCAATATTCCTACATTTGAGACCGATCTTTTTCACTGCCAAAACATTTTTATGCCATTGAATTTTTTTTGCATTATCATTACATTTAGCCTTACTTTGTACAAAAGGCACAGCGGTGTCTCCTTCCAAAACCTGATTTTTAGGAAAAAAAGACTCAGCCAATGATAAAAACATATTTTTTTTTTTTTAATAGTTCATGAGGAGATGAGGGATAATTTTCCAGCATGCTCTCAATTCTGTTTACCATAAGAGGCATTTCGAGTGTTCAGCCCTTTGGTTTCAATGTGTTCTCTAAGGATTGCACCTTGGTGCAGACCCTGAAATACCGATTTTCTGAAATAAATAAGTGAAAAAATTCCTTTGTTTGGAAGTAGTTTCGATGACAGTAAAGGAGTCTGAAGCCCAGACAACACTCTTTCCACATTGATACTCATTCTCAGGATTTGTAAGCAGAGGCTGGTTGAGTCACAACAAGTAAGAGACACGAGACTTTTCTGCAAGAAGCATAATTTAGTGAGTGGGGTTTTTTTTCATATACTCCTCTATTCCTGGCCACTTTTAGGGACAGGATTCATCTAGGCTATCAAAATATTTAGTCTAATTTGTATATTCTTAAGAGCCATCCCACCACAAGCAGCGATACAAAGAGCCTTGAACAGTGCCCGTTCTGCAGGGAACTGGGAGCATTTGGTGCTTCTGAAAACCAGATCACTTGTTCTGATACCTAGAGAGACCAAAGAGGGAGTTCAAGTCTGAACATGTAAGACCTTGCCTGTGACTCATTGTTTCATCAGCTTCTGCAATGCCACTGCATCTGGGGATGCGGTTAAAGCCCAGTAGTGTTGTTTTGTTTTTTTTTTTTTAAATAAAGGTAACTACTTGATAGGCCTAAACCCCTTCTAGATAAAGTGGTATCACTTGCTTCATCAGACAGTGTGCTCTGCATGAGCATATTTTGCATCTCTGCTAGCTGGCTATTAATTTTGCTAACCATTTTGTTTAATATTAGGGCAAAAAGGCACTCCTCCTGATATGCCATTTAGGTTAAATGCATTCTCCTTCTGTTCAACTTGTCCGATACTGTAATGTTAAGCCAAGAACTTATCTAAGTAAAAAGATTAAACATATCTCTGAGGAATGCACAAGATCATTACGGTTGAATCATGAGGTTAAAGTGTTGCACTGAGGTTGCAAAATATCAGATAAAGAAGAGATTGAAAGGATAAATCCTGACTCATTTAGCATAGTTGCCCTATTCCACCTGCTAATGAAATTGGTATGCAAAGTGCATCAAAAAAGGGCTCTGTGTGTTAGATGTTTCAGTACAAGTTACATTGCATTCTGCTATGGAAAGTGATGGCTTATTGTAATCATTCTTTAGGCTTGTTTTTCACTTGGGATCAGAGGAATGTAATTCAAACATAAAGAGAGTTGCCAATAATTCATTCTCAAAGAGCCCTATAAAGATATGTGGCCAATACTGTGGCCTCTTTCAGGAAAAATAATGGTCAGACATTTTGCATGAAATTATCATTTCATTAATGTACCGATCGTTCCAAATGCTTTCAGACTTAAGTATGAATTAAACAGTATCATATTCATCTTAGAGCTGTAGATACAAGCCTCATCACCTGCCATACCATTACATTTTATTCACCTCTGGAAACAGACTCGTGCTTATAACATTTGAGCATGAGGAGGCCAGTAGAGAGAAGCACTTCATCACTAAGCAGTATAGTGGAGCAGGTCTAGGGTGGGCGAGCACTAACCCTCTTCACTGGTATTTCAAAAGCAGGCAGACCAATTTTAAAACAATTAAGAAGACATTGTGAGGAGAGACTGCATCAAAGAGTAATTATGCTACACTGTTACTGGATAATATCAGGGAAACAGGGATGTTTTCCAGACTTTCCCAACAAGTCTGAATGCACAAGGTAAATGTAATGTCCCTTTAAGGCAATGCAGTCTACATGTGAGGAATATAGCCTGACATTACCTTAAAATTTAGGATGGTGTTTTTTTTAGTCAATCACAAATGAGGGTTTTCTGCCACATTTTGCATTATGCAAGTCATATATGATAATACTTATGTCTTAAACCGCCAGAGGCATCTAAAGGTAAGGTTTTAAACAGATGTCAGGCTGAAGGTGTATTGAAAAATGGTCACCAAAATAATATAATTTAGACTTTAAGTATGTGCCTTAAGTGCTATCCAAATGAAATTCTCATGACCTCATGGCTTTGACCTTTGAATCTCTTAGAAGGGGATGAAGATTTCAGTGAACTGTTGATAGCTATGTTAGAATTGTCTGTAGGCTCCTGTGCAAAATGTATTTTGTATGAAGGCTAAGCTTCTGATTTCATTGTGCAGCTCTGCTGAATCTGTGGTTTCCAAGCATATCTGCCATGACAGGTTCTAACCACAGCCAAGGCGGGTAGGAGCCTAAATTATACACCCACTTCTGCCACAGGTTAGTCCTTATAGTGCTAAACACTGAAAATCAAGTAGTTCCCTAGACAGGAAGACTAATGAGCCTCATTTCCTGTAAATTTATGGCTCATGGCTAATTGGATTTGGCTGCTGGGAAGATGAAAGAGCCACCTGAAGTTTTCCTTGCAGCTGTAGCTTCTCTACAACCTTTTCCTTGAGTGGATGGATTTTTGGATGTCTAGTAAGGATTGAATGCTTTCTGCTTCCTCTTTCTCGCTTGTCAAAGGCACGTTTTTTTCCTATGCTCAGACAACTACTTTCACATAACTAATTGTAGAAATTAGGTTCCTGTATTCTACCCACATAAAATTTGATTAGAATTGGACTATAGGTCAGAACATTCTAAGGCACAGTTGATCCAAGAACAGAAGTCTCGCTTCTATAAAAAAGATAATCAGCTTCGGAGGGCAATCTAGGTCTACAGAGTAAACTCATTGGCCCCACTCCAGAACCAAGGAGCCACAAGCCCAGAAAAAATGCAAGTGAAAATCAGGCAAGTAGCACTAGAATCACAACGTCTAAGAATCAGGACACAAATTTGCAGCATGCAGCAGAACTGAAGAGCTTGGGGTAGAGATTTCTGCCTGAAAATTTGACAGTTTCTGAGCATTAGCAACCAGCAGTCTTCACTTGGGCTCAAGTTCTGTCTTGCTGTTCTGTTTATTTCTTTGGGAATATTTTCATTAAATAGCCATTACTTCCTGGAAACTAGAAGAGTGGCAAGAGGCCATTGCCTTCACCTCCTACCAATCAGGAACCATGAGACAGCTGCTGCTGTGGCTTTTTAGAGAGGGTACACAGAAGGCAATGAGGGTAAAGATCTTCCTTTCTCTTCTCCTTTTCTAGCTCTCTGAAACTTACACTTCTCAACTTGACTCCTGAGCCACTTCCTCCTCTCTGCTCCCTCTCTTAGTGAAATAATTACCTTTCCCATGTCTTAGCTTCCTCTTCTGCTCAATAAAGTCAGTGTTAGCCTAACCCAAACAACACCTGCAGCTATCCTGATGGGTACTAGAAATCAGCAGAGCGTGTTTTTAGCTGTATTTTATAGGTGAGAAAATTAAGATGAAGAGAATTAATGTGACTTGGTCTAAAAGAAAACATGGTTCCATGACTTCACGTGAGCCTTACACGACAGCACACACCAAAATATAAGGGTTTGTGCAACTCACTTATAGAAAGGAAACATTGACTTCTGTTGGCAGGGCTGTTGCTTGCTTAAGAGGTTTCTCTTGACTCCGACCCAACCTCCGTATTCAAAGTGCTTTAGCAACCCCTATTCACTATGATCTGGAAAGTCCTGCACAGCTTACAGCTAGCTGGCAGAATGCTTTGTGAGGGAGTCTTGAGCTTTGAGATTGCTGAAAAATCTACTAAGGGATTTCTTATCTCTTGATGGATGAGGAAAAGGCAGGAGAGAGAGAGAGAAAAGGAACAGGAAGAACATGACATCCTTCAAAAAGCATCTTTGACTGGAGATTTCAGAGTGCAGGAAGAAAGAAAAGGTTTGGTTATTTCTCAAGAGTTTTTCCCCCAGAAAATTAGAAGTGAATCAAACAAGTACTTTCAGCCGTTTTTACAGACGAGAACTCCCAAACAAAAATATCCATGAAAAGGAACAACTGAATAAATGCAAGCAAAAAATTCTTAAACCAGCAAAACTCCTGAAATGTCAGTTTAATATGCTCCACATGTGAAATATATATATGCATTTAAAACCAGATGAAATTTCACAGTGGTTGTCTTATGTAACCACAAGGTTGCATTAACAAGTCTGAAGGTGACAAAAGGATGAATGAATGTGGTAGGCTCTTTATGCGTGAAAGAAACAAGGCCAACAAAGACCTAAGAAAAAAAACAACTTCAGTTTATTTTGCTTTTCAGGCACCCAAGGCTGTGGACTATCTGATTGTATATTTTTTGCAGTGCTGGGTTTGCATTAAATTCTGAAAATTAAACAGGGATTTGCCTCTTTCCACGTCATAGCCATAATTCAAGAGGTAGAGAAAGAATGTTTTACCAGAGAAAATGAAAATATTATTTTATTAGCAGTATAGCTACAAGGCAACATGGGAAACAAAGCAATTAAAGTAAGAACTATGGATGGTTCAGTAGAAAATAAAACACATCTAGCATGATAATAGTCACAGCAGCTTAATGTGGGCCCATCTAGTGGTTTAATGGCTTAAATATGTCTGTGTATAAACATACACAAACTGTATGAGATACAAGTGTACAGACACACTGATTTAGAGAGGTCTGTACGGGCTTCTTTGGTCTTGCTGTCATTGTTATCATTGGGCCTTTAGAGAGAATCCTGTCCAAGATGCTTTCCTGTGTCTGCTCCTCACAACAATACGAAACAGAGCTGACCTTAGCCAAAGTCAAAGTGTTTGTGATAATGTTTTTCATGGCAATCACAGTTACTAAGTGTTTGGCAAACAGGTCTAAAGGATCCATGGTGCCTCTTCCTGAGGGCAGCCTCCTCTCCACCGCAGCCAGCCAGATCACGTAACCCATTCACGACACTTACTGAGATCTCATATACATGCATGCAGGCCTCAACTTACAGTACTCTATTTCCTACACTGGACAGAAACCTGATTCTAAGCCTAAACCATGATCCACAGCCAAATGATGCCACCTTGTCCTCTATCTACATTGTCTTTTTCCTTTGGTGGCTTGCACTTTGCTTCATGATGATAAAGAGCAACCGGATCCTTAGACTTTATTCTTTTCATCTCTGTAAGACAGCTCTTCAGTCTTTCAGTGATCTAAATACTTTTCTATTTCTGTTTTATGTGCCCAGCTTCTGTTCATCTTCTTGAATAAGAAACTTACTCCGTAAGAGGCATCGCTCTGTCAGTGCCTTGCGCCCTGAAAAAAGGCTCCGAAACATTCCTTGATTTCACTGTAAACATCCTCCCAACACACCTCTGCAGCACAGCTGCCTTCCTTGTGTTTGAAAAGCACTAGTCATCATCTTCACCTGTCAATTAATTACTGCACACAGACTTTCCCTAAATTCCAGGTGCCAGTACCAGGATGGCAACAAGTACATGTCTACAACCCAAACACCCTTAATATCACTCACTACGAAATGTTCTCTCAGACCATTGTGCTCTGATACAGTGAAAAATAGGGATCATTAATCTGTACTATCCAGACCTATGATATGAAATATTCAATCCATAATACCCATGCGTTTTTAAAGGGAGTACTGTTAGGCTGCTTTGGATACCAAATTGCTCTCCAATTAGCATTTTCTCTTCTATTTTTTTCACATCAGGGACCAGCAGGAAACCAATGAATGGCAGCTAAGCAATGAGAGGAATAAAAGCACTTGAAAGCAAAAATCATCAAGTCAATAATAATGCTGTTCTTATTATTGAGGGAAAACATAAGTGTTGCATAAATGAGCCTTATGCCTTTGTATGCCAGTCCACGAATATGTAGTTCTGAAGACAGAAATCAATATTAAGTAATTCACTGCAACAGATATAATTAGAGAACAATTCCTGAAATACTTCCTCCTGACCTCCTTGACAAAAATTTCCTCTTCTTCCTTATATATATGATTCTTGTCACACCAAAGAATTTTCAGTGGAGCAAATACAAATCCTTAGAATTACAACAATGAAATATGCAAAAGAGAGAAGAAAGGAAAGTTCCTTTGCAATGTTGATCATACTAATTGCTTTTGTAGCTAAAAGCTTGGTTGAGAATAATTCAATGTATAATTATCAAGTTAGGAATTGATGAGCATCCTGTAAGAGCCTGGAAAAAGAAGGAGGTAGAAATCGAAGGATCCTCAAGACATAACCTAATACACAAGAATATTGTAAATTTAAATATGAAAATGGATCAGCTTCTTTTTCATTCAAAATGGGGAAATGTCTCCTGAATATATCTTTAAAAGAGAAATAAAACCAACCATCACCAGCAGAACACTAGCATTCCCTAATGAACACTGGATGTTAAGGAGAAAAATAATACCTAATGTATGCTAAAGGTCTAAGACATATATATACCTTGCTCTAAAGTCCACTGAAGCTGTTATGGGGATGCTCTGTATCAACTTGGAAAGACTTTGGATTAGATCCAGTTTGTACTGAAGCAAAGGCAGACTCACAGAAAATATCAAGAGTTCAAGTGTCTGTATCTTTCCAATAATGTTAGCTAAGAAGAGGATTCAAATGCTAGAGATGCAGGAAATTCCATCCTGCAGTCATCCTTTTTCAAAAGGCACTGAAGATCTTTACCCCTTTTTCTGGCAAGACTGAAAATATGTGATATTTTCAACCCACAACAAAATGATCAGCATCCTCACTGGCCTAAGGCATGATTGAAGTTCTGGGGAAGTACTTGTTCTTTCTTTCCCTGCTACAATTCATCAGGTGGGTAATTCTCACTACAAGTCAGAGCCACAGGATGTCCTCTCAACACAGGTAGGAAGGATGAAAGCTTCACAACACGTAGGAAGGTTAGTGGCCTCCTCATTTATTTTGGGCTGTGCGGTGGATTGCCACTGAGCCCCTGTTACCTCAAAATTGCCCACCAGCCTTCAGGTTTTATGTTGCTTTTCCCCCCTCATTCCTCCATTTTAAATAAATAGTCTCCATAGCGACTGTTTTGCGTCCTGCTGCATCTGAAGGACAGGGACAAAAGGGATGCAGTTTATCTCAAGGGATGTTTTAATTTCCAAAAGTCACTTTTAAACAGCACATGTACAATAACATATGTATATACGTTGTATATACTAAAATTTCTGGGATTCACACAGATTCATGTGACCTCCCACAAAATGCCTTATCTGAGATTCCTGACAGGACCTGGCCCAGCAAGGTCGGTGCACTGTGCTCCCACACTCTGTAAAGCTGGACCCCAGAGTTTGGTCCCAAAATAATCTGAGTGAATAGTCGTGTTTGCCCTTCAAACTGCACTCTGCCCAGGAACATGATGGAAACAAGCACGAGCTGTTAGGCCAAGCTGTCTCAGAGGTAAAGCATTATTTCTTGTCCACGTGGCAGCATTGCACCGAAGTGTTTACCATTCATTTCCCACAATGAGAAACAAAGATAATTAACAATGACTTTGAAATTAATATGCAGTAACAAAAAGTCAGTTATTTAAAGTAAGTAATTCAAATGTTTTTTCTTTCTAGTTTATAACGAAAAAATATTCAGACTCAAGATTTCTCCTTTAGAAAAGCACTGTTCCCCAAAAGCTGCCATTTTGCCTTCACCTTGGCAATGTTTACCTTTTAGCTGCAGCTCTGAAAAATTAGCCAGTACATGCTTTTGCATTTTGGGCTAATTTAAATGAAAGCGATAGTAGATTGGATTATACCTCCTTAAAATACTATTGTAAGAGACAGCCTGGGGAAGCACTCCCCAGCTGCTTTAGAACAATGCACAATTCTGTTTAACTTCCCAAGCAGCGAAGAATGCTGGTTTATCATAACTGCTTGGAAGGTTGCCATGCCACAACCTAACTCTTTTCTTTATTATTGTAATTTCTTACTTCTTAAACTCAGAGGATGGATACCCAGTGGACTGGGGAGAATATTTTGTGTGATTCTGACACCTTTGAGAAAACCAAGCTATGCTGTTTGCTTATCACTCATCGAACATGGAAACACTCAGGCAATGCATACACACTCTAATAATTGTGCAGTGCCTTTGGATGTAAGCATCTGTGATATATAGCTATATAATGGGTGCTGAGAAGGTGCTTTGAGCAGAGAAATATGGTGTGTGCAGCTAAAACACCATGTTTTGTGGGTCTGCAAGAGTATATGCTCTCCAGAAACACACATACCATTTCGTTCAGTTTAACATTCATAATCGCATACCTTAGAAGTAGTTCCACCCAAAAATTACATGCAGAGTTTATCTGTAGGGGTAACTGAAAAAGAGTATAAAATTCAGGATGAATGGGCATGGGTCAATTTTTACAATAAGGCAGATTTCTCGTGACTGAAATGTTTATTTGAATATCAAAGATAAAAGAGCAGTTGCTTTAGATGAATGAAACTAGTGATAAACTAACTTGTAATCTTAATTTCATGAAAATGCAGGCTATGTTTCATAATAGTCATATAAGTTTGCTTTCATTCTGTTGAGCAACACTGCAAGTATTTAGTTCCTGAGGGAGGAAAACACCCTAATTTCTTTGGAGATACAGTATTATAGGGAATATTCTGTGATCTCAGCAATGCCAAGGCTGATTTCCACAGCCAGGCAGAAAAGCAATGCCACAGAGGCTGGCCAGCACCACACTTGACCCACAGGCTAAGGTGGTTTTATTTCTTCATAAGCAGGAAGGAATAAGTTGACTAGAAACCTGTGGGAGCAGGGAAATGTGCTTAATAAACTCCTTGCCTGACTAGGAAACTGTGGGCATTCAGACCCTCTCAGGACTAGGTCTACTGTATTTTCAAGAACACAATGGAAATTCCCGGCTATGTTCAATAAGCTTTTGGATATTTCGTCCTCTAGATGACAGAGATCTTCATGCTAAGAAAAACAATATTGAAATGGATGAAAAGATTTCTCCTTTTGGTGGAACATCTGCATTTAAAGAATTAATTTTTTTTTTTTGCAGGGGACGGATTCACTCTAGTATTTGAATACCAGAAGGGTTTGGACTTCTGGGGGTTTGTTTGTTGTTTTTCAGCTTTTCAAGAATATCAACGATGACACACTATAATACTGCAGATTTTGAGAAAAAAGCCCCAAATGAATTAGGTTCTTTCTCTTTTCTTTTTTCTCTTAGATACCCATTTATCCCCGTGAGTAACTAAGTCTACAGGAGAAGTCAGCTCAGGCATTTCTATCAATTTCAACTAAAAGAATAAAAAATAAAAGAAAGAAAAAGGAAAAAAAGAACCCAAAGATGATGAGCACCATTGTCGCTCATGAAAAATCTTTTACCTTTAACAAAAGCCACAAAATCCTGTGATCTCCACTAGTCTTTACTCGGTCAAAATTCCTATTAAAACCAATAGGAATTTTGCCTGATGAAAGAGAGAAAGCTTTTTGCCCAGAACCACGGTATTTTACAGAAATATTTCAAAATCTGCAGTTGTAATAGGGTCATCTAGAAACACTTCTGGAATAGTTACACAGTTTTCCATAATAGCATTGCAGCCAATATTTGTACAAAAGTAGACACGAATCAAGCTAAAATTACCCTCAAGTTGACTTTAAAATTCTGAAATCAATATTTAGTTTAGGAATTAATTAAGCTAAATTACTTTAATTAATTAATTAAACTTAATGGATTTAGCTTAAACTTTAGAAGAACCGTGAGAAGGGGATCTTTGGCAGGCAGAACTTGTCTTACCTTCTGTGTTTTTAGATTACTACGTAACTTGTCACGCCTGGATCTCTCCAGGCTGCCTATACTGCAACTGGGAAATACCTAATAGTTACAGTAAGGATTCAAGGCCAAGTGTTTTCTTTTTTCTCTCCTCAGTGATTCTTTACACAACCTCCATCAAACTCCTTAATCTCAGCCTATGTATTTATTTAAATAGCAAAAGTTACACCACAAAAAATAACCCAACCTCACAAAAGGTGCCGTAAAATTTGATTATTATTTAAACATGCTCAGTGATCCTTAGGTGACAGGGTCTAAGTATGGTGTGACTGTCACACCTTGGATTGATGCACGACCACGAAAACAAAACTCCCTATACTGTACAGCTGATAAATGAGTCAGAGGAAAATGGACACCTGTAGCTCAGATGCCCGTCAGTCTCCGCAGCTGGGCTACAAAGGCCTCTGTATGCGTGTGCACACATTCCAACACCAGGCTATAGACTGTTACTCTAACTATTCCCAAGTATTTCCACTTCACTGAGCAGGTTCCAAGCAATCAGATGGATTAATGACATGTTGCTTCATAACAACAAGTCGAGTGCTCCTCCTTATGAAAAGATAAAGTAAAATAAACCACTCCACTAACAAGATTCATTAAGAAGGAAAGCAGCCTGATTCAACTGAGATGCAGGGTAGCGCACCTGCTGCACAGCCTGCCTGCAGCTCCAGCTGTGGGAGGGGAGGAGGGGGGAAGCGCTGGATGTTATCCAGCACTGCCTGCCCCCACACAGTGTGCTATCCTTTGGAGAACATCCTAGGATGCACAACAAATCCCTGCAAAAGACTGTATGCTAACTTTTGTTACGTAAATCGCAGAAGGTCTTGCTGTCAAGGAAACACGAAGTTAACTAATGCGTTTTTCAGGCCTTCTGATGTTGCTATTGCTCCCTTCCTCTCTCATTCCTCAACACGAGCTCCCAGAAAGAGCAAAAGCACAAACTGCATAAACACCAAGCTAATGATCTGAGCCCGTAAGTGATTAGAATTCTCAGGTCAAATTGGTGGACCCTGGAGATGCTCATCTCTTATCTCAAACTTTCAGCAGCTCATAGACTCAACCTCCAAAACACTGCAAGCCTCTCAGCCAATCTCTCGTGACATCGTATTTTAGTATCTGTAGAGCGTTACCACAGCATCTTTACACCTGTCAAACCCAACTATACCTTTGTCATGCTTATCACTAGTGACATAAAAAATATGGGAAATAACTTCAAAAAACTGGCAGACACAAACAAATGGCATAGGTATTTTTCTTTTTTTGTTTGTTTTTGGTAAAGCAACACATGCAAATTCACTACAGGGCTTACTATTTATGTTTCCCTTCTGTTCACCTTGTAATGTGGCTATTTGCACTGTTTCTGTCATAGGTTGCAAAAGAAGCAACTGAATGTCACTCTCCTACCGAAGCTGCAGAAGCTTTGATTTCTCTGAGCCTGGGTTTATGTCTTCTCTTTGTATTTTCCTGTCCTACTGGTTTCAGTTCTGAGCTGATGCGTCTCTAGATGTCATGGCATGCTTTGTAGTGCCAAATTTGGGAACAAACTACTCAATGACAGGTAACTAATGTGCATCCAACACAAGTATCAGTTACTTTTCCATACTCTGTTTCTTATAAAAGATTGCTCTGATGGTTCTTAGCAAGAATCAGGGCTGGGAGAGAAAAATATGTTGAGTGTTTAATTGAGAAAATGACAAACGAAGAAGTCCTAAAAATAAAATAAAAAGGATGGAAAGAGATCTTTCCAAGCCTTTGTGTCTGCTAAAGCTAACACCAGCTATTCTGGCTCAGAGCACTTTAGGATATAACAGATTTTGTTTCAGTGTGAGATGCTTGAAGTTTTCCTATAGAGCGCAGTCATTGCTGTTTCATGTGTTAGTGACAGAACCTGGGCTTCTTAATCACAAACTCAGTAATCTAAGTAGCATTCTACTAACCACGTACCGAGTAAGAGAAAAAATTTTATGAATACCCCGTGTATTAAGGGGCATATTAAGGGGCAGATCATCATCATCTATATATCTATATATATCTAGATCTTATTATATATAAGATATAGAGATCTTTTCATGGGGCAAGATAAAGAAATGATGGTTTCCCTCCCTACCAAAATGGCAAGGCCAGTGCAGGCTATGCTGCCCAACACAGGCAGGCGTGGCACTAGCAGTACTTGAGCTGGATGCTGCACTGAGCAGCCACGTCTTCAGACATTTGTGAAGAGGAAAGGCGTTTGGCATGTGTGAAGGGAGAAACTGTTCCAGCCCGGAGGGGCAGCGTGCAAAGCTGGATGAGGAGACAAAGAAAGCAGTCAGATAGGAAGTGAAGGCAAGCTAGTGTGCAAGGGAGGGGTGTAGAAAACTGCGGAAGAGAGGACAGAGCCAGCTGTAGCTGCAGCCCACTCTGTGTGACCGAACAGACTTCCGAGGAACAGCTGAGGAAAGGATCCATCTCACAAGCAACCTGCACACTGCTACAACCTGGGACCCGCACTGCTTCACTCGAAGTAGTACTTCTGCTTCAGCCCACGCATCTGCGTGTTATTGATGAAGATTTCTATTCTCTATTAAGTTCATAGCAGACCTCAGCCTTAAAAATACCCGGCCTGAACCATTGCCCTTTTGAGCCGAGCTGTCAGGAGGGGGCTGCAGTAATGCAAACCAGAGCTGACATGGAAGCGGCAGGGTACAATGGCCCCGTTATCCAGAGCACTCGCACTTGTCCGACACTGGGGGAAAACCCCCTGAACGACTTCAAGACCTTTTAAATGTCAAGCCTTCCCAGCTCTGGGCACTTGTGCCTTAAAGCTCCTAAAAGAGCAGCAGAATTTGGCCTGCAAAGAGTGAATGCAAGCTTTTTTACAGAGGAAAGCAAGCAGGAGCAAACAAAAAGACGAAAAATGTGCCTGAGAAAAGAGATTTTTGCATTAATTTGTGAGATTTGACCTGGTAATTTACTTAGGAATCATGAAATTGTTAAAAAACAGTTGATCTGAGGCTGCCTTGGGAGAGTGGGAGCAGATTGAAAGTAGTGGTGTTGAGGAGTATTTATTAACAAGTCTCTTTTAAATTGAAGGGCAAATAGCCAATGAAATCTGACTTGTGAATTTAATAAGGTTTTGTCAGCATATGGTACCACTCAGGGGACATGAAAAAGGCATTTTTGTTACATATGTACGTGTGACTGGCAAGGAAACTGCAATGAGAAGACTGAAGCAAAAATAGATGTTTCATGTAAATATATTTGAGCACAGGAAATGAAGCAACAAAGAATCTGTCCAAACATCCATTAGTGATAATACTAATTCTAGAGAATTTTGAGCTGCATGACTTGCAGTATGAATGCTCTGAACTCCCCGTAGAAATACGAATACGCAAACAAGCAAGCAAGAAAAGAAATGAATAGAACCCTTTTTTTTAATAAGTCACTTGTGCAAAATATTATTAATTTCAGGTCAAGATTTTAGAAAAAATAATCATTCACAATAAAGTGATTTATTATGGATGGGCTTGTCTGATGTCCATGTTCCAAGACTCCTGCAGACTTCACAGGGTGCCCACCCCCAAACTGTTGCATCTTTTTTGTTCTTCAATCAGAGTCCACTATTTTAAAAACCTAACTGAGAGTCACAAAAACCTCACGAACTGCAAATTGAGATGAAAAAAAAAAAAGATGTCCCATGTGAACTTGGAAATATTCCTAACATTCCCATTCTACCCTTGGAAATATTTCAGCAGGGTTTGGCTCTAGCCTGTGAACATGGGGATGGCATTAAGAAGAACAGAAATTTTCAGCAAATGAGTTCTTTTGCACTAATTTCCTAGGAGAGTGTTGTACTTCCAGAGTGCTAGAAGATCCTTGTGCTAGGTACTTCACCGTTGATCACAGAAGTTAATTCCTTAAAGATAAGAACTCTTTTATTTACTACCCACCTCATGCTGTGGGCACTTACAGTCATTTGGGAGTGTACAGGACTGTTTTAATTGCAGCACTCTGCCCAGGTGAGCTAGATATTGGCAAAAGCAGTGCAATGATGAGGCATTATTCGAATTCTTCCAATATATATTTTATTTCTGGATTAACAGTCCAAAAAGGTCACATGTAAAACCATGACACCTACAGGTAACACGATACACTATTTTATGCAGTCACATATGTCTTTACTCCTTCTATCAGTTGTGAACTCACACGGAACCAGATGGGATTCAGACTTCCCCAGATCTGTTGAATGAGGATACCTACGTCGCATGAGAGAAAAATCATAAAAATATTAATTTGAACATGGTGCCATTCCTTCATAGTCTGATACTTTTCAATCTTGAACTAAAGGTGGAAAGGTAAAGGGAAGGAAAGCTAGAAGCTGCGACTCTTCCATATCTGAAATAAGTTCTGCTGGCCTGATGGCTCTTTGGCTTCCAAAAGCAGCCATGCTGGTTGACCAAAAATTCAGCCCACATAAAATTACAGCACCAAAACAGAAGCCTCATGAATTACTGTTCATAAAATATGTCTATTATAATCATGTTTTAAAGTACTCAGATCATTCTTAAAGTCTAAGAAGAGGAAAGAAAGGAAAATAAAAAAGGAAAAAAGAAAATAAAGACAAGGTTTTCTTCTGCAGAATATCTTTAAGTATTCCTGCACCCAACAGAGACTATTCCAGAATTCTCTTTAGCATTTTTAGAGGTTCCAAGTAATTCTTACAAGTTCATTTGCACTGCCTTATTTATATTTCATTATTTTTTCTCTTTAATAAAATTTTGAAGTAGTTTCAGAATCTGATGTGACTGCTGGTAGCCTTTGCCTCATGGTCTCTTCTCTTTGTTCTTACATTTGATCTCCTCTTTTACCAAAGGTGCTACATTTGATGACCAAATATCTGAGTAAGGTAAGTATCCATTATTTTACAGCTTTGAGGGCTGGCATTCACTTAAAAAAACTCCAGGGTGAAAGACAGAAAGGTAATCTTTTCTTTGCAGTGCTCCCAGCAAATAAGCATCAATCTGGTTTGAAGATCTCATTATTTAAGTCAAGATCTACTTTTAGTTCTAGGCACATCCATGCGAAATGTTCTCAGCAATATCTTATATAAGATTCTTGTTGATATCCACTAAGAGGCCATGAGTCTCCTAAAAATGTATTCATTATTCACTAATATTCAGTGAGATTCATCACCTGTCTGCTGCATTGCCTGCACGCTGTTCCTCGTAAGGAGCCAAGCTTTGAATTTCCAATTGCTTTTACTAAACACAGGTCACAGCATTAATCTCAGTTTCTTGACTGGCCAAGTGCAGCCTGTAAAAGAATCAGTTTGAGCAAACCCTAATCGCTGAGTGAGAAAAATCAAACAAAACCTTCCAATGATGGCTTTGCAATACCCACTTGATATTCACTGTTGTGAAGAGTATTCCTGCTTTGGAAGATAGCACTCCACACACACAAAGAGGCACCAATACAGTAAAAAAGAATTTGCTTAAAAATCACGGTGAACACTAACAGAATGTTGGTTTTGTGTATAATGACCCAGCTGGCGCTATTGCCATGGCTGCAAATTCTGCCTGCCTGCTGGGCTGCAGAATGATGTTGTATCGGTGGGATACCAAGAGCCTGATATTGCTGCTAATCGGTGTGGCTGGGAGCAGGATGGATATAGCAGAATGTGGCTTCCCCCCTCAGCTGGGCCCCCACTGCTCCCACAGCAGAGCTGGAAACACGGCGGGAGGAGGATAGGCATCTTTCTTTGGGAAGGCATGTGGGCTGTGAGGGTTGGGGTCTGCTCAAATCCTGCCTGACAGCCCTTCCTGTTCGCTGGGGTTCCATATCCAAAAAAGCTGTGGGAGCAGCTGGAGCAGCTGTTGGAGGGGGAAGCTGAGTGCCCAGGGCCTCACGGTCCACTGCACCACTCCTCACAGGGCTCATTCTTCAAGAGTATCAGTAGCTGGTGTATATTTTTACAGGTGTGCAACTGCAACTCCAATGCAACACATGCTGTACTGTGAAATTCATCTGTGGCTAAGAACTGCAGGACAAAAAACTGCAACTTCTTCATCTTCTCTTTTTTCATCTTTTCTCACGGCACTTTCCTTTTACTGAAACTGCAGGCTTTTGCTAGGGTGTGGCAGAAGCTCATTTGCTAAACCAGCAACCTTAAGTTTAAAACAAATCTTAAAATAAGTCCAAAACATTTATAAACTTAAAGAGAATGGGGAAAGGAGAAGCCTGAGGAGAGTGAACAAAAATGCCTGGTTTGATAGCCATGATAAAAACATCCCATAAATAATTGTAACGCAGGCAGTTGTCCTCCCAAGAAAGTCACATACTTACTGTTCTAAATAAAATAAAATATACATATTTTGTGTTCTTCTAAAGAACGTGCTTCTGCAACACTTATAACACTACACCAGAGCTACCCTTAGTATCAGGGGGCCAGGTCTCCACTGTTTTTGGCACTTCCTGGCTAGGAGGAAAAAAAAAAAAGATTAAAATGTTCTTAGAAAGTGACTTTAAAATTGTGCACATTGAATACCTGCTGACATAAAATTTTAAATTCCCACTGGCACATGTGTGAGCCCTAAGTGCTCGCTTGTCCATCCAATTAGTGGGAGGAGAAAAAAAAATGAAAGAAAGTATGCTACTTCAAGTTCTTCAATCGAACTTAACAACCCAGTTCAGTACTACAATATTTGTAATCAGTGAACACAATAAGTATTTTTTATTGAACACTTCTGAATAATGAATAAATTTAAGAAAATTGTAATCTGTTTTGCTGAGAAGAAAAGCAGGCTAAATTAATTGAATAAATTATTCATTCTAAATTATGGGCTCAAGTCTACTTCTGCATCTTTGTATATATCCATTAATTTTCTGGCATCTCTGCTGAGCTTGCTAACAAGGATACCAATTAGTAACAATGGCACTGGTGATTTTATTTTAGCTTTACTTGTCTCTGCATTTAGTGGTTTTGTCTGGTACCAAAAGTGGGTCTTACTAAAAGGACACAGATTTTTCCATCTCAAACAAAACAAGAAAATACTCCCGTCTAAAAAAATAGTAGCAAACGGACAGCTTGTCTGAGCTTTAAAGATTGATCCTTCAGTAAGAAGTCCAAATCCATTTCAGCAAGTGCCCAGACTTTGGTATAAGTATTGGGAATAAGCCTTCCAGTGTCCACAGTTGTTGCTTATCTCTAGTTAAGAAACAGAAAATAGATTACTGACCCCAGCAACAGAGAGACCTTAAACTTAAGGTATGTAAAATAAATCTTGTAGCAAATACTTGTAGCAAATACTTATGCTTGTGTAGTGATTTGGAAAAATACATGCTACACATCTGACTTGGCTAAAACAAGGTAAAGTCAGTCAAAGAAAAATCCATGTGGGGCTTCAAAACAGACTCACTGATATGGGGACTTGAGCTACTTCAGGGACAGCAAGTACAATACAAAGGATTCAGCCAAGCCCATAGGGGTTTTTTTAATTAAATTCAAGTAGCTCAGAAGTTTGAGGCAATGCTGAACTACAGAACTCTAGGGTGGAAAAATTTGATCTGGTTTTATATGCCCACAATATAGGTCTCTGTCAGAGACAGCTCGCTGTGGCTGTTTTTACAGCACAGCTTTTAGTGCAGCTCGTCCTAATTCAGGTGCCTGCACAGGTTGAGGCGAACTCCTGGCCAGCCCCTTTCTCTCCATGGATAGCACAGTGGAGCAGGGTGGTCACTAGCTCAGGTGAAGTCAGCCACAACGTAGATATCTGGCTCACCCAGCCACTTGTGCTCCAGGATGAATTTGTAGATGGATGAGGAACTGTTGTGCTAACACCTGTGAACAGATGCCAACCAATAACATGAACTGGCCATTCTGGGAAAACCGTGTCCATGGTATTCAGGAAAACAGTGATGAAGTGTACAAAGAATGAGCAAGATAGCTAAAGCCTCAACCCAAAATTTATTGAAAACAACCAAACTGAGACGTTCTCTTACACTAGGACTGTGGACAGATTTCTTACTATGTGATGCAAGGCTCTGAGATAACCAAAATCAACACAAACTGGAAGGATGGAACATTGCAGATATTACTTACTTGCATAATGACTCCATCTAAAAATTACAGATGACCCAGGCAATGCATGGATCATAAAAATATCTCTGCCATTGCTATTTTTCACAAACTCTCACTTCCCGACTTTATATCCCTTTGCAGTCAGCTGGAACAACATCTCTGGAAAACTCAGAATTTCTGAAGAACAATGAAGCTTTTTGTTAAGGGTTAAAGTAGCAACAAAGTAGCACTATAAAATAAGAACAAAACTTCCTCATAAATGAAACACTTGATTGTCAAAACAAAAACCTGTGCTGGGGATATGCTGTTATTTGGCTCCTATTACTTTAACTTTCCTCAAGGTTGTATAGGATGGTCTTGAAATCCCTCACTGACTCTCTCTTTAGAGAGAAAGGGGAACTTGAAGATGTGGTAGCAGTGCATATTCTGTTCACTCTCAGGTAGGAGTAAGCATGAAGGTTCACCTAAGTCTGAGGAATCACCAGGTGACACCGGTTTCAAGAGAAAACCCTAATGTCACACTGTTAAATAGGGCTGAGGACTTGGGTGTACGACCACCTGGGCTCAGTATCACCCAGGAGTTTTCTGTCAATCCATACTGTCTATCAAGCCACTTCTGGGATTAATTGCTATATGTTTCTGCTTAGCTCTGGGGAATCGCACTAGCAGAGAATTGTTTCAAGGGGAATGGCATGGAAAATGAGCTTGAAGTTCTTTTCTATCAAATGCTTTGCGTGGATGGATGCACTCATTAGAGGTGTTGACTAGGGGGTGGTGGTGTGCACAACAGAGCATCCCAAAGACCTACAGAGATAGAAGGAGACTGCTTTATTTTCTGTGCTGCATAACCTGTTATTTCCTGGATCATTATTCAGCTTGGTTTCTGTGGCTGTGTAAAAGTTAAAGAGAACCGGTACACCTCAGTAAAGGGTGAATGCCAGGTTGTCTTCGTTTCCTGCTTGCAGAGTCTCTTATTTCCTTGCTAAATGTCCCCAGTGACAGCAGATCTGACATTGTCACAGTTTACATCACATAGACAAGCTGTTACGAACCAAGAGAAAGCTGATTCTTTCCTACATTTGTGTTGATTTTCAGTATAATTAATCCCTGTGGTCTAAATGGCATGGGACTGGATTTCGTTCCTTCTTTTTAAATTTAGCACCTACCCTTGCTGAAAAATCATAGTCTTATTTTAGTTTCCTTTAATTTGGCAGTCCAATAAATAGTGAAGATGGTATTCTGCATACAGCATGGCTCATCACTCATCTCTATAAATCTTGTTCTAAAGAACAGTAAACATCACAGTTTTTACTATAGAAGTAATAAATAATACAAAACTAGAGGATTATCATTCTGCAGATTATCTAGAGCAAAACAAACAATTTCAAACTCACTTTATCCACTTGTAATTATTCTTTTAGGTTTTTAAATCTTACTCATCTCTTCACCCAGCTATTTCTCAGATACTAAACTTATTGGCAAATGAAGAAACTAATGAAGCAATATTTAAATATTTCACTAATTATAACTGCAAGAGAGGGAGAGAGCAGCTTATTAAATGACAATGAGATCTGTGAAAGACTTTAAAGACAATGAAGAGAGACAATGCTTACAAATCAATGAATAAGTGGAATCCTACCTTTACAAGATCTTCCCATTTTTGTAATCACAAAGCAACACAGTTCTTTTTCCCACTGAAATAGGAAATTTGCAGGACCCTAATTCTAACAGACTTAGTGAAAAAATGATTTTTTTTTTTAAATACAAAACATTAATTTAATAATAGAATCATAGAATCATTAAGTTTGGAAAAGACCTCCAAGATCATAGAGTCCAACCTTTGATCAAACACCACCATGTTAAAAAACCATGTCACTACATGCCACATCCACTCATTTCTTGAATACTTCCTGGGATGGGGACTCCACCACTTCCCTGGACAGCCTGTCCCAGTGCTTGACAACCCTTTCAGCGGAAAATTCTTCCTGATGTCCGAGCTGAACCTCCCCTGCACAGCTTGAACCTGTCTCTTTGATTATCCTAGAGGGTTCCTTCCGGGAATATTCAGGATATTCAATTGCTGGGGAGACTGCTCAGTGTTGGATCAGTTCAATGTCATGTTTGCTGCAGGTGGCCTGGGGAAAGTGAATAATATGGTCTGATCTGAGAGGTTAAAGGCACCCACCCATTGAGAACCTGAACTAAATGTGCCCTGTTATACCAAGGAAGCACATATCTGATGGAACTGATCTCTGTGGAACTGATCTCCACAGGAGACATTCAGCACCTTTGGGACAAGAAAAGCATTTCAATTCTCCTGCCTAAGTACGTGTTTGTGAGCTTAAAATGGGTTTCCGTAATCTGGCCAAGACATCTAAAAACACATGCAAGTTTTCTAGCATGGTCCATCCAGAATCAGCAGTTCTGGGCCTTTGAAAGTATCCAAAATTTCCACCTTGGCTGCTGACTTGTAATTGGTCAGCTTCATTTGTGACGTGTATGCAGAGATATTCCCCTTTCCCAACCTGCTGCATTTAAGGGCTCTTCCTTGAAAATAATTTGCTAGACTTTGTACCCATCCACCAAAGCACTGGAAAATAAGAAGCAGAGTTTGTAAAACATAACCTGATACTGCTGGAAACTGCACAGTGTGCTAGTCCTACCATCTCCTCCCCAGAGACCTCATTCAGCAAGACAGCTGCCCAGGTAGCTGCTGTGACTCCATTGCAAATATTTCTGCTCCGAATTCTACATGTACTGAAAACCTGAGTCATGGCAGGTTTCACTGCTGCTACCAGTGCCCACACTCACTGTGTGAATACCTACTAAAAGAAGGCAGCACATCAGATTCCTGCAGCCCACATCAACACGGAGGCAGAAGTTTCACTGCAGTCACCCAGAGGAGACAACTCCTGCTATGGGGAACACGCACACCCAGACACATTACCAGCACAGTGTACATGTGTCTGAAAATGACCCTCGCCAAGATATGCCTACACAAATGGTCTTTTGCACTGTTTCAGTCGATGGCAGAAAGAAAAGACTATTTGTTTCAGCAGAATTAAAAAAAAGATAAAAAGTTACCCTGACAATATAAACATGATGTTTAATTTTGTTTAGTTTATTTAGGGCTTGCTAGCCTATCTTAAAAATGAATTGTTTTCTAAGCAAAATCATCTGCATTCCCTTTCTTTTCTTGGCTTATAGTACTTTCTGATCTCAGTATGGATGTGTCTATTACTTTGATCAGGACAAAAAGAACTACCAGAAAATAACATCAATACCACCACTGATTTAGTTGTGACTGCTCCCATCAAAGTTTCAGGCAACAGGCATTAGCTGGGGGAAGTTCAGGAAGGATACATTGCCAAAACCACTGCTGGCAGTATCATGAGCTTAGTACTATTTTCTGAGCTATAACCCTACAGCTTTGATTCAACTGCTACTTTTTGTTTGTTGGTTTGTTTATTTGTTTGTTTGTTTGTTTTTCCAAACAGTTTGCAAAACTCTTTCTCTCTTTTGGAAAATACCCCAGGTAATCAGATGTATAGGCAACCTAGACCAAATACTAGATATGGTTGAGAAGAAGTACATACAGCAAAAACTTCAACAGCCACACTCACTGGTCTTATTCTTGTCTATCTCAAAATCATTCTACAAATGCTGAAAACAAGAAATCACAAAGAAATAATGGTAAAACAACAGGCCAAGAAAGACATTCTAGTTTTCGCAGCTAAAGCACACCAGTGGTTCTCCTGAGCAGATAGACCTGTTCCTAAACATTGTGTTGGAAACCATGACCACTTCCATTAATATATTCAGATCAATGAGAGACAAAAGAAAAGATTTTCCATTTGAGGAAAGACACAGCACTGATTATTAGAATTTGCCAGTTTCTGGTTTCTATGTTTTTAATTGACGACTTGCACTAGGGCATGAAGTAGATTTTGTGGATATTTCTGAAGTGTGTATGACAGCTTGCTATTCAAAAATTCTGAGTGTATGGGGGTATCTTTTCTTTTTAGAAAGACACATTAGAAAACTTCCTGAGGCCACAGAACGGGACATTTTTTTTCTACAACCATATTATGGGCTCTAAGTTCATTACCTGAATAACTGTTCTAGTTTCTGCCATTTATAAGCCTTGTTGTTCATTGCATTACTTCAGCACAAGTTGCCTTGACAAATGCAGAGTGGGAATTATTCTGAGAAAGTGTTAGCAGAACCATCCAAGTGTGGAAAATATATTAAATAAAAGCTTTATTGAAATAAATATAGAAGATGAAAGGCTACAATAGTGCCTACCTCACTGACAGGTTAATAGCTCAGTGTTTAAAGGCAGAAAAACAAGAGTGGGCTAGAACAGCTGATGGGTTGCAAGATGCCATGCTTGAACCTTTCTGTGCACTGAACTTGCATAACTCCTGTTTCCAGGCTGTACAAAATGATGCATTGCCTTCTGGAGAAAGTGATTACTTTTCACTTACAACACTGGCAGCCTAGGAGCTCAAGCCTCTTATCTTGGGCATATAATGTTTTGAGTCCTATACCCTGCCAGGCTTACAGGTCTTAGCCCTACCATCAAGCCACACCCTGAATTTGCTGTGCTTAATTTTGGTCCCCATCATTCCAGAAGCTTCCTACACCACTGCTTGTAAATGGGTCCATGCATTTGTCTCCACAGTATGGGCACTGGAGAAAAAATCTCTAGTTTTATGTGCAGCTTTTGTGCCAATTTGTATCTCGACCTCCCCCTAAGAAATATAGGGAAGGAGGCTGATCTGAACACCAACAAAGAACTGTTCTGAAAATAAGCCTGAGAGTATTTCCTGAGATGTGTAAGGTTTGCTGATGCTCTTACTCAATTCTGGCAAGAATTGACCTAAGTACAACCTATGCTGTAAAAGGAATATGTAATAACACTAATATTTTAGCTTATTTTTCTTCTTTTTTTTTTTGCTCTTTTTAGGAGAGACTGTTAATATTGCCATTCATAGCATTCAGAGGGCTCTGTAAGAGACTCAGGTTCAAACTCTTAAACTAGTGAGTTGTGGTATACAGGCAGGGCTCTAAAAAGAAATCTAAATACTCACCTCAAAACAGGCAGTACACCTGAAAGCAGTAAGGATGGAAGAATCGTGCAGAGTAAGAATTTGAACCTGAGTTCCTGACACTGCAGAACCCAACTTCAATTGAATATTTTCTTTTAAGGCATCTAAAAGTTTTACGGGTGGGCAAAGCAATTTCTTGTCCAGACTAGGTAAAAGCTGACACAGTTCTCAGGCTTAAAACATCTACTTGCAGGGGAACAAAAGAAACTGGAAGACTCCTACCAGCAATGACCTTGCAATGCCCTCTGCAGATGTGCAGGTCAATATGGTTCAATATCACAGTCTCTAATGGATTCTGTTGTTTCAAACCAAGAGCTGTAAAGCCATTTGTTATTTGGCTGAAAGCCTCAGTATCTAATACTCCCAAAAATGCCAAGTGGCAAAATTTACATGTCTACATGAAACATCTCAAAGACATCCAAATATGACCCAAATTTGGTGAGAAAGAAACATAACTTGATGTAAATATTGGTATTAATAGCAGTCATGGTATTAAAAAAAAAAAAAAGAAACAGCCAAAAAAACAAGAAAAGACCAAATCCAAGCAAATTAAAAGATTAGACATAGTAGAAAAATACCAGACCTTATACTGATAGACATGGCACAGATTCTGTAAAATTAATTAATTATTTGAACAGAGTAAAATTAAATATTAAGACATACAGACAAATTGTAAAGGGACTAAAAGGGAGAGACTGAGCGGGGTATTTCACCACTGAACTTCTTTCCCAGTAATAAAAGCAGAAAAAAAGCAGGTTTCCAGAGCACCAAGCATATTGTTAATTAGCAGTATAATTTATTCTGCCTTTAATGATGGCTTATTCTGCTCTGTGTGACAGGAGAAGAAAACAGGAAGGGCATTTGGAAACCTTATGAATGATAACCACAGTTTTAGGGCATTTGTACTTGAAAAATGTACAAGTGCTCATGGATTAAAACACACACACACAACTTCTATAAACATTTGAAGAATAATAGATGGAAGCAAAATAGGTAATAAAAGAGTGAAAGATTTTGTTTATAGAATTGACTGGTTGACTAGGGTATAATTATAGGACCTGCTTCCAATCCACCCTATGTAGAATAATTGGTGTGTACAGGAGAGAGATTTTCTCATAATAAATGGATCTCCTCATGATGGAGCAGAATGATATCGGTATGAATACACTAGAATGACAGCATAATTTAACAGCAGTGATGCTAGAGGATGGACGTTATTAGCTTCAGCATTTCTGAATGTTGTACTCGCAGGCACATCTTACTTTCACACAGAAGGTGCACAAGGTAAAAAGAGTGGCAGTCTTATAGATCAGAAGCTTTAAGGGAGTTAATTAGATTTCACTAATCTTTCAGCTGTACTGCTGCCAAGCTGTTCTAGGTGCTGCAGAAAGAAATGTGTCCAGTGAAACTGTTCGTGTTTGTTTGGAGAATGTCCTTCCACTTGGAGCATGCCCTTACTGCTCCCCCCATCAGAGCCGAGGCAACCAAGGCAGCTGAGCATAACCAAGAGTGCAAAAACCCCTCATGCTGTTCTGCTCTGGCACCTGGGGTGTGTGTGTCCCCTGCCAAGCCTGTCTAGTACCACCAGCTATCGTGCACAGGGAGCTACTCTGCTCCCTTCTAGCACACTTCAAGCTCCTGTGGCAGATGAGCTGTGAGGAGCTAGGCCTGGCTACAGAAGATGCAATGAAGTTGATTACAGGCCTTGAGTGAAAAGATCTACATCCATGGCCTTAGGGGAGTTTTTAAAATTCCCTCTGTAGTTCTGAAGGGTTGTGTTCAATCCACTTGCTTCTGTCAGCATTGACTGGGTGTTTATGGAGCACCCCTGATGAATTGGGTATTCCAAACAGAATTAGAACAGTACCGATATGCTCTGGGTTAGTAGTAACTGAGCATTTACCATTATATGTTGAGAATATTCTCATGGACAGGCTTCATGAAAAGCTACCCCCACTGAGCCCACCCACACTCCCACAAATCTCTCTTGGGGACTGAGGACCTGGAGAGAGTTCTTACAGCTGAGTAGAGGAATATACTGGCAGATCGGATTTCCAGTACTGCCATCACTAGGTGTTTTTTTCCTGGAAACAGTGAGCAAGGCTATTGAAAACTGAATCAGACTGTTAGATCTGGGCAGTCCAACAGTGAACAGAACCCTAGACTAGGAGTCCTAACTCCTGGGTTGTGCAGCATACTGGATAGCCCTCTTGGTTTTTTGGCTTCCTGCTGTATGACAGAGTCAATTTTACCTCTCTTTCTTAGCTGTTGCAGACCAAAAGAAATAGACACCATCATTACATAGACACCATTCACTGAAAAGTTAGCAGACACAAGGACTTAAAGAAATCCAAAAGTTCCTTGTTCTGCAGTGTGCAATAAATAGTACTACTATTACGACGACTGACAATTAGTTGCTGAGCTGAGAGTTGCAAATACTTACTTGAGGGTGATATACTATCATCCATACCTCTGTTCAGTGGAAACAAATAGCAGGATATCTCTGTGGAAAAGCCATTTAAAAATATATGCTGTACAGAAGAAAATATGATGAATTATTTATGTGACACACTAAAGATATAAAAATGCTCAGACGTAATTTATTTATTTTTGTTAAATATCTCTTAATTTCATTTTAGAGGTCTTCATCCCCTACTTCCAATGCTAGGTTGACAAATCTTCCAATGGCTGGCACAGATCAAAGCTATAACTTATGTTTTAGTTAAGTATTTCAAGATACTTGTTCCTATTTAAATTTATTAAGAATAATTAAAAGTGTATGTCAAAAGCTAGAGGACATAAAACACACCACAGCTCAGTCACAAGCCTTGCCAAAAGTTAAATAAAAACATTCTCTTCCACCAGCTTTCCAAGGAATAGGAGCCAAGTCTATCTCTGGAGCAACTGCGCTGAAGTCAATAGGGTGGCACAGGGAATACATTTGGCCAACGCTGCCTGGCATGTGGCCTTCTAGGAAGCATTCTGATTTATTGATAGTTTGGCCACGTTACTGTCTTCAGTCTCTCAAGTGCGTCATTTCTATTCCATAGGATACCTTTCTCCACTGTGCTATCCCACTCACACCAGCAGAACAACAACAAGACACGATGGACCACAAAGTACTGCAGAAGGTAAAGCAAGTAAGGTTTTAGTCAGGAGATCTTCTCTTTTCCCTGCATCCCACTGGTTTTATTTCCTTGTTTGAAAAAAACCCAAATTTATATTGACACGAGTGGTAGCTTCGGGCAAACTCTGGGCTCTGGTCTATATGAAGGGTGGGTACATGGGTTGGCATGTCACTTTGCAGCCCAATCTTTGCTACACAGGTGCCAGAACTGCCCATGGTACAGCTCCTGAACCGCGGTAACTCACAGTGTGCCGTATTAAGACATCACAAAATCAGTAATCGTTCACTGCACTGACAAGCGACAGGGATAGCTGACGCAGCACACAGTGTAATGAAGGAGGTTCCCAAGACAGCACTTCCTTGTTTTAGAACAGTGTTTGCTGCCTTGTTAACCTTAAACATCACCTCCTCCCTGAAGGGAAACACCCAGGTCATTTCCTTCCTGTGTATTTCTCTTTTACCGTGGATACTGCACTGTGATCGGCTGGAGGGGGTACGTACCACCAGATGGCTTTCAGGAATGGCTACAAACAAGGATGCTCCACCTCATGCTCACACTTACAGCGGCTGTAGGCAGCCAAGCCACAAAAGTTTTTGTAGCCACGAGCAGCGGGCAAACCTAGTCTCAAGGAGAGTAAGTCCAACTCGTAACACACCAGCTACACACCAAATGTCACTCTGAAGCTTTCTCTCCTTTTAGAAACAGGTGAATTAGTAAAGTATTTTACAAACTCAGGTCAACAAAATGGGTCAGAAATAGGTTTTCAGGTAGCTTGAGGTGGATTTTATTTGCCTGATGCTTAAGCATATTATGGCCTACTTAACTTTCCACAAGAAACAAACCCCTTTTTTAAAGTTTCTCCTTTTCACTCTAGACTGTATTTCTGAAGCAGATAAAAGTCCATAACACGTGAGTAAATCCTTAGTTACATGAAAACTGTTTTTAGCTGTCTTTGAGTCACATGAACGTGGGTGAGAGAGAAAAGGACTTAAGTCCGGAAAAGCCTCACCAAGAAATACTATTGCTTCAAAAGCCTACGTATTAACCTTTCACAAGAAAGAGAATATCTAGTTCAATCTAATGAAAAGTAGGTAGACACCTAAAAATTAAGGATGAAGTAAGTTAAAACTGTAAAAATCACAGATTGAACTATTTTTGTATAGGTTATTCTCTTCCTTGCCTCAATATCTTCTGTAGTTGATCTTGGAGTAATCTCCAACATTGACAAACAACTTTGCCAATGGTGTTTACAGTGAAGGTGCCCACAGATTGCCTCCAAGAAGCTGTGTATAGGGATGTTGTCACTGATACCTGTTCTCATTTCTTTCTTCGCACACCACCTCTAACACCAGAAATAAACTGGAAAGAGTTATGGAAAAAAAAATGAGAAATCTCGAGAAACACATAAATACAACAGGAAATGCAAAAAGAGATAGCAGCTGACTCTCCATTGCTTCATAATCTATATAGTCATTTAGATCTATGCAACAAGATCTGAAAATCCAGCTGTGCTCTTTCAATTACACTGTCATCAATAATAAAAAATCTGCATTCAAGATTTATCTCGTAGTTTTGTTTCCAATACATGAAACAGCAATGTACAGCTTGTTTTGCCCTTCTATCAAGCATTCATAATATGCAAAATCTGAAGCAGAGGCTCAAGGAAGAAATACTTTTCAAATAAGAGGAGGCTTTTTAAACAACTTTTTAAACTGAAAGTTGTTTGTTTTTTGTCCTTTTCGTGTTTCAATTGTTTAGATAAGATAAAAAGACAATGGGCTATAACAATCATTGTAAGTACTACTGGTAAAGAAAGTCCGCGTGTATCGCTCAACATACAAAAACAACCATGGGAGTGGGAGGCATGGTTACTGCTCATGAAAGCTTTTGATTAACTGTGAGGCAGATTTCCCAAATACATATTATCAGAGTTCTGCAAAATAAATGCACAAACATCATAGTTCAAACGAAGGGCTAACAGGAATGAACCAGCAGGTGGGAATACAGAAAGTTTGCCAAGGTACAGAGTTACTTGGGAAAGAAATGAACCTGCAGCATGATTCAGATGAAATGGGCTGAAAATAATAGAAGTTGCCTAGAAAAGAAACGTCTACTAGAAGCTACAGAAAGAGGAGTTATTTGCACAGCCAACTGAATAGGTTAAGCAAATACCAGTTATGTCAAGTGCCATCGAGCTAAGACCCAAGAGAGGATGGCAGGGTCAACTTCTGCTGATAAAGGGCAGGAGGATGGGGGCTGGGGCAGGTAACCACAGTGGACATGAGGCAGCTACATTGACCTACCATTATGTATCTCCATGACCCAGAATCATAGGCTTCAACTGCAGTATGAGCATTGTAGGAAGGTGCAAACTCAGTGATAACCAGGGAGAGTTGATCATATTCATCCCCAGGCCCTCTGTCAGGCCACTCCAGGACATGTCCTACTCCCTCAAATTACATGCTGAGGAAGAAAGGGGGGGCCTCACTGTGATATGAATACGCGTGGTCCACAAGACTCCTGAGCAATCTTGCAGTTTCTCCCCAGCTTTGGTTTGAGGGAGCAATATCGTCCAGATATAAATACCTTCCTCTCTCCACAGTTGAAGGAATTGCCTTAATAATGTACTAGCTTCACTTGGTGATGAAAGTTCTTGTAATACTTTGTGACCATGGTTAGTCATTTACTACTATGTCAGACAGATCCCACTTCAGTGAAGTGCTTTTGGCCCCCCTAAGTTCCCTCTGCGGCTGCAGGAATATGCTGCAAATCTTGAGTTTCGCCTGCATGTTCCCTGCATGCAGTTGGCATGCTCTATGTTAATGTTCTTTCACTGATGAGTAGAATGACATGTAAGAGTCAGTTATTATTAATGAAAACTACTATTAGCCATCCCTTATCAAAGAGAGTCACAGTAAATCACCTAATGATCCTAAAGGCTTAAGAGACATTTGCACAGAGAGATGCAATAGACTTGCAAAGAATTGAACAAAAAGGGAAAAGCTGAAATAATCAAAATTATATTTGTTTTGAACGGAGAACCATTTCAATCACAGTGATTGAACAGTGGATTTCAAGAGAATTATGTCGTGCATGTTAGTCAGCCTGATTGAATCATCTTGTAATATTCCACTTAGCTTATAATATTTGATGTTATAGCAGCATCCGGAAATTTTCAATTGACAAAGTTGTTCGGAAGCCCACATACTAGCTGAAATGCTAAATATAAATATATTATAAACCAATGAATGGAAATAAACTTTAAAATCCATTTAATAGCTCTTTTTTGAGCACTATAAATATCCTGTGGTTCTCAGCTGGGGGTTTGAAAAACAGCTGGTCTACAATTTGCCAAATTTTACCTTCAGTTTCTCACAAGGAAACTTCATTGCTTGCAAGAGACACAAATTCATTTGAAGTTTCCCTTAAAAATAAACCTGTCTGACAGTAGAAGTTAACAGTGTGGGAACCTTGTAAACAGATAAACGCATTTACTGGAATTACAGATTCTGTGTGTTTCAAGATTACGTACAAAACTATCTCTGTTTAAGATAACACTGGATTTTTAAACACAATATAGAGAAAACGGAGACGATGCCTTTAAAAATATCAGGGCTTTATCAGTCTTTGTCTTCTATGAAAATTCAGGAAGTTGCCAGGGTCCTGCATGAAAGGGATATGCTAACCCCTGCTTTTTCTCTTGTGTTATTTCTGAGATACTTCAGAAAGGCAGCTTCCTCAGTATAGCTTAATAACTGGAGAACAGCAAAGTAGTACAGAAAGTTCCGGATGATTTTGGCATTACAGATCATGCAGGCAAGGCAGAATGCTCCCTGGGTAGTTTGTTTTTTTAGATTTAGAAAATCAACTTCTAGGCAAGTTTTCAAAATATAAGTAGCAAGAAAAATAATCATCTTAAAAGAATATAAGACTTGGTACTCTTCTAGAAAACTATTAATTGAAGGGGAATAAAGGCCCAGGATATTCCTTCTCAGTGAGTTCATCCTCTTATCCTATGCTGTTTTCGGAACCATCTCCTCAGACTCTTATGCCTGCAGGTTCCCATCCCTGTTGGGCCTCTTACAAACACTTCAGGTTGCTTGTATGACAATACTTTGCCTGAATCCTCAGCATTGCAGGAACGGGTGCAACTTCCTACTCCTCCTCCTCCCCAAATCTGGGGGATCCTTGAAAGCACAGAGTACTCAGCGTTGCATTATGAGTGATACACTGTCTTGAGAGAAAAATGCTTTCCTCTCCATCCCTGTTCTATTTCCTTAAGTCTTTAAATCTTTCCGCTCAGTGGGGCCTGCACTGTAGAACTGTAAGGCAGAGCCCAAGGCTCAGGCTGAATCATGAAGTCAAATATAACACTGGTCAGCATGGAAATTGAAGCTTTGGTGTGCTGTTTTCCCGCCTCACCCACACTGCTGGGTTTTTGCATCACCCAGGGCAAGCTCAGCTCTCTGCATGAAATAATGCAGGCAACAAGAAGTATCAATCTCACAGGGGTGCTGCACAGGCTGATTAATTAATGAGCACTTATAAAGCATTTTGGGAAGCTTGGATGCAGCCTGCTCTCCAAAACAAAATTGGATGGTATGTTATTTTGCTTTCCAGACTATTTCAGTTGGTGTTTCATTTCCCTTCACTATTACATGGAGCCATACCCAAAATATGAGCACTGAGGGAAGAGTCAGTTTAGCAGCCCCTTCTATAGAATTCACTACGACACACAGCTTCTCTTTGCTCAGCCATTAGGAGTATATTTTATAACTGTGTCATACACTCATGCTTTTGTTGCTGTTGTTTGGTAGATTTTTTTAATATATTGAGAATTTATGAAGGTGGAAAAATAAATGACTTATCAGCTACTTATAAATCTTACAGGCAAGGAAATGCTTTTAGAGACATAGGCAAAATACACTGGTACAGATAAGAAAATTTAGGTGTGTCTACAAAGACGTCATTAAAGGAAATAAAAAGGAAAGCCTCAAGAAACTTCAATCTCAATCTCTCTCACAGAATATCCTACTACACAGTCATTACAACTCCCTCATGCACAGGTAAGAAAGGGGACCTTTGAGTAAGATACATTGTCCATGAACTCTTCACAGACAATCAGTAAAAGTTATTTAGCACAGATGTTGCTGTAATTGTGAGATACTGGGAAAATCAATGTTTAATGGCAGGCTCCCAACTCCACCCTGGCAATGCTCTTGAGTTAACATCACCAGGCTAGAATTTAAAACATGTAGAACAAAATTGGCTGAGATAAGTCCTCTAAAGTTGTTATCATCACTCAAAATATCCCATGTTATTTTGATCTCCAAGTCACCCAGAGATCAATAGTTTGTGATTTATATCCATGTACTTCTAACCTTTGCTATCCACTGCCAGTTTAGGGACGACGATTTTGTGAAGGGCTGTGCATGCATATAACATTATTCTTTGGGTTGGAAACGACTTTTTGTGGTGTTGGTACATTATGTATCACAGTGCATGTTTTTTCAATATGAGGAATTATCCTGAATGTTAAGAATCTCAGACAGACATTATTAATGAAACACATAATCATAATGCTTCTGCAAAAGGCAGGTACAGAAGCAAACACAGAGATATAAATCTAAAGGTGTAAAATCTGCTAAAACATTGCCAGTGTAGCATTCTACTCATACCAGTTCTGCATAAAGGATGAAGATGTCTATAACACAGGTGGCATTGTTCATTCTTTGTTTTATTTAATCCTAAGTAGGAGAACACCCTCAATGCAATCCAAGTGAATTTGTTTCACCTCTCATTGTCGTACATGGTCTCACTCTTCTTCTCTCCTAAACAATATACACATAGAAGAGATTTATAAAGGAAATAGGATTTTATAACCTTAGTGACATTCTTACATGGCATAGAGGAGCCTTACCAAAAATTCACAGATGTGCACACCACACAAAGGGGTAAAATGTAATTTGTAGGGATGATTGGCTGATCTGCACCCATCTGTATATTCAACCCAGGTTAAGAACTCCATCTGCTGCAGATGCTAGCTACAGGGGTTTTGCAATATCAGCTTTCGAGGTAGGGAGGCATCTAGAGTACACCTAAAGGGCAGGCTGAGAGAGAGAGTTACAAGGGTAGTTGAGTTGCACCGCAGGGCTTTAAGTGGGTCAGTCATCCAGCTGCAGAACGGCATGACATATTCCATCTGAACTAACAACACTTAAAACCTGCATAATCAGTGAGAGCACTGAGAGGACACATCCTCTGCAAAGGTTCGGTTTTCTTTGGTGTTCACATTCAGAAAAAATTCTGTTTATCACAGAGGGACTAGGATCCTGATCTCTCTGCTCCTTTATCCCCTTGCGTTCCCTGTGTAAGGGCGTTAATATGTGTGATCTGTCTCTCTGACCTTAATTCTGCTGAATCCCTCTCCTTTTTGCTTGCCGTGCCCAGTGAATTAAAGAGCATGCTGGCAAAAATGCAGGTGCTACTGACCAGGATTTCTATTGCTACCTGGAAAACTTGTGGCTTTGCCTATTGCAGCAAAGGTGATCTCTGCTGTCACATGCACACGGAGGTGTGCAAAAAGGGGAAAAGACAGACAGACTTGTAAAAGTGCCTCAGCTATTAAATCAGCAGCTGCAGCACTGAACCTCATGGGCTCCCAGTCTATGGAGTGCACCACAGTGTTTTTACAGCCTAGAACTTGAGTACCTTCCAACGCACTACGGCACAAAGTGACTAATGTCTGCCGGGTGCTTTGCATTTTCTCCCTCACACCCACGCCCACGCACACATGCACAGACCGCGTGACTTCAGAGAAAAACCAAACCTGTCAATGCAGGATGTCTGAAAGCTGAGAAAAAAAGAACTTGGGCACATCTTGATTGGTCACCAGATTTTATGGATTAACGAAGAAGCTGCTGTGACTATGCAGACACATAACGGGTTTTGCACACTTGTTTTTGGAAGAAATGTCTAAATTGTCTAAATGTCACTTCTTTTTGGAAGACATTTCTAAAGGTAAGATAAAACTCCAAACTGTTTCTGCCACAGGGAAGGTTACACTCCTCAGTAGATAACAGTCATTGGTACAAAATGTAATAAAAAGACATATAAGGAAAATATGCCAGTAATACAATCCTTTGCGTGTGAAACCTATTCCCACAATTAGTGTCTTATTCCAAAAGGTATTTTTCTGACCTTTGGGGAGTGTTCAAGAACTAAGATGTATTTCAATGGGCACAGCTTTGTTACAATCTGGGTGTCACAGAAATAGCTGGGTAAATCAGGGCAAAAGAGCAATTAGGAAATTGCTAGTTGCTGACCTCTTCCCTTATGGAACTATCTGTATGGATCAGTATAACTTCCTCGTCCATTTTCAGAGTAACTGATTAACCAGTGATGCACTTTCAAAAATTCATCCAGCCTCGTCAGAATTTGTCTAACAAATAAGCTGATCGCAATCATCAAAAGCTCTGGAAGAAAACACATATTTTTGAACAGTAATTTTCCTTTGTCACAACTAGACCTCAGTGGAATAGGTTCACGCAAAGTTCTTCAAATGTTTTAGGGTGCCCTAAAAATTCAGTAGTATTCAAAAGAAAGGGATAAAATTCTTTCCAAAGCAGTGAAAAAAAAACCACTTCAGATCTTTTAGCTGCTCTCACACACTGAGCAGTGCCTTACTAGCTGCCAGGATAAAAGCTTAGTGCAAGTTCCTAAAGGGGCAAGCAGCTACACAGTGTGACTGCTGATTACACCTTCCCCAGACAGCCTCCAAATGGAAACCTTATTAAAACAGGATTATGTTGAGGCTGCATTCCCTGTGTCTCCATTGGGCTGATTTTACACAGTAAAAGCTGTAGTTAAAGGCAGGAGGTAAACCATAGAATGAGGTACACACACAGTGTAGCCTTCACCCTGACCTTTAATCAGAAAAATTCCAGCCAGAATGTTTAGTTTGGAAATATGGATGCATAATACCTGATGCCCACTGGTATTTTGTACTCTTTGCTTTCTTTCTGCAGTTGACCTGTCTAAGTTGGACTCATGCTGCTGAACAAGCATATCCATCGCAGTGGCTGAAGCAACAGGACTGCGAGGTTTGGCACCGCTCGCACCGGTGGCCCCACCGGTGCCAGGGGCTTTGCAGGACCTGCAGGGCAGCAAAAGCAGCCGTGCCACAGCATAAGCAAGTGAAGACGCCCCATACAGCTCTGTCCTGACTGAAATACACTGAACCTGTTCATAATTAGGCCTCCACTTCTGGCATTCGAGAAGGTCTCCAGTAAAACTCTCCTTGCTTTTAGGTTAAAACTGAATCTTTGGCAATGGGGGAATATTACAAAGTTTCTAGTTTCTCAGAGAAAACCATTGAGTTAAAACACAACCCTTGCAAGGAAGAAAACAACGCCACACAATTGTTATTTCCCTACTTCTAGTACACCCAGGTATATTGTAGGGAACAACAAGGTTTTACAGAATGTTTTCTTCCCTTCTGTCCCAAATGAAACAAAAAGATTGAGGGAAAGAAAGCAGAAGAGAAAACAACTCCTCATTTCCCCCGCCCCCCCAAAATTCAGGAAGAGTTCTTTCTTTGGGAGAGAGAAGAAAAAAAATGACAATGCCAAATCCCATGAAATTAGCAGACACTATTATCTTACGCGGGATGGTGGGTAGGACTGTGATGGTATTTCTGTCGTCTACTATTAAAGAGTGTTTTGGGAAACCGCTTCTTCCTACTGCTTCTGAGGAAGGGGCCCTATTGCCCACAGGACTCCAAAATTTCTTTAAATGTCTTCTATTTGAATCCAAGTTCTGGTAAGGCTCAAATGCACTTATCTTTCAGAACCTGACAGGAGTATATCCTGAAATTCACAAAAACACGTAATCTCTATATGTGGAAAAGACCTTGTATATTTTCTTTTTCTGCAGAAGTATGCCATATGTTTAATTCTTCTCAAGTTTCTTTCTGAATATTTCAAGGGATAAAGTTTTACTACATCCCTTGGGATATTGTTAGACTCATAAATGTTATTTTCAGGAAGTTTTTCAAAGACATACCACCTAAACTTCCACTTGAGTTTACTCTATTCCTCCATCTACTATGCCAAGAAATTCTCTAAATCATGGATACTCTCTTCAAGGTTTCCAGGCTTCCTCATCTTCAAGTCCGCCATTGCCTAAGCAAATTGCAGCTACTTACCCTAACTTTACATTCTAGAGTAATCCCTCCAGTCCCCTCAATCTGCTCACTGATTTATTTTTTAATAGATTTTTTGATAGTGGTGTGCAGTGAGGTTACATGTCCTTCAGCTGTTGTCCTTTCGAACAGAATACCAGTCTCTACAATTACAGCATAGTATTTCAGAGTTTTAGCTCTTTTCCAAAAATAAACAAACCAACATATTTTTTCCCTTCTGTGTGTTAAACTTAATTGCACTTGAAACTGTTAGTGAGAAGCCAGATTGACTAATAATAATAATAATAATAATAATAATAATAATTATTATTATTATTATTATTATTAGTTCTGCACTGCCCATTTGCAGGCACAAATTATTTCAGTAACTTTTGTTCTGTGAAATACAGAACTCCTCACTTCTGATATGATTGAGCTCAGACCAAATGGTTCAAAATGTCGTTTCTGACCACTGCAGACTACTCTGATGTTCCCTATGCCAAGGGACAAAGCAACCATTACAATTTCATGCCTGCTCTGTGCACTCTTCCGATGGGAACAAACTCTGCTTCCTGACCCGTAACAGAAATAATATCAAAACCACATCCCAAACAGACACACAGATATGTTCACTTTGGAGTTTGATCCTTAAAAAGAAAAAGTTCACTCTGCACTGAACAATTGCTTTGCTCAAAACCCACAGACTTTCTGTTTTACATTTCTGAAACAATGCTAGAAATTCCTTCCCATTATTAACCTAATGCACAGCAACATGGTTCCCTACGCTCTGTGAGAGTGCAAGTACTGCAAAATTTAGCAAGTTCACTTACAAAATCCAGAATGACATTAAAAGCATGAAGACACTCCAGTGAAAAGGTGATTTGTGTACCTGAGTTACAATACTTCTAAATGAGTAAACCATAATATCTTTGAACATTTTAAAATATTATAAGAATTCTATGAGGAAAATGGAAGCACCTGATTGAATACAATTACAACAGTCAAATATGTAACTTCCCAGAAACTTGAAAAATCAAGGAAAGAATGGAAAGTTCAGTCAAATGTTCATTTTATTCAAGAACTGGCCTAGAAGCAAGCTATAGGTACCCATATGTACATTCCTATAAAAAACATCCGCATATGTTTGGTCTGCTTTTCTTATCATGTATTCTCTCTTGGAAAGGCCCCGCTATCAGATCACCTTTTCCCAAACCAGTCACAGAATCAAAACATCATTTCATAATAAGATGCACTTTCCCCCTTGCCAAAGGCAGACATGACATCTTGAAGATGTTGCTGAGTAGGGTTAGTCTGGGAAGTAAAAGGCAACATGAGCAACCATGTAGGGTGCTGAAAAGAGGGAGCGGAAAAAACGGTTCTGGCAGGAAAAATAGATATCAAAAGCAGCATGCCTGAATTTCAGCAGCACATCACATCCCATCCCACCCCACTCACCAGTCCAGTCCGATCAAGCTGTTCTCAAACCCCATGTCATACATCACTATTAATTATTTACTTATCAATTAATTTTATTTGAAATTACCCTGCAAACACCCAGGTTCACACTTATTCAGATAAGCTTTGAAACACAAACCCAGAAGTACATTTGAAGACACCTCCCCCTTACATCTGTTGTGTCCTGCTTTCTGGTACTGACGTAATATTTGCCTCGACACAGTAAGGATTTCAGAAGGTATAAGCCTAAATGAGTTCAAACCCTAACAATATACAGTTTAATCCTCCTCCAGGCACATGCTTGGATACTTTTTCTTATAAAATCTAAGTATCTCCCTGGAATGTTTATTTAATGACCTTAGCATTAGCATCGAGATTAATCAGTCAACTGTAAACAACTCCAGACTGTCCCCAAGAGTTCAAATTTTATCAGAGAAACTAACTGTAATGAACAATAGAGAATTGTTTGTTTGGGTTTTGTTCTAAAGGGACCAGAATAAAAAAAATGGTTGGGGGGGGAGAATCTAATCTCAAATTTAACCAACTATGTTCGTTTTGTCACTTCAGCATTTCATTTACCTTATCCCTCTGATAGATTGGTATGTCACTCATTATTTCGTCTTCTCATCCAAATACCAAGATGGCTAATTTACTTTAAAGAGCTTTTATTTATGACTCTCTCCCACCCTGCTTTAATTTCAGGGGGTTGGACCGGTAATGGTTTTTTTTAATGGGTTTGTTTTAATGGACTACAGGATATTGTTGTAAGGTCACTGACCACACTGACAGGAGAGAAAAGACTGTGAATCTGTATTATTTTCAGGTCACTGAGTGACTAGGAGAGAATGGGCTGTGACTGGGAAGTGCCAGCTTTCATTATTCTGCACTGGTCTGCATGACCTTTCATTTCCACTGTCCTTTCCTACCTCTGCTGTAACAGCCTTCTCTATTTTCAGTTTTTCTCTGTAGTATCCCTTTTCAGCTGTAAACTCTTCATTCCAATGCAGAACACTGCCAGGAGTTGGAAGCAGTTTGTTCAGGGCTGGTTGTGTGTCGGGCTTCTCCCCTGTTAGGTTCCCAAGCCCATCTCTCTAATGGTCATGTATAATTTATCCAGCAGGGCTGTGACAGACTGCAATTCCAGCCCATGGCAAACATCCATAAGGCTCAGGCTAACCCTGGGTGAACAACAATGGCTCACACAGTTGCCTCCAAATGCTGTATTCACTAACCCATAAAAGTACAACCTATTTTTCAAATAATATGACACTCAGCTATTCTGAAGTTGGTTTTTTAATATAACAGTTGTGCCCATAAGTGCTCTGCCTAAAATAGAGAATAGAGAATGACCAGCAGCAAGACAAAACGCAGTGGTCTGGGATTAGGAGACAGTGATATGCGAGAGATGATGTCCTGCCTCTGGGCTTACAGAAAATGCCCTACTCCTCTGACTTTTTATCCATCACTACAGTTCTGCTGAGCAGCTGCTTTTTCTGTAGTACTGCCAGTCTACAGTCTGCACAAGGCAGGTGTTGCAAAGCACGTAAACTCCAAAATAACTCGATAAATAACTGAGAAAAATTAGGAAAGTTTAGACATGAAAGAATTTAATAAATAAAAGAAGGACGGCATTTGAAGCAGGACGAGGATCATAGAAAAAGAAATTGGGGAACTGAAAAGGAGGAAAGAAGAATGAATATTGCTTCAAAATATTCTTGCAAAAATATGTCAGTCTTTACTCTTCATTTATTTAAAGTAGTCTTCCTTCATTTCCAGTACCAGTGATTCTTCCTGCCCAAACCAGAGTTACTTTAGAAGACAATGCAATAATATTCCTAATTCCTAATTCATAGAATTCTGAAACACTATAAAGGCAGAAGATATTCAGAACTCCATGCATAGCTGACATTTGGTGTAGGAGGGAGGGTATGAAATCAAATACAAGCAATATCAACAAATAATTGAACACAGATCTTTTGCCTCCTTCCTCGGAAACACAGGAGAGTGTCACAGAAAAGATAATAGATAAGATGCATCACATGTCCAAATCTCTTTAGTGTTTGCTTGTTGTTTTTTTTTTTTAAAACCTACAAAAAACAACTCCAAAGACATGGATTGAGAGCTGTTGCCCGGAAAAATCAACATCGAGGCTTCCAAACTGTTCTCGAGCAAGAGTGTTCTCAGGCCTGAGCACTATTTGGCATTTACAGTCCACCTTAACATCAGTGCATTCAAAGATAAAAGTGGAATTGCTCTGGGCACCATTTAGCAAGTTCCTGAAAAATCTGAAAACCTGTTCTTACCCTGAAACATGGTAACTGTTCCTACTAACTTGTGTCTTTAGAGAGTAAGAGGGACATTTAGTCTATATAGGTGAGACACAGCACACTGGAAAATTTGGATTTTTCTAGGTATGAGATGACATGATAATTATGAGGACAGCTGAGTGCCAAGTATATATAGTCTGGTCTGGCATGCATAGGGCTTACAGCAGCAGAAGAAAGATCAGCAGGCTTTTGGGTGACAGGTAAGACAAGGTAATTATCCAGGGGCTGAGTCAATAGACAATATAAGGGCTCAGATCACAAAGTTTTATTGTTGCAAATCATTGATTGCTTACACACGATGCTATTTACTTTAATTCCACGCGTTCATCACCACATCTGTCATTGGTGAATTGGTTCACGTTTTTAAGATGCTCACATATTACATTATAGCCACTCCGTTTCACACGAGCAGCAATTCTACATAATTCATCACTGTCACTTCAGGCAGTGCTCTGTAGCTGACTTGACCTGCAAAAAGAAAGGCAATAAAGATGTACAGCAATGTGGCTCTTTGAAATCTAGTGTGTCAAGCCCTGTGGCAACATGCTTTTAGTTCTGAATTTCTTTAGCAAACTCCAGCTCAAGACAATTCTTCAGTGAAAGGTAGAGGAAAAGGAGAGGTTTCTGTCCCTGTTGCCAATGATTAAAGTCACCAGTCTGCTAGTGGCTGTTACATAGATGGAGAGCTAATTTCTACATGGTGGGCTCCATGGTTTTGAAGCATTTTAGAAATTCTGTGCAGCTCAGACACATGACCTTCAGCATCCACCAGGCAGAGTCTGTTTTAAACATATTTGCCTGTGCAAACTGAAATTGGACCAGACTGAACATCAGACACCCATCTGTACACTTAGGGTCTGACAGCCTGCAACACAATCACATTTTCAAGTGCAACTGTTGAGTTCTAAAACATCATCATTTCAACCCAGTCACTGCAACAGATCAGAGTGTTATACAACAACTCTTCATTTCTATGATTCTGTATAAAGTCAGTCAGACTTTCCACGGATCAGTGTAAACCCATGAAAAGAAAACAACAAAAGGAAACTGTAGGCAAGAAAATACTGTTGTGTTTCAAACAGCGATACACAGAACAAAGTAAATTCTCAAGAATGTGACAGAGATGGCCAGAGTACTTGTGCTTATTTCCTTCTGGCTTTGCTGTTTTATGAGACTGCTCGTTTCTTCCAGAAGTAAGAGTGTACCTGTTTCAAAGCTCAATGCAGCCACAGAAAGACCTCACCAGAATACATTAAAGATGCTTTTTGGTCTCTTGCATGACAGTTGGTATTAATATTGAAACGATGAGGAACCAGTGATGTGGAAAAAGTGCATCCAGAGTCTAATGTAAACTCACCCACATTTTAGGCAAACCACATTAACCAAAACAATGCCCATTGAGGCTTTTAGGTTTAAATTCAAGACAGGAGGCAATTATTTTGTCTTTCACTTTACATAGCAAGGAAAAAAAAAAAGAGTAAAATCTAAGCTTCTGATGAATCTAGCTAAAACTATCACAGCAAGCCAAGAGCATGACCCACAGAGAAAATGGAAATAATTCACTGCTGGAAGATACAAAGCAAAGCACCAGCTGAAGTCATGTCCTGCTAAGACATAAACTCTCTGTTCTGGATGTTAGAATGAAAACCTTACAAGACCAGCCCAGGAGACAAAAAATTGGTGAGGTCAGACTCAGGTTAGAGGACCCACCCAGACAGGATTTACTTTCACAGCCTGACATGCAAAAAGGGGAATCAGTGCCTCTTAGAATGAGACATATGCCCAGGAAGAGCAGTTTGAGAATGTTTCCCTGATATAGGTAAGTAATGCCTACTGCCTGGAGTTCAATAGTGCAGTGGGGCAGAGTCTGGTAATTTTCAAACAAATTTAGATGACTTAATGACATGTAACAATAACACATTTGATTACTCTTGCCTTAACTTCAAAATTTTCCAGTATTTGGTCAGTTAGAGAATCAAGATCATAGAAAGAAAAATAAGGTTTCCATGGGGAGAGAAATATTATGATCCCTCACTCCTGTCAGTTAGATAATCCGAAAATCGCGTTAACTGCCTGGTTCTAACCTTAAAAATCATCACGTTCCCTTGGGTGTTATTCAACACATCAATTCCTCATGCTGGAAAGAGCAGGCAGCTAATTTAGTTCTCGTCACAACTATTCCAACACTGCCTGCCTGATGAAGACATCACCCAGACTAAGTGAATGGCTAAATAATTGTCCAGTCCTGAATTTCCATCAGTATTAAACAGGAGGATTACTTGGAAGGATGAGCAAGTTGCTCTGCAATGTTGTTATCTCCCTCCTAGCCACCTGGCAGAGAGCTGTGTGCCTACCAAGGAAGATATTGAACCTTCAAGCTGGAGTTGCTACACCATCCCAGAGCCCTGCAAACCTACCTGTGCTGAAGCCTTGACTCTTTTCTAGGTATAGAAATCTGACCTGAGAAGAGGGTGTGGAGATGGCTGGGCACGAGATTTAATTCTGTACAGTCTGTGAGGACAGTGACAGTAAATATACCTCTAAAATGGAATAAAGGTCTGTCAGGGCTGAGGAGTTCAAGAACTGAGTTCTCTGTTTGCTCTGAGACTTTTTGTGGTTCAAAGACTTTCATGGCCTGAATCAAAATCTTTCTGAGGTGGAGCAATATCTCATTGAAGAGATTCTGCTCATCATTTCTGATAGAAGATAAAGCAAAAAATAAAACAAACCATCCACCCCATGGCTGCTTTTCCCATGTCCAAAGTACACATATTTGGAAAAAAGGAGAGGGGAAAAAAAGCACTATAGAGAGCAACATGAGGCACTGAAGCATCTTTCACAGGGCTTCTCTTCTGACTTCTTCTCCAGACCCCCTCTTATATGAGAGCAAACACGGCTGGCTAGGTAGCCATGGGTTTAATATGCAGAAAAATTCACAGCCCAGGACCCTAGTGTTGAATTCTTCAGTACAATATAGAAGTCTGTGAGTGATGAAAGAAACGCCCTTCCAAACAGAAAATGAAAAGGGACACAGGAATATGATTAAATAAAAACTGAATATCAACATGGTCCCAAAGTGGTATCTTAAAAAAAAATAATTAAAAATTCTTCAGTAAAAAGATGGAGTGAAGAAGATAAAAGTTTTATTTTTCTCCCCTTTTTTCCCAAAAGTGTTTGTTTTCCTTTGCATAAAAATAACTTCATTGGAGAAAAATGAATTGTGGGCAAAGTTCTCTAATAGCAAAAGTAGTTTGATTCAATTTTATTTCTGATGCTCAAATTCCATTCCTTCTCTGGCCCTCATAGCCAGTCTCCATGGCAACAAAAGTACAGAAAAATCCTTTGCCCATTTGATAATCACTTAATCATTTAACAACAAAACAGATTGGGAATGGGAAAGTGGAGTAATGGGAAACACCAAAAGGAAAATAAACTCTGCTACCAAAAAAAGTCATATTCCGCCCCCCCCCAAAAAAAAAAACAAAAAAAAAAAACCAAAAAAAAAAAAAAAAAAAACCCAACCTAAAAAATAAAGGAGAAGGAGCAGAAGAGAAATGGCCTACAGGATCTGTGTGTCCTCACTGAGGGTAGATTTAAGCTTCTCGTTGCTCTCCTTCACACACCATAGTGTCTTTTATTTTCTCCCCATGGGAGTCTGCATGCTGTCTGAAATGTCCTTCCAGTAGCTGAAAAAAAATCCAGAGAAAAATTCAGATCTGTGTTATGAGTTCAAAAGATGAACAAAAAGGTTCCTAACCAATAGAAGCCTGGAGTTTGTCTTATTTCTTCCTTTTTGTCAAAAAAGGAGGGCTTGGCTCACAAGTGTATTTCAGTAGGAAATCTCTGAAATGCCAGCACAATCCACTGGGAGGATGCCCTGGCAAAGGTTTCTGTCACCTTTAAGCAGCAGGGCTTATGCTCCCCTGATGATGACAGCAGAGTTGTTGAGCAGCTGGTAGCCTGGATCAGATTCCCCGAGAAGAATAACATCAGTATAGTCAATTACCCATCAGGGTGGAAATTCTCTTTCCCAGCAGACAGAAATTCCCTGCAATGTGTCCTTGCCCCTGACATGTGCACAAGACGAAGTCCAGTGCAGCTCAGAACACAGGGGCAGTCACCTCTCCGTCCCTGCTAGATCTGTCTGTGGGACAGAGCTGCAGGATGGATGACACATGGATGAAGTGTGGACATCAAATGAGGTTGTAGGCAACTAGACGGATACATCGCACTGGCAAAGCTCCAGTGGCCAAACAGCTATGGGAGAAAGCCACAGTGTCGGAGCTCATTCCCAGCATAAGCCCTTAACTCCTACACACGGGACATGCTGCTCTTACCAATACCCTACATGTGAATTAAATGATTACTTAATTTTTTTAGATTTTAATATAATCACCTTTCCCCCCAAAAAAAAATACCCCCCAACAAATTTACTCAGTGGACAGTCCATTTATCAGAAAATCCAAGTCAGCTTTCTGCCCATCAGCCTAGATATGGACATGGAAACTAGGAAGGTAAATTATTTACCTTATTCTTTTTCTCTCATGCTGAGATGCAAAACTGTATCTATCCTGACAACATTTCATTAAGCAATTTGTTATCTGTTCAAGCTAACTCCAGGGGAAGGGAAATTATTGTTAAATCTTCGTACTAAAAGTCAACAGCTCCTGTGTCACTGGTAGTGCATTTGATATGGGAAACTACAAATGATCAAATGTTCTCGATGTACCCTTGGCAAAATGTTGCATCCCAAAGAAGGTGGTGAGAAGAGGGAAGAAATTTGTATGACAATCTTGGCTGCTCATGCCTGCCCTAGAAGAGCAGCTCTGCTCTTCAGTGGATACTATTGCAAATACCTTATGAAAAATAACTTCTGAGTATGCTTGTAACAGAAAAATTTTTACAAGGCGTTGAACTGATAAGCCCTAATATTTAAAAAATAATTGCTATTTCTCAGTTAGGAATAACGTATCTTCAGTCTTTTTAAATTATTTGTCATGGTTTCTCTGAGGTGACACATCAATGTGGCATCTTGGCAATTATCCAAATATGTCTGTTGGTAGAAAAAGCTGCATTATTCCCTCTGCAAAGAAAGGGAGCTGCACACCACAAATTTGTCCTTCAAAACCAACTTATATGAGGGTCACTAGTACTAGGAATAGAGGCTCGAGTCTTGCTTACGTTTTGCAGTGCTTTCACCAAAAATGTATCCACCTCCCCTTATTTGTTTAATGGAGGAAAGGTGAGCATTCATCCTCCTCAGATCTTATCTCAAAAGAGGTGTCTTAATGTACACTTTCTCTTTCACTCAGGGAACTTTGAATGCAGGTAAATGAATGTAGATAACTTTGACAACCCATTGCCCAACAAACTTCAAAATCAAATAGGAAAACTCCAGAATTAAGGATCTTTGGATTTATCTCCCAGCCTCAAGTAAACAAGCAGAGAAGACTTTTGTTTTTTATAGGTGCCTCTAGATTTGCCTTGCTTCACACTCACTCTTCTTTTTCTCTGCAACCCAAGGACGTGGCATATCAAAATTCTTGTCACACATATTGAGGTGAGAGCAATGGCAGATACAGATCCATGGGAATTTTCGACCTGACCTGCAGTTCTTACTCATATTTATGTAACATTGCTGTGCATAAGGGCTTCTAACGCTGCTTACTTCAGTACCTATTCCTGACCTGAGGCAGAGAGCTACAGCACAAGCTTAGGTAGAGGAGCTGTGTTGTACCTAAAATAAAAATAACCATTCAAGTATCCTTCTCCTACAAGCCCCAACATGTTTCACACTTCCTAAAATCATGCAATAATTTCAACTAAAAATTGTCTCAATTGTTCCAAAAGCCCAGGATACTGCCACCAGAACATTAATAATCAGTTTTATGCTGGTCTGGACCAAAACCTAATTGATAACTTCCCAACATAGTCAAGCTACAGTGCAACTTGAGGTTTGAAAATTCCTGTTGCAGCCTGCTGTGCTCTTCCCTTAGTGACAGCCAGCCAAACAATGCTCCAAATAAAAGGAAACGTGGGAGGCACTGGGCTGAGCACTGACATTTTCATGCACCATTGCAGTGTGGCACTTCAAGCTAGGGCCACCAGTGTCAGCAAGAGAACACATGCACTATCTTGTGATATACAGACATTCCCTGCCTTTCTTTGCACACATACAGGTATCAGTTCAGTCATTAGAATCTCTCCTCTAATTTTTTTCTCTAGATGATTGTCTCCTGTGCTCTCAGACATCCTTATTTAAGTCCTCACAAATTCAGGAATTTATCAGTTAGCACATTGAAACATCTTTATTACTGAAAAGGAGCTGGCTGTAGTGTAACACAATTGCTTACCATTTCAGTGGGATAAAACAAAATAATTAAGAGCAAAATATTCCTGATATTAAACTAGCAATGTATTTAAATAACTCACTATTGCTATTTTATAGGAAGATAATTGCCTACTAAAATATAATCAGTCATTTCAAGCATATAGCATTATTCCTACCTATAATTAAAAAGGACTCTTCAACATTTAAACCCTACCTTTATTTAAGGTCCTGTGGCATGAAAATAATTTTGATGCGGAACACTACACACTCAGAAATGCAGCCACTTTTACGAGTGATCCACTCTGCAATGGGTTAGACTATGGAGCAGGAAGCCAGACAGAAAGTATGAAGTAAAACCTAACAGTGATTTAATTAATCATTTGCCTTTTATATGACATCACACTAATTACACGTCAAGTTGGTTCACATAGGTGGGGAACAAAGCTCTAGTATTTTATAGTCACATAATTTTTCAGAGGAAGTTTTATTTAAAAACAGTTGCAACAAAATTTGCAGTATTTGATCTCTTACTATATAAAGAAACACAACACCTGTATATGTTAATATGTCAGAGACATTTAGAAATAAAAGATAAAGGTGAAAAATGCACTTTGTTGTCATTCCTTTACAGTTAGGCAGGTTTTCAGAGAAAACTTTTCCGGTTTTATGGATCGTGGCTGTGACAGATGAAACGTCTGCGCAGAATTTATTTTTCTCGCAGAAATAACATTCTACCAGTTGTGCCAGAAGATGGCAAGTTTTATGGGCTTATTTCAATTGAAAACATCTGCACTAGATAATATATGCCGCTGGGTCACATGTTAAATAACACTATTATATGTGACTGCATATAACGGCTGTTTTGCATCTTCTGTATAATGGTTTGTAACTAAGCATAATTGTCTTGGATCATTAATTGAAGTTGTAGTAACATTAACCCTTAATGCTTTTATACTTTTTAGTTTTTCAGTTAAATAGTGTCTGATTCAGTTACAGGCTTGATATGAGCCATTTCCAGAAGTATAACTCCGGAGGTACCTACGTTATAACTCAAGTTCAAAAGGCACTCTCGAAGCAACTGCTTGCCCCCTAAAATCTCAGATGCCCAGAGACTTTTTTTTTAATGTGAGAATTTCCAAACGATCCAGTTTTCTGTTTCTAAACACATCAGTCCTAAAGGGCTCCTTGCCAAAACTATGTGCACCTTCTTTGAACTGATAATGTTTTGAAAATCTGAGTTGCCAAAGCAGCCTGGATGCTGGATGAAGCCCGCAAAAATTGTTGGGGGATTGATAGAAGGCAAGCCCACTCCCACTACCATCAGCATCACAACTTGCATCTTTCCAGTTCAACACATGCTTGAGCACCTTATTGGAACCTGGGTAACTGTGGCTTTCCAGCCAGGTTTTTTTAACAATTGACTTAAAATCGGACATGCTTGAAAATCTCAGTATTTGGTCTTAATTTGAAGCTAGACCATGGTGGAATTCCAATGAAAAATTAGCACGATTCTTATCACATTAAGACCCCCTAGGTTTGAGTAAATAATAGAGAAGGAAAGTATGAAATAGGAGAGGATGTTTCACACCTCATTTGTCCTCAGACCTCTGAAATTTCACAATTCTAGTTATACCAATTACGGGGTAGTTGAAAAACGAATCTTTCTGGCTTCCCAGTTCTCCCTCACTTATGAACAAAATATGGAAGTGCTTTTCTAGATAAAAGTTACATCGATACAAGATTGGTGCATTTGGCCCAATTCCCAAGTATTTATAACATTGGAATCCAACACATTCCATTGCATGATAACAGATTATTGGGATAGAAAAAAAATGAAAACATCTTAGAAAGCAATCTGCCTCCTATAAACACTTGGCCACAAGTTGTGGGAACAGGTTTAAAAAAACATGGATGCAATCTTCTTCAACACACACTGTAAACCAGGAATCTTCTCATCATGACCTGTGCACAGCTGGTTTTCTTCTGCTAAATGAAGGCATCGATGATTCAACCCACAATGATTTGCTTTCTGGGAAGTCTCTCCTGGAGATGATAAAGGCTCATGATTGGGAGTTGTTTCAGATCGGCCTATGCAATGTCTCTGCCAGGCTCCATGGGTCGAGATAATGGATTGTTTTATGCTTCATCAGTCTAGATCCGTCCTGTTCCAACAATTACAGGAATGAAAGGTGCCGAACAACAAAACGAGGCATACTATTGTACCACACGGTCCATTTTAGAACAATTCACATACAGGTCTAGAATAAGAGGCAGCTTCAATATTCACTAAATGCATTTTCAGACTGTTCAGTAGTTTCAGTCCAGTTTCCTTACTTTGATTGGAACTGCAGAATTGACACATTTTTATGTGTTTGTTGCTTTCAGGATTTAATCTCATTTATTTAACAGCATAATAACATCCACTGGTAAGAGTTTATTCATTTATTTTGACATTTATATGGGTTACAGTTGCATTTGTTTCACTATCCCAATATCTATCACAATGAAACTCAGTAAGATTTTCTCTTAGTAATCTCACTTTGTAATTAGAGGTATCATATCCAGTCTTCTAATCAAACTGGCAGAAATACGGTGGTTACATGTAAATCATTTTATGTGCATTTCCAAGCTAGCATTCGGTGACGCACAAATCCAGCAAGTTTTCACACATATTTTAACTCAGTGAACTACTTCTAGTAACTTTGTGGTATCTATTTCAATTCTGAGCAACAAAAATGGTTTTGTTTAGGACTCACAACATGGTTCTCCATTTCCTCCCTCCTCCCAAGTCACTGTGTATTAAACGATATTGCCTTTATATTCAACATGATACTATAACACAACCTGTCATACAATGGGATGGGAAATATTGGAAAAGAAATTCAGAAATTTATTTTCTTTCATGTTGGGTACTTGCTGTTATTTGGCTCCATCCTAATTCCAAGTTTGGGCAGAACATATAAATAATTCCAGCTTCTTCAGAATAGCACTCCTCAAAACTGATAGACCATCCCCAGGGTCACATCCCCATACTATTTCTAAGCCATCTGTTGCTGGGATTTTTTGCTTCATGCATTCTTTGGGGTGAAAGAATGTGCACACATTATGTTTTCTTTCTCCTGTTCCCTTTCTTCTTATCAGTTGATTCAATAAGAAATATGAGTGGCCTGTAAACAGGGCAGTAAAACCATGTTCTGTATCAATGCTAGCTGGGAATGACACTTCTTGTAACATTTGCATGCTCCCTGAGATGAACCAAATATGCAAAGAATTGCAGACCAAGCTCAGAGACAAGTGTGATTAACCTGATTTAAAAAGTATGATTACAGAGAGGGAGAGGTCTCTCTGATAATGACACGAAGAGGTTCTGTGTGTATTTAACACAGCTGCCATCTAAATTTGAAAATGCCATGGAATAACTAAGGATGAGGAAAAGGTTGATATCTGTCTCTGAGAGGGACAAACAAGCTGTCATAACAAAGCATGAAGTCAGCAAAGATGTTGTCTGAACTATCATGGGCTGGACCATGACAAGGAAAGGACAACACAATTTATTGGGAATCAAATGCAATTCTACTAACAACATTTTGGCACTGGGTATGGACCTTTTACCACATCACACTGATTTAAGGGGAATAAATTGCACCACCTAATTAAAAAGAAGAGAGATAATACAAAAGGACAGAGGCAGGGTTAAAGCTGACATTGGAGAGCTGTAATTTGCAACAAAAATCTGGAAATCAACATCCTGCTGGCAAGACATCCACTGAAAGGAATGAGGTGACAAATCCATGCGTTGTCAAGAGGGCGCCTGTACATCAGCTTGTGTTAGAGTCTACTATTTTATTGAAACAAGTTTCTAGGATTAGGTACAAAGTCAGAGAGTTCAATAAACTTTTTGTTGGCTCATCAAAACTGAAACGTTTTGCAAGCAAAGGATCCAGTTTCTACAAGGATCCTCACTTCTAAAAGCTGTTTCTTTATTATTATTTTTACTGTTGAGGTATTCTAGTTCAAAAGGACTGCTTTGAAACACTGAAGCACTTGGAGGATTGATATGAAAAGGATACTGTGCTCTGAGTTCCTAGGAAATTAAGACAAAATTCTGCTGACCCAGTCCTTTCCCCTGCCTAGGCTGGTAATTTAGAAACATTTTTGAGAACTTCAGCATTACATACCTGTTCAGAATAGGAACTACTCTGAAAACTTTTGGGATAGGAAGCCCACTTTTATTTTGTTTTACTAAGGATCTTCCACTGTTGCCAGAAAGTCTGTTTTCACACACAATTGTTTTCCTTCACAGTCTGCAAGTGAATAAACACTGAACAGCTCTGTCAGAACTGGTTTTGAAACAGGACCATCTGAACAGAGCTGCTGTTAACACTTCAGAGCAGTATAGAAACTAGTTTTCTTGTCCAAATTCAGGGGTTCTATTTTTTATTTTTTTTATTTTTTTTTTTTCCATTTCTTTTAAATCATAAACAGATCAAGGCCAGGACCCTTAAAAACTTCTCATGAGAAAATGGAGCAAAGGGAGAAAATGTTCTTGCTCAGGAAGCTGCAGGAGCAGCAAGCTCAGGGCAGCAAGAGTGGATGAGAAGCCAGGTTCAGATAAGGAACAGATTTTGCTCCTCCTACCTCTGCTGAATCTCCTTTCCAACATTTATGTTCAAGTCAAAAAGCTCCACAGAAGGCTTCTCTCTAGTAAGCATGAAATCAGTGAACACAGGGCTGGACAGGACTCAAAAAGGTGATCTGGTAAACTCCCTCTCTCCAGGTAGGATTGGCTCCACCTGCATGGTCCTCCTGGCAGCTGCTCCAATGTGCAGCAACTAAACAACCCATTTCCTTCAGTAGGTTTCAATTAGTGCTTTTCTTCACTTTTCTCTAGATTATCTTCTCCTGATCCAAATCTCTGGTGAACCACAGCACCCAGAATTAGACTGAATAGTTTCTCTATTGCCTCATCGCTTCTGGAGAGGATGGCAGAATTACACCATGTACATTTACAAGTATGACCCTTGCTTACATCTTCAGTATGGTG